>JAKJMR010000386.1:539416-581884 GCA_024449315.1 Daboia siamensis
TAATAATAATAATAATAATAATAATAATAATAATAATAATAATAATTTTATTTATATACCGCCCTTCTCCCGAAGGACTCAGGGCGGTGAACAGGGCAAATATATAACAATACAAAAATACAAAAGTTAAAAAAGAATTAAACATATGCCCAACTAAAAACAATAAATACAGATATTAAAATAACCACCCATCCCCCATCAGGCCAGGCCAGATTGTACAAATAAGAATGTCTTCAGGTCGCGACGGAGGGAGCGAAGGTCGGGCGCCATCCAGAGCTCAGCCGGCAACTGATTCCATAGCTCCGGGGCACCCGACCTTTGCTCCCTCCGTCGCGACCTGAAGACGGAGAAGGACCTCCCCCTGGGGGCCACCAATCGACATTCTCTGATCGGTGGCACCCTGAGGAGACCCTCTCTGTGGGAGCGCACAGGGCGGAGGGAAGTTGATGCTGGCAGCAGATGATCCCTAAGGTACTCCGGACCCATGCCATGTAGGGCCTTAAACACCATTACTAATACCTTGAACCTCACCCGGAAGACAACTGGTAACCAATGCAGCTCACGGAGAAGAGGTGTAATATGAGAGTATCGGGAGACTCCCAACACAACTCTCGCGGCTGCATTCTGTACCAGTTGGAGCCTCTGAGTGGTCTTCAAGGGCAGCCCCATGTAGAGAGCATTGCAGTAGTCAAGGCGAGAGGTCACGAGCGCATGAGTGACCGTACACAGGGCATCCCGGTCCAGTTAGGGCCGCAACTGGCGCACCAGGCGAACCTGGGCGAAAGCCCCCCTAGTCACAGCTACTATATAGTCTTCCAGGGTAAGCCGTGAATCTAGGAGGACTCCCAAGTTGCGAGCCCTATCCACAGGGGGTAAAGACTCACCCCCCATAATAAGAGATGGAATATTTTGAATGTCCCGGGATGCCGGAATGCACAGCCACTCAGTCTTGTCAGGGTTGAGCTGAAGTCTCATATATATATATATATATATATATATATATATATATATATATATATATTTGATTTATGGATCCAATGATTTTATTTTTGTCTTATTGCTCATGCATCCCTGCCTCTGGAGGCCCTTACATGTTTTGAAGATGTTCACATATGTGACTGTCTTGATATCATTAAGAAATTAACCAGTTAGTCTCTTCAAAATCCTATGGGACTCCATGAAAATAGAAGGAAGGGACACTGAGTTATGGTATTTATTGTCCCCATGATATTCCAACCTATGGATGGTAGCCCCAAAGCTCTGTGAGTTGATTTGGTAGTATGTTGCACTCATTATTTGTGTCTGAAGAACATGTCAAGAAGAAAGGTCAGTCTGATCCACTTCAAAGAACTTGTGGCAGACAGAGGCATTTGAACCGAGAAAGAAGACACTCATGGAAGATGTTAGTATTCATGGAATTACTGTTAATAGTATTGCCTGAGGTGGTGTGCAAGGATCCTGGCCTTCAATGTGACTTTCATCAGCCTCTTCCTATTCAGCACACCTATCATCAGTTTGGAGACATTAATATTGCAGGAATTATTTCTGCCTTCTTTGCATCTTCTAATCCCATCAAATTTATTCAAGATCCTTCTCAGGGATTTCATGACAGACTTATGTAAGTGCACCATTAATTTATTGTCAAGCACTGAACTTTGCTGGTATATTACCTGATGCTTGAAATGTTTCCTCTAATGGCAAATATTTCAGAAAGAAACATCTAAAATAGGATGCCTGGGTTTATTTTATGGAAAGTTATATTTTACTTTAGTCGGCAGGTAATGTTGAAATAGAGATAAAATCTCCACTTATAACACATCACATCTAAATATCTATTAATATATAGGAGTGTGGCTTAATTTATGAAGCTATTACTATAATTAAAAAAGGGGAAGCACATATTTCCCATGATCAGTTTTCTCATTTGATATTTCTGGTGCCAAAATGTAGCAATTTCTTTCTTCATATACTGTAAGCCATTCATAAAATCTGTTGCTTGGTAGTGGGACATAAGAACTCAGAAATAAGAATTATTTCACACACTCCACAAAATTTGTTATACTGAATGATTGGAAGTGCCTTTGTTAATGTATTTTTTGTAAAAAAAAATATTTTACAGAGTACTTTTTCAGAATTACCAGCATATTCTGGCATTAGCATTTACTATAAAACAGATTAATGAAAATCCTCAGATCCTACCCAACATTACGCTGGGATTCCACATTTTTAACAGCAATTTTAGTCCCAGCAGGACTTACTTCGCCTCAATGGTTCTGCCTTTCACTCAGGGAAAATTCATCCCTAACTACAAATGTGGGGTCCCAAATGCCTTGGCTGCAGTCATTGGAGCACCTGACATCTCTCTTCACATGGCAACTGTGCTCTGTATCTACAAAATTCCTCAGGTAAGATATGCTGAACACATACACTATCATTTTGCCATACCCCTACAGGTATCTATATGCTTCTCTCTGTGAAAAGGATATTTTTTTTTTCTGATTCCTACAAATTATTTTTTGTTTGATAGGATCAGTAGAGCTGCCTGAGTAATGAGTAAGTTTGAACAGACAGTGGGGATATGTGACATAGCAAAAAATTTCTCAATTCTAGAAATTGATCCAAGGTTCAAATTTGATATATCCACAATGAGACTACTTCTAGGTAAAGGTATTTACTGATACCTGAAGAGTGACTTCGTGGTGATATTCCTAAGAATCCTTTCAGATTCCTAGGTATTATTTTTACTTGATAAGATTAGCATAACAGCGTGAGTAATCATAACTTTGAACAGATGCTGGGGCTAAAATATGTCCAAATTCCAGACACTGAACTAAGATTCAAATATTCAAAATGAGACTACTTCGACAAAAATGTAGTTACTGATACCTCATGAATGACATCTTGGTTCATATTTCCTAATAAAAACAACCAGTTGCATAGTGTTTCACAATATAACATCAAAGATACCCAAAAATGCAAAATAATTTTTAGGCTCACATAGACCTTTGCAACCGTTTATCTTTCTGTAGTTGATATATGGCTCTGCTCCAGTCATGGATAAAGAGACTCAAGCAGTTTACTTCCAACAAATGTTTCCAAATGAATCCCACCAATGCAAGGGTCTCCTGCAGTTATTGCTCTATTTTAGATGGATCTGGATTGGAATTCTTGTAGTAAAGGATGAGAAAGGAAAGACATTCCTTCAGGAGATGCTCCCCAAATTTTCTGACCATGGCATCTGTACTGAATTCATAGCAGAGTTCCCAAATGTACCTTTTTACAGTGATTTTACTGATACCATAGAAGAAGGATTATATTTATACCATGTTCTTATGAACAGCACTGCTAATGTGGTAATTTTATATGGTGAAACTCAGTCCTTAGCAGCTCTGAGAACCTTTCTCCAGTTTTCAGAAGTGGAGGATATACCAAAGAAGAATAAGATTTGGCTTGTAACAGCTCAGACAGATTACACTTCAGTTGCCATTCATAAATTTTGGGATATCCATTTTCTACATGGTGCTTTATCCTTTGCAGTTCATACAAAGGAGATTCAAGACTTCCAGGAATTTCTTCAAAACTTGAATCCAAACAACAACAATCAGAACGATCGTTTTCGGAAAGATTTTTGGGAACAGGCATTTGATTGTTTCTTTGCAAACTCAAAAACTGAGACTTCTGGGAAGAAATGTACTGGACAGGAGAGGCTTGAAACCCTTCCCACATCTGTGTTTGAAACAGTAATGAGTGGCCAGAGTTACAATATTTACAATGCAGTCTATGCTGTGGCACATGCTTTGCAATCTCTGTATTCATCCAAATCCAGGGGAAAAACATTTGTTAAAGAAGGGAGGAAACAGTTTCATAATCATGCTTGGTGGCAAGTAAGTGTGTAAGCAGAGTAGTACAGAAACCACCATATCTGCAATTGCAAGATCTGTCCATAGACTCTAGTGAACAATAATTTCTTGAGGGATTGACATTAGATTTAAATGTGAGATACAGTAATGGATTAATTAACTTAAATATTTATATGCTGATGTTAAAATTGTAAATAGCATCCTACAAAGTTGTAACCACATCTCTTAGAATGTACTACTGTCCATGAAATTAACTGCCTGCAAAATTTAGAATCGGATATGGTGATTCTTCCAAGCTGGTTTCTTTCTTGTTTCATACCTATATACAAAATTTTACTAGACTGAGCACTTTAATATATCCACAGTATAATCTATGAACTAGTATAAATTATCCACAGTATAATCTATGAACTATTTAGGAAGAAGTGTTTTCATCCTCTTTCTCTCACACATAATATTCAAACTGAGTTGTCTTTTACTTGTCTGAAATATATCCCCTCCATCTTGAGAATTCACCTCCTTACTACATTCCATCTCTCTGCCATAAAGTCAGTCTATTAATAAATTGAATGAGGTGATCTATTGCATTCACATGATCTGCAGTTTTTCGTCTAGATCAGGGGTGTCAAACTCTCCACATCACATGACATGTCACTATGTATCACAACGTTTTTTCCATTGCTGGAGCTGTGGCTTCCACGTGACACAACCAGTCCACAGGCCAGCAGTTTTACACCCCTGTTCTAGATGCTTTCTTTGGAATAGTTGCTTTTAATCACACACAATTCTGTGATCGTTGAAAGCACAGTCATGCCTTTATAAGTCATTCCATGTGTGGAAGAGGAAGGACTGATAATTATATTATGACATGATTATTCAAAACAGGATTCAGATGTTCCCTTTCCATCAGGCATCAGTTTCCCACATTTCACAGACCATTAGAAAGTTATCTGTATTTCTACAGCCAGAAATTAACAGCAAAACATGCATAGTTTGGGAGCAAATGAATGGAAAACAATGAGGGCAGCCTTATATGCTTCCAGGAATAGAGTTCTAGGAATAGCAGGGAAGGGAATAAAGGTGTTTTTAACATCTCAGGTGCTTAATAAAAGAGGAACAAGATAGGATTTAATTTTGAGCCTACTTTTTGTGAGACATAAATACTCCCAAGTGATGAAAGAATCATAGGTTTAAAAATGGATATTTAAGCCCTTGCTTAGTGCACAATTTCAGATTCTAGCATCTCAGCAGATGTTGATTCTGCCTCTCTTTGAACACATCCAATAAAGGAAATGGCACTGCCATTTGGTCATTATTTCTCATTGCCTAACCCAAGGGGGTCAAATTCACCACATCATGTGATGTGACGTGATGTATCGTGACTTTTTTTGCATTGCCATAGTTGGGGTGGGTGCGGCCTTTATATGATACAACCAGCCGCCAGGCCGGTAATTTGACACCCCTGGCCTAACCTGTTCTACTGAGACTTTGTTTCATAGGTAAAATATAGTTTGGGAAAAAAAAATTACATTTTTCATTCTAAAGGTAAGTCTGTCTTCCATTATACTGAACATTTTACAAATCATTCTTACTGAACTATGGAAATCAGGGCCAGAATTTCCATTGCTAAGTGATACAGTTATAAAGTATGCTGACATTTGACCATGCAGCTTACACAAGCAATTGTGACAGTTCCCAATTATCATTGTTAAGTGAGGACTGCACAGGTTTTGAAGCACCTCATGTGATTACAACTTCCAACTTTCTTCCAGCTTCCACATTTACTTTGCTTGTGGAAAGCCAGCAAGGAAGGTTACAAATCCTAATCATGTAATTTTGGGATGCTGCAACAGTCAGAAATCCAGTTACTAAGTTCCAATATTGTGATCACATGACCATAGAGGTGTTGTGACACTTGGAATTTCAAGAAAGTCATCAGTACCTTATAATTTGGACCAACCAATTTCAAATGATTGCTGAACAAGTAGCCATTGAATGAGGACCACCTGTACTTAGGTATTTCTGTGTTGTCTCATATACAGAGACCTCCAAGACATTTTCAGCCCCCAAAGGTAGACCACACTGAGAAACCATCACCATGTAGGTCAGGACTAATTTTATTGCAAGAGCTGTAGTAACTCAATCTTGCAAGTCTGAATGTTCTTAGCTCTCTGTCATATTCTCTTTGTTTGATACACTAAGGTTTCTCTGAAATGTTTTCTCAAATCATACTTATCATTCAGGGTTCAAGTACCTCTTATCTGAAGTACCTTGACAGTGGCTCTCCCTTGTGTCCTTCAAGACCATTCATATGGTCATTAGAAATGTAGATATTTCCCCATTCACAACACATTAGCTGTGGGAGAAAGACCCTGAGTACCCTTGTCTCTTGCTAGCTGTCCAGGAATGGGGATATCAGGCACCCTAGCCCAGTTCAGTATGTGAGCTAAGATTGAATGCATATCACTCCTCGAAGTGAAGGGATCCTGAATCCCCTCTACGTTACTATAAAGTAGTATGCCTTATGGCCATTTTTCTCTCTTTTTGAACATAATATAGCCAAATACATAACACAATACCTAGATAAAACATATTGTAACTGGAAAGGATGTTGTGTCTGTCTGTACATACATACATATATACAGACAGACAGACAGACAGACCTTTCCATTTATATTTTGTTTTAACTTGTTAGTTCCTTACCTCCAGTCTGTTTGATTTTAACTATACTGTAATTGAAATCAAATTTTAGCACAGCTACAAGGCTCTTTATAAGTAAGAAGAGTATTCAACTATTATAGCACTATATGTTCTATGTATTGTTGTTGTTTAATCATTAAGTCATATCTGAGTCTTTGTGACCTCATGGACCACAACCCCCTATCCTCCACTGTCTCACAGAATTTGCCCAAATTAATGTTCATTGTGCTGAAGACACTATGTACCTTCTCAACCTCTGCTGTTCTTTTGACGTCTCCTTTTGCTTTCCTTCTTTCCCAACATCAGGATCTTTTCCAGTGAGTCCTCTCTTCTTATTAGGTGGCCAAAGTATTTGAGCTTTAGCTTCAATATCTGTCCTCCAAAGCAGTCAGAGTTTATTTCCTTTAGGATTGACTGATTTTCTCTCCTTGTACTCCACAGGGCTCTCAAGAGTCTTCTCTAGCACCACAAATTGAAAGCATCAATTCTTTGGTGCCCACCCTTCCTTATGGTCCAACTCTCACAGTTGTACATTACTACTTGGAAAACCATAACTATACAAACTTTTGACAGAAAGGTGTTGTCTCTGCTTTTTAATATGCTGTGTAGGTTTGTCATAGCTTTCCTCCCAAGGAGTAAGCCTCTCTTAATTTCATGGCTGAAACCACTATCTGTAGTGATTTTGTAGCCCAAGGAAAAAAATAAATCTGTCACTGCTTCCATTTCTTCTTTTTCTGTTTGCCAGGAGTGATGGGACCAGATGCCATTATCTTAGTTTTTTCATGCTGAGTTTCAAGCTAACTTTTGCACTCTCCCACTTTACTTTCATCAATAGGTTCTTTATTTCCTGTTCACTTTTGGCCATTAAAGTAATATTGTCTTCTTATCTGAGGTTGTTAATATTTTTCTTGGATATCTTAATTCCAGCTTGTGATTTATCCAGCCTGGAGTTTTTCATGATTTACTCTGCATGTAATTTTAATCAGCAGGGTGAAATATACAGCCTTGTAGTACTCCTTTCCCTATTTTGAACCAATCATTTTTTTCCATGTCCAGTTATAACTGTTGCTTATTGAACCTGCATTGAGGTTTCTCAGTTGGTCTGATACTCCCAGCTCTTTTAAGAACTTGCCACAGTTTGTTGTGATCCACACAAAGTCAATGAAACAGAAATAAATGTTTTTCTGGAACAAACTTGCTTTCTCATAATCCAGCAAATGTTGGCAATTTGTTCACTATTTCCACTGCCTTTTCAAAAAAAATATTTTGTACTTATTGTGGTTCTTGGTTCACATATCGCTGAAGCCTAGCTTGTAGTATTTTGAGTATAACCTTGCTATTGTGTGAAATAAACACAATTATACGGTAGTTTTAAACTTCTCAGTATTTATTATATATTTATTACAAGTCCTCCAGCTTAAGTAGCACTCACAATTAAACTACAAAGGTTTTGGTTCTTTTTTTTATAATTCTATGTTAATTTTATTTCACTAAGTTGATATGTTATCTCTTCCTTTGTGTTAGAACGATTGTTATATCATTTGTTTTATACTGACCTACAATTATTTTTTTTTAAAAAAAGTTTATATTTTCTTTGTTTAAAGAAACATTCATATGAATGTTTTGAATATATGAATTATGTATCTCTCTTGAGTCCTGTTCTCTCTCTTGTTCTTTCTGAGTATCAATATATTTCAGGTTCATTCTTTTCTGAGAAGTGTCAGATTCAACAACAGTGTTGGTGAAAAGATCTCCTTTGACAAAAATGGAGAATTCATTGGTGGATTTGATATTATCAATTGGATCACATTTCCAAACGAATCCTTTGTGAGGGTCAAAGTTGGAATAATAGATCCCACAGCTCCAGCAGACAAGTTCTTCAATATTTCTGTGGATTCCACCACCTGGCCAGAAGGCTTCAATCAGGTTAGCTTTTTGAATCTAGACTGGTCTGCCTTCATTTAAATATCCTTATTGATGAAAGTCTCAGAGCATGATTTCTGACTAAACTACAGTAAGTACAAATGTCATGGGGAAGCAAAAATATCAATAAGATTTTTTTTAAACTTTTCTAGCAATTGCTATTGAACATTGTACCCTTTATTTTGGCCCCCTGTTAATTATGGCCAATGGTTTTCATGTTTTTTTTGTAAAAACTGCAAGCTTGTGTTCTAGATTTCATCAGTTAGCTGGCTTCAAAATTCAGAAGTTGAGAAAACCAATTTTAAGTACTCAGCACAGAAATTGTCTTTGGACAGTGGGGATAGAAAGCCATAAATATTAATAATTGTAGATATTTAATTTATTATAATTTCAGACCAATTACATTAAAAATATGTTATCACACTAGTTTATTTTTAATCTACTGATTGCACATTACCAGTAGCTCTCCAAACACTTCTTTCCCCGTCTGCATCTTAAAATATTCTTCTTCATTCATTGATAGACATTACCTTTATCTTTGTGTAATGATCCTTGTGAGACAGGATACAGCAAGGCCAAGAAAGAAGGGGAGTGGTTTTGCTGCTATGATTGCTGCCTATGCCCAGAAGGGAAAATATCAAAGAAGAAGGGTAGGACATTTTCAAATATAATGGGTCTAGGTCATGATGGCACAACACTCTAATTCCCTAAATCAATTCCCCTGCATTCTTTTTCAGATATACATGACTGCTCTCCATGTCCAGAAGATCAATATCCAAATTCTGAGAAAAATATGTGCCTTCCAAAGCGGATCACCTTTTTGTCCTATGAAGAACCCTTGGGGATCACTCTGAATGCTCTTTCTCTTTGCTTTGCTTTAATGACAACTTTGGTGATAACAATTTTTGTGAAACACAAAGACACTCCCATTGTCAAAGCCAACAACCGGAATCTCACCTACAGTCTCTTAGTTTCCCTCCTCCTTTCTTTCCTTTGTGTCTTTCTATTTATTGGGAGACCTGATAAGATTGTGTGTCTACTTCGACAACCAGCTTTTGTCCTCATCTTTTCTGTGGCAGTTTCTTGTATATTGGCCAAAACCTTTGTTGTGGTTCTAGCATTCATGGCCACCAAACCTGGTTCCAAACTGAGGAATTGGGTGGGGGGAAGAATGGTCAGTTTCATTCTTCTATCCTGCTCCCTTATACAAGTATGTTTTTGTGCTGTGTGGCTGATAATGTCCCCACCATATCCAAATTTTGATACACATTCAATGTCTGAAGAAGTCATCATGGAATGCAATGAGGACTCAGTAATGTTCTGCTGTGTTTTGGGCTTTATGGGTTTTCTTGCTCTGCTTAGCTTCTCTGCTGCTTTTCTAGCTAGGAAGTTACCTGACAGTTTCAATGAAGCCAAATTCATCACCTTCAGCATGTTGGTCTTCTGCAGTGTTTGGCTGTGCTTTATTCCAACATATCTAAGCACAAAGGGAAAATATACATTGGCTGTGGAGATCTTCTCCATGGTTTCCTCCAGTGCTGGCCTATTGGTGTGTATCTTTTTTCCCAAGTGTTTTATCATATTGATCAGACCCGAACTGAACAATAAACAACAGCTCATGAAAAGAAAGTTTTAACAAAGATAGTATGACCATGTTAGAGATCTTCCTCACTTGCCCTTTGAAGGAAGCATGTTGGTCTTCTGCAGTGTTTGGCTGTGTTTTTTTCCAACCTATCTAACTAGAAAGGGAAAATATACATTGCAAACGTCTCCATGATCTCTTCCAGTGCTGACTTATTAGTGTGTATGTTTCTTCCCATCTGTTTTATCATTGTGATAAAACATGAACTGAACAATAAACATCAGCTCATGAAAAGAAAGTTTTAACAATCTCTCTTTTTGCCTGACATCATATATAATGTATGTTGGGGAACTTATTCACTTGTACATTGAAGCCACAAAGCAATGAGCAGTTAGAGTGGTCTTCTATGATGCCCTGTCCCCTAGGACTTGGATAGTTTGAAACTCTTTTTCCTTCTGGAAGTCAGATACTGTATAATGGGGACCATAAAATGTATAAATAAATAAATAATAGGACAAATTGATTTGTTGAGATATTTTAGTTATGTAATAGACAATTGTGACTAAATATATAGATTAAATGTGAATTATGTATTTACCTTTATTGGTCATCTTAATTCATATCCAGACTAGAATGTGTAACAAGAAGTGGGCATTAAACACAAATGAGACTTTCATTTCAACAGGGAAGACCTATGAATTGTTTTTTTTTAAATATTTTATTGGTTTTTTACAATAACAGTCTCCAGTGGCTAATGTACAGTGTGTTGTCTTGGTTTATATATTTGAAAAAAAGACAATGATAATTAAAAAACAGTCAATAATAATTGATTTTCCAATATTGGAAGAAGGAGGAACTGCCGACTATAGAAGAGTGGACTTTGAAAGTCTCTAACTTGGCGGAAATGGCAAAGATTTCAGCACATTTGAAAGAACAATCACAACAGAGATACATTGTGGAATGGAGAAGATGGATTGAATATATTCAGAATAAATACGGGACCAAAAAGTTTCACTTAGCATTTGAATAAGTAGTGGTTTTATATGATGTATTGTTAGTTATTTCTTATTTGTTAGTAATATAGTTATGATTATGGAGAGTTAAAGTGAGATAGAATTTAATGTTTTATTTTTGTTGTTAGCATATTTTAGCGTAAGTTTGTAAGTTTATACCTTGTATTCAGCTCTGGGAAGTCGGGGAGGGGGAAGGGGAGGGGAGGGTTGGGGGAAGGAGATGGCGGGGAGGGAGTTTTTTCTATTTTAAAAAAATGTATTGTAAAACTTTTCAATAAAAAATAATAATAATAATTGATTTTGATAATTCCATAATTAGTATATTAATTCATAATATATTTCTTTGACTTTCCCTTCTCCCAATTGTATTCTCCTTCTTCAACCTTAAACAGATATCATTCTTATTATTTTCAATGTATAAATTATTAAATATAAACATTTTTCATGTTTGTTCAGATAATGATAACTAAGCCTGCCCTGGATCCAGCGATTTTGAACAACTATTGTCCGGTCTCCAACCTTCACCTTTTGGTGAAGGTTGTTGAGAATGCGGTAGCACATCAGCTCCCTCTGTTCCTGGATAATATACAAAAAAATAAAAAATCATTTGAGTTAGGTCCTCCAATGATTGCTAATAGATTGTTCTGGAAATCAAATCTATAGTTTGGGATGAATCTGCCTGGTGTGAAGAGAATTTCCATTGTAGCTGCATTTGTAAGTTTTGGATCAAACTAGTTGTTATAGATGTTAAAGCCCAGGGTGGTATTGGTTACAATCTGGGGATTTCCAGTAATCTCCTTTACAGCAAATACAAGAGCCAAGATAGGTCTGAGTTACTAATCTGCAACTTAATTAGAAAATAATGAATCCCTTCATTACATGTGATTCACTTGCAATATTAATAACTCTGATCATGCATACTATCTGAGTTCATATCTAACACGTTGAAAATATCTCCACATACATACTAACATTAATTTTGAAGTTAGATAAATATGAAAAATATAATTTCAGCATTAATCCTACTTGTAGATAATTTGTGCTGTACATTTTCTTATCAAGTCATCTAGATAAGATAAAACTAATCCGACTAATTGTTAAATATGGATCATGTTCACCATTGCTCAAAAATAATGTGTGATAATGTGAAGTTTGTTTGCAAACTTCAGTACCTCCAAGGGATAGTTTGTACATATGAGAAACCTTTCCGGTCCTTCTAAAATAAAATACTTGGTAGTTTTTCAGACATAATACAAACTAGTTAACTTCATAAAGAACTGCTGAGTTGGAAAGTTCTTTTGGAAAGATTTCCGCTGCAAGTAGTTTATATAAGGTTTGTTTTATCTGTCATTGACCATAAATCTGTCTTCTCTCTCTCTCTCTCTTTCTCTCTCTGTCTCTGTCTCTATCTATCTATTTAATATATTCTATTCCTTGTAAAGCAATACAGTGAAAGACATTGGATCTTTGATTCCCCACTCTTTATGAGATTTACTTTTCCTAACTAATATTTCAAATAGTAATACTCCACCCCATCCTGCTCCATCTTTAGACTGGTGAAATTAAACAGAAAGAATCATTAGCTAGCAGAAATTCTCCACACCACCTCCCTTCTTCCACAAATCAATAAGCAAACTGTACAGTCTTCACTTCTGACTATTGCCAGGACAAAGATATGAGAGGTTTAAAGCATCCAACTCTTTACATAAAATCAGCAAACAAATCTTCAAAAGGATGTCTTCTGAAAGAGATCTTCTCTGAAACCTCAAAGCTCTGAGAAATTATACCACCAAGAATGAGATCCCCTGGTTCATGATATTTATGAAGAAATGGACTTGGAGCACTGCTGTGGTATTTTGAAAAAGGAATTTTGCAAACCCTCCCAGGAATCATCCCTAATACCACCATCCCAATGGTAGGATATGAAAATCTTCCTGTAAAAAGTCTATTCACTTCCTGCATGATTGGTAGAATATTCTCCAACCAAACAGTCAAGATTCAGCTGGAAAACTGAGGGAATTGTAAATAAATTTCTAGGTATTGAGCTACAACTCCTTTGTAAACATAATGTCTGAGACCAAAAGGAATGTTTGAAGTAGCCTTTGGTGTTAAAGTCCTAAACCGGTCAAATTCTATTGCATGTTATAGGGAATTGTCAAATTGAAAGGGGAAGTCAATCAAGAGTATAAGGACAGGGCAGATGATAACTGTAACGTATTGGCCTCAACTGTTGAAATCACTTGCTTAATGTGTGACCTTAATTGCTGTATTTTGGTGTAGGATTGCTTAATGGTTTCTGTTACTGCAACCCAGACTCTCTGTCTCCAAGCTGATAATTATGTTTGGGGTGGGAAACTGTTACTTTAAACCTATTGGTTGCCGCTTAGAGATGAACCATATATATAGCTGTTCAGTAGCCTCTAGGGCTGCTTCTGTTGTTAGTTAATAAACATGCTTGCTTTTTCAACTCTCTGCCTTGTCAATGCCTAAGCGAACTAAGAACATAACAATAACCTCAATAGACTTCTTCATTATTCAAAACAGCAAAGAAAGAAATATGTTTATCTGAGTGTTGCACATAAATTCTTGAGCTTATTTTCATGGTGCAATTAAACCTTGTTTTGTAACATATGCCAAAGGATGCCAAGGGAAAAACATAGTCAAAAGAAATGAGGAACTGCTGAAGAATAGTTCTGCATGTTCATGAAATTCTACAAGTTCATGAGATACAAAAAAATTAGTAGCCTAGAAATTCAAACTGGTTCTTATTTTGAGCAATGTAGATTGAATAAATTTTATACAGATTCACAGAATATCTTGAAACCTTTCTCAATGTCTCACCTGTGATTAACAATAGAGATATGGAGATATTCATTGAGATACACATGGATTTCCAAATATCATGGATTTAGGGCTTCTGGGATTGCTATGTAACAATGCAGTTACATACTAAATGGTAGCCATGAAAAAATGTAATGGGATCTGGGACCATTTTTCTTCAGCAGGAATAAAAAGAGAGACATGGATCTAGAGAGTTTTCTTGTTCATATCATATCTATCATAGAGGTTAAAACTTGGAAAAGAACAGATTGTTATTGCTATTAGTTGAGTTCTTTAGATAAAATCTACTTTCATTCAGTCAGAAAAACCAAATTGTAGAATCTCTCTCTTTCTTTCTCTCCTGGCTTTTGTTGATAAAAATCTGCTTTCATTCACTAAGAAAAGTCAGGTCGTGAAAACTTTCTCTGTTTCTGTCTGTGTGTTTTTTGTCACCTACTTCTCTTTCACCATACAAGCACAAAATATTAATAAATTGTGAATACTGAGTTACTCAGTATAATAGTATTTCATTACAGTATTCAAAAACTATTTTTATGTAAGCCAATTCATTTTCTATACAGATTTTTTTTATTATTTTAACTTTAGTATTTACAGTATTTAGTATTCAGTAATCTAAACAATTTTGGATAATTTTATCTATTTCCAGAAAATGTTTATACATTTTAATTTAATTCTTGCATCTTTCAATAAACATTGTGTAAATATCTTTTAGTAAATATAATTAAGATATCAGGTTAACTAAACTAAAACAGCATCATTAACCTGAACACTTATTATATGTTTGAATGCAGCTGCCAGATTCACTTGCCATAGAACATTACACATATAAGGTCAAAGTTGAAAAACTCTACTGCATAATTGTTATATCTTTGGATGTTTCACAGGACTTACATCAAGTACATTGAAATGGATTATGTGATCTTTAAAGTATCTGTCAGAAGTGATGCCTCATGAGATTCGTCTGACAATCCTAGTTCAATGTCCAAAAAAGTAAAAACAAACAAACAAACAAAAAACAGCACTGCTTAAATAATTCTCTTTATTATATGTTGCTTTTATTCAGATCAGGCCTCAGAATGATGATGTAGCATTTTGGGGAAAAGATACAAACCAGAAGCCCAGCACTAGAAGCTAAAAAGGAGAAGATCTTCACAGCTAAAGAGACATTTACAACAATACAAAATATCTAAATGTTTCAATACAATCAATAAAGACACAAAAACACTACCCACCCATATCAGTACAACAGCCAAGCACCATATCAATACAACAGATGGATTTACTTCTACACTATCTATTCCAGTTGATCTAAATGAGAGACAGAATTCTAACATAACCATGATAGTTTGCACAACCAACATACCACCATCTGACATTCCTGCACATACAAACAACACCATGTCTGACTTCAACATCCAAAACACAAATCCAACATCACAAAACAACCAGACACAAAACCAGCATACACAACACTCAAACAACAACAGAGTATTGAGACCACAACCAAAAGTGACCCTTACAATGAAACCCGATTCACCATATGCGATGAAACGAGAAATGACAGTCCAGATTACAAATCCCATAAAATCACTTACAGCTGACAAACATAACACCTGCCTTTATACAAACACACCAAGCAACAGTGCACAACAAGATGGGCACATGCAGCAACCTTACACTAAAAGAACTTTGAGATCCAAAAGACCAAATCATGCAACAGAGCCGATCTTATGGCGACCAGGTAAGGGGGCGCAAGGGCAGGCAAGCATATTACATGTCCCACAAGGATATATGCTTTCTCTCACAACAAAACTAGACCGCGGTGACCGCACGCAAGAGATTGAGACGACCTTCCTGGCTGCACACCACATGAAGAATCTACCAATCAGCGCATGACTGCGCATGGGTTAAGTTAATTCTGGATAACTTTCCATACACATTTTATAAAATACTTTTAAGACAATATAATCAAGATTTCAGGTTAAATAAACTAAAAAATAGACCCCAAAATTATTAAACTGAACACCATACAAACCTATGTGTGAGAATGCAGCTTCCAGTTTCTCTGATTCAGAATATTACATTTATAAGGACAATCATGACAAATTCCAATGCATATTTTTTTCTTATCTTTGGCTGACGTATGGGGCTTTCTTCAACTACATGAAATGGATTATCTGAACTTTAAAGTATCTGTCAAAATTAATGCCTCATGAGATTCACACCAAAATGCCAGTCTCATGTTGGAGAAAGACATAAGAGAAGATTGCTTAAATAATTCTCTTTATTAGATACTGCTTTTTATTCAGATCAGGCCTTACAATAATGATGTAGCATTTGGGGGAAAAGATACAGGCCAGAAGCCCAGCACTGGAGGCCAAGAGGGAGAAGATTTCCACAACTACTATGTATTTCCCTTTGGTGCTCACATAGGCAGGGACAAAGGACACCCAGACACTGCAAAAAACAAGCATGCTGAATGTGATGGATTTGGTTTCCTGGAAAGCATCTGGTAATTTCCTAGCTAGGAAAGCTGCAATAAAACTGACCATAGCCAGAAAACCCATAAAAGATAAGACACTATAAAACATGACAACTGACCCTTCATTGCATTCTACAACAATTTCAGAAATGAAGGAATGCATATCAAAGTCTGGGAAAGGAGGTGAGGTGGCCAGCCACACAGTACAAAGAAGGGTTTCAATGAAGGAGCAGGTGAGAACAATGGAAAGAGCCAATCTTTTCCCAACCCAGGTCCTCATCTTTGATCCTGGCTTGGTAGCCATGAAAGCAATAACCACAGTGATGGTTTTGGCCAATATGCAAGAAACAGCCACTGAGAAGATGATCCCAAAAGCAGTCTGTCGAAGGAGACAGGTCACTATCATGGGTCTGCCAATGAAAAGCAGAGGACAAAGGAAAGAGAGGAGGAGGGAGATGAGGAGGGTGTAGGAGAGGCTGCAGTTGTTGGCCTTAATGATAGGAGTGTTGTGGTACTTCAAGAACACTCCTAGTACAGAAATAGTGGCAAGAGAAAGGATAATGGCCATAGTCATCATGCTGCTTCCTAATGTTTCTTCATAAGAGAGATAAGTTATATATTTCAAATGACAGGAATTCTGTTTATTGTTGGGATACTGATCTTCTGGACACAGGAAGCAGTGGTCCATATCTGCAAAAGCAAATATAAATTGAAAGTAAAGAAATGGTTGATAGGCCACCAGTATCAGAATAAAGATATAAAACACAAATTCATCTTTGGGAAACAGAGTGTTGAGTGGTGAACAAATGTAGATAATAATAGTAATAATAATAGTTATTATTATTATTATTGTTGTTGTTATTGTTGTTGTTGTTGTTGTTGCTGTTGTTGTTGTTGCTGTTGTTGCTGCTGTTGTTGTATTGAACAATTGTGCCAAAAAAGCAAAGCTAATACCAAATAGTAAAAAACTCATTTTATCCAGTCCCAAAACAACTGCAGCACCACTTGAACCCATCGGCATTGACAAATTCACCATCAGTAAATTGCAAAAGGCAGTTTTACTTGAAATAGCTTACATTCTATGACAATATCTGGACCGTAATCTGCCTATATGAAGTTCTTAGGAAAGATTCAATAGTTGAACAAAATATCAAATCCAGTCTGAATGTTTGGCTGACTGTGGGACCAACCTTAGTAATAATATACTAATTTCATGTGGATTTCATTCATAACCCACCCAAATATTATTGGAAATAATTAACCAAGGGTCATTTTATTTATTTTTGCATTTTTTTTAAAAAAAACACATAAATATCTCAAAGGTATTTATGAATCATCCTACAATGAAAAAGATAAACCATTCATATTGTATTGAACTAAAGATAGGAAGGACTTAAAACAGGATGGATTCAATATTCCCTTCATCACAATTTTCACATTCACCTGATCATAGATGATTGGGGAAAATTACACACGGTTAGGAAATTGAGTGTGATATCTAAGTGATGGAGGACACCCAGTATCTTTCACAGTTTCTCTAACCTGTCTGATTTGTGATCTCTCTTTGTGGACATGGGATGCAATCATAGCAGCAAAATGGTTTTCCTTCTCTTGAGGACTTTCTGTAACCTGAAGGGCAATTATCATTACACAAGGAGAGAGGTGATGCCTGCTCATGAAGGAAATAAAAATAGTTTGGAATGTTGGAAATTATATTCACAGATTGTCATTACAAAATTTTGAGATTGTGGTGATAAATAGCATCTTCCTAACCTTCCTGACTTAAATAAAATAGCATTCAGAAACATAAATAATTCCAGGCCAATTAATCATATAACTAATAAAGGTAAAGGTAAAGGTTCCCCCGCACATGCGTGCTAGTCGTTTCTGACTCTAGGGGCCAGTGCTCATCTCTGTTTCAAAGCCGAAGGGCCAGCGCTTGTCTGAGGACGTCTCCGTGGTCATGTGGCTGGCATGACTAGACACCAAAGGCACATGGAACGCTGTTACCTTCCCACCGTAGTGGTCTCTATTTTTCTACTTGCATTTTTATGTGCTTTCGAACTGCTAGGTTGGCAGAAGCTGGGATGAGTAACAGACGCTCACTCTGTTACACAGCACTCGGGATTCGACCCGCCAAACTGCCGACCTTCAGATCGACAAGCTCAGCGTCCTAACCCACTGAGCCACCGCATCCCTTATATAACTAATACCATCAGGTTAAAAGAAGATGAATTCCTTAGTCTACATATCAACTAGATGTTTCAGCTTTTGCACGCAATGCTTCTTGTAGTTCCCATTCATTGTGAATAATGGCACATCTTTTATTATTGCAAGGATAATGTATGGATGTCACCAGAGCTGAAGTTACTCTCCCAAAGTATACAGATTGAGTTCCACTGTACAATTTGTCACCTAGCCTACCAACTGACCCCAAATATCACATGGATATTGAATCTATCACTAGGAGGACTCAGATTCATCAACAGTTCCTATGACTGAATCAAAACAAGGCAAAATAGAATATAGGTAGTCCTTGATGTATGACCATAATTGAGCCTAAAATTCTGTTGTTAAGTGAGACAGTTGTTAAGTGAATTTTGTCCCATTTAATGACATTTATTGCCACAGTTGTTAAGTGAATTACTGCAGTTGAGTCAGTTGCCAAGCATCTGAATTTTGACCATGTAACAATAGTGATGCTGCAATGGTTGTAAGTGTGAAAAATGGTCACAAGTCCCTTTTTTCAGTGCTTTTGTAAATTTGAATGGTCACTGAATGAATTGTTGTAAATCAAGGACTACCTGCATACATTTTATCAGTATAGCCACTTGAATTCAATTGCTTTAGGTTTATGTGAACCTCCTAGTAATATTGGGCAAAGTAATAAAGCAAAGTGGACATGACAGGGATTTTACCTGATTAAACCAGTTGGGCCAGATGAGGCCATCTTCTCTAATGGTCAGCAAGTGAGATGAGAGTGGGTCTGGATCAATGGTTCCCACCTTAACTCTAAGGAAGGACTGATTTGGGAATGTGACCCAGTTTATGATGTCAAATCCACCTCTGAATTCACCATTATCATCGAAGGAAATCTTGTCCCCAGCACTATTATTAAATGAAACTCCTCTCAAAAAATGGTGAAGCTAAACAGGAAAGAAAAAAACATGAGAAAAAATAAATGAAATAAAAGCATGGTGAATTCAAAAAAAGAAGAAAACAGATACTCCTAATTTCATCATTGTCTTGATGGAAGTAGATTTTTAAGCTTCTTAACATTCTAAAAAGTGATCATAATGTTTTTGCAGGGTTAATCTCTGAATAGGATTCCCACAATTTCTAAAACATATATTTATTTCTTATGGGCAAAACATGACATTCTTGTGCAAATCTCAAATGTCCTAATTAAAATATCAGAAGTATCCAAACAAGAAGATGTCTACCGAAGGATCTTAACAATTGCTAGATTTATAGTAGTATTTTTTTAATAGAAAGATAGTTTGAAAAATCTCAGTTGTAACAGCTGAGAGTTAAAATGCATCTGGTATTGCTTTCATTACCTCCCTCTCTCTTTCCAAAGTATATGATAACAATATGAATCTATTTTTTTTAATAAAATAAATAAGAATGAGCAAATAATTAATGCTGATATTGAAATGGATATGTGATTATAGTTGTAGCAATTAAGTATTTTCATATGGAGAGATGAATAAATTTGTACAGGGTTTTAATATGATATCTGAAGGTAGAAACATTGGCTAGTTCTAGAATAAGAACTCCAAAACTAGAATTCAAATATACAGAAGTAAGAGTCAGGGATCATCCATTATGTGTTTGCTACAAAACATTTTTGAACTATTTTTTAAAAATTTCTGATTGGAAATTATTTATTTTCCCAATATATTTGGCAGACATCATAGTCAGGAACTCATAGATCTAGTATTTTATAAGGAGATACTTTTTGGAAAATGTTTGGATCAGTATGAACATGATATAAGATGCATTCTTCTATACAATCTCTTCTTGGTAAAAACTAGAACCAAACAAATATCTGTAATGAACTTTACACATTCTTATGAAGATAACGGAGAGAGCCAAACAAGGAGGTTGTAATGTGAAAAGTAGAAATATTTCACATCCAGATTGGAACAACCGACCTTCGCTCATTTTGCCGGGACCTAAAAGCTTGGCTATTTGAGTTAGCCAGCCTGGACTGAGGGTTTTAAAGTTTTAAATTTTAAATTTTAAACTCTTTTGGGGCTATTAATTTTATTTTATTTTAATTTGTACATTGCACTATTTTAATTTTCCCTGTAAACCACCCTGAGTCCCTCGGGAAAAGGGCGGTATATAAATCGAAACAAATAAATAAATAAAATAAACAAGTTGTATGAGACCAGCATTGTAATGAATGAGAATTGGGACTTAAAACAATTGTAGACATGAAAGAAAAAAATGCTAACTTAAGATGTATGGACACCTGGACACCTCATCTCAACTTTTTGCTTTGCAGATAAGCTTTAGCCACCAATTTGAATATATGCATTCAACATGAAGAAGCCATTGGCTCTTATTATAATGGAAATGTGACACTCTCAGGTTGCAGACATCAGGATTCAGTTAAATGAAACAGGTTTATAATTTTGCTTTGCATGAAAAGTTATGGCACAATTCTAATAAAGAGATTTACCTTCCAAGACTGTTTTTTAAGGTGTTTCCAGGTCACCCCTGATCTTTGCCAGTCCATGGATGAATACAGGGCATGCAAAGCATATGCAACAGCATAGACAGCATTGTAGACACAATAATTGTGGGCAGTCATCCTTGCTTCAAAAACAGTCATTGGAAGTGTCTCCAACTTCTCCTCTCCTGTGCAGATATTCTGATCATCTAACTCAGTGGAAAAGTTTGGAATCAGACAATTAAATAGTTGCTGCCAGATTTCTTTCAAGAAGCCATCACCTTTATTCAAAAGAGGGTTCCTCATCTGAACAAAACTCTGGAATCCTGACACTTCCTTAGATTGAACTGCCAAGGATATAGAACCATGAAGGAAATCCATGCTCCAGTGTCTTTGAAACAAGACTGATGTAAAGTCTACATCTGCTGTCATGATCCAGACCTTTGCTTTCTCTGACAAATTATGAAATGCTGAGACTTCAAGTAGAATCCACAAATATATTATCCCTTGATATTCTCCATGAAAGATAATTGTATTCACTGTGCTTTTCCACGCAAGACTTATATTTGGAATTGCTGAGACTGCAACAGCTTGAGCTTCACTTAAACCCTTGTCTGTTAACTCCCTAATAAAATCAAAGCAGATCCCATGCTGTGAAAACAAAGGTAATATTTTCCATAAAAATGTTTCTGTTTGACTTCCAATACCAACATAAAACACTCCTATCCATGTCCATTTGAAATGTAGCAACAATTGGAGAATTCCACGATACTGATAATCCACATTTGGGAACATCCAATGGAAGGAAATTGCTTGATTTGGTCCATTTGTCTCTGGAGCAGAAGTATATGCAAGCTAAGAAAAAGAAAGTGTGAAGGGAGAAGAAGAAGCTAGGAGAAAGATTCATTTCAGAAAGAATAGTTACTTAGCCCTATTTTTGTTAATATGTTTCTAAGAATGTACTGCCTATCTTTGACTGAAATCATATGGTCCTGTTATTAATTTAATGTATGTATTTTATGAGCAGCTAAACTGAACCCTGTCAATACTAATACATATTAAAACATTTAATTCACATAATTATTATAAAAATATATCAATGTATTCCATATTTTGGTTTATTTCACATAGTCTCCCTTATGGAGCTCATTTTTGGCTTTTTTATTGAGTTTAATTAGTGTTCAAATAAGCATTCTGCAACCAAAAAAACTTAGTTTTTGCATTTAACAACTAAGGGAATTGGGAAGGACTTCTTTAGTTTCTTCTCTTTCATGAAAGGAACTACCTGTGAAATCTTGTGTTTACTCAGAATAGTTGCTATGTGAAGAAAATCATTTGAGTTAGGCCCTCCAATGACTGCTACCAGATTGTTCTGGAAATCACATTTATAATTTGGGATGAATCTGCCAGGTGTGGAGAGAATTTCCATTGTAGCTGCATATGTAAGCTTTGGATCAAAATAGTTGTTATAGATGCTGAAACCCAAAGTGATATTGGTTAAGATTGTATGGTCTGCATTAATCTCCTTTACTGCAAAAACCAGAGCTAAGATATGCTGGTAACTTTGGATCAGCAATCTGTAATTCAATTGGAAAATAATAAATAGACTCAATCAATTACAGTACATGTTAACTCCACTTGAAATAAATATAAGGTTTAATCTTGATATTAATTACAACAAGGCATCATCCATGTCTATTTCCATGTTCGTGGAATACATATAAGAAACAGTGTAGCTGAGAAGTTCTACAATCAAACTGACTACACTCAGAGAATGAACTAAGTGACCAATGTTAGAGAGCACCAGGGACTTACAGGACCAAAGCAGAATTGTATAGTCAACATGCACGTATCACCTCTTTCACATATTTCTGCATCACCACAAGCAAATATTTAATTTGCATTAAACTATACTTCTTCTCCCCGCCCTCCGCCTCCAGCTCTTCCCAAAACTACCAGCAGTAATTTGTAAGATAACAGCTAAGGCTTAGCAAACCAACTCTTTTACTTTTCCTACATGTCCTAAGTTGGTATCTTGTTCTGCATCAGATTTGCAGTAGAACTGACACTAGCAGTTTTTACATTTTCTATATTATGTTGCTTATGAGAGTGAATGGGATATGATTAGCAAGTATTAAGTTCTGCTAAATGTATTCCGCAAAATAAAATAATACTCAGAAAGGAAATAAATATGTATCTCAAAGCAATTTTTTTTGACTGATCCTACCCATTGTATATATTGTACATATTATGTTTAATGCTATTTTACCTTTCACAAGAATGATTATGGATAGGTGATAGATGACAGATGACAGATGATATTGAGATAGAGATACAGAGACAGAGATGATAGATAGATAGATAGATAGATAGATAGATAGACAGATAGATAGATAGATAGATAGACAGACAGACAGACAGACAGACAGACAGGCAGGCAGGCAGGCAGGCAGGCAGGCAGGCGGCAGGCAGGCAGGCAGGCAGACAGACAGACAGACAGACAATAGGTAGTCAGACAGACATGGATTGTATCCATAGATATAGTAGTTGAAAATATTAATTTAAAAGGACACTTACTCCATTACAAATGAATTTGATAAAATAAAGAAAAAAGATTCAGTTTCAGGAGGGATTCCCACCCCACTGAAGAAATAAGGAAAGAAAAATATTATTTGGCTTCTAACTATTATTACACAGAGCTACAATATGATTCTAAATCATCCAACTTCTTACATGAACTCAACAAATATTTCTGGAAAGGGGTGCCTTTTGAATGTGATCTCCTCAGAAGCAACAAAGCTCTGAGATATTATGCCACCAAGAGTGAGCTCACTTGGTTCATGGTATTTATGAAGAATGGGATTAGGCTCACTCCTAGTACATTTTGCAAAAGGAATCTTGCAAACAGTTGTCGGGAGGGAAACCAGGACCAACACTCCAATGGTTAAAAACATATGCATCTTGCTGTAAGAAAGCTATTCATTTCACACACTTTTGGTGAAAAATTCTAAAACAATATAGCCAGATATCAGAACCAAATCAAGAAATGTTGAAAAAATTTGCTTGCTTCTGTACAGGTGGATCATAACTGTTTTGCATTCAACAAATTCCAGTAGTTAGAAGGGATAATAAATTCTTTAGTTTTGAAATATGAAATTGGTAATGTCAGGGAATGTCCAAAGTGAAGGGAGAAATGAATTAAGATGATCAAAATAGTGCTGATGAACACATCCTGTGCTTTATTATTTGCAGTATTATGGAAGAAAATATGTTTTTAGTTTTCAGTTTATTCCCATGATGCAATCACACAGGCGATATTTGTAATGACCACTCCCAGAGGAAGATGCAATAGAAAAGGCAATTTCTAAAAATGTTATTTTTCTTGAAATAGCTGTGAAATGTGCAGAAAAAAGTCAAGTCATTTTCAACTCCAAGTCCTGATCTTGGTTGTTGATACATTTTACATTATATATCTCTTTCATAGTTGTTTTTTTTTAATACTAATGTTAGTTGTGGTAACAAGGGATGTGGTGGCTCAGTGGGTTAGGACGCTGAGCTTGTCGATCAGAAGGTCGGCAGTTTGGCGGGTCGAATCCCGAGTGCCGCGTAACAGAGTGAGCGCCTGTTACTCGTCCCAGCTTCTGCCCACCTAGCAGTTCGAAAGCACGTAAAAATGCAAGTAGAAAAATAGGGACCACTATGGTGGGAAGATAACAGCGTTCCGTGCGCCTTTGGCGTCTAGTCATGCCGGCCACATGACCATGGAGATGTCCTCGGACAAGCGCTGGCTCTTCGCTTTGAAACGGAAATGAGCACCGGCCCCTAGAGTCGGCAACGATTAGCACGCTTGTGCGGGGGAACCTTTACCTTTACCTTTACCTAGTTGTGGTAGGACAATAATGTTCTTTCTTTGTATGGCTATAGCTAGCTAGTCATATATAGCAATAAAGTGCAGTGCAGAAATGGAGGTTCCTGTGATAATTTGAGACCAAAAATATGCACAACTTAGAACTTAAATAAATGGGGAATAACCACCCATTCCCTCCCTTTCCCAAGAATTTTTGCAAAAGATTGCAAGAACTGTTTTATTACCTACAGGACTGCCAATAATTCTTTCTTTTAAATATGTGTAAGTCCTTGATAGCAACCCAGTTTGGTGTAGTGTGAAGACACCAGACTAAAAACAAGGAGACCAAGAGTTCTAGTCCTGGCTTAGACACAAACTCAGCTAGGTCAGGGCTCTTCAACCAGTGGTACGCATATTATCTGTGCTACTTTGGCATGTGGCAAGTGGCATACAACCATCCTAGAGAAGTGTAGTGTGGGAAGTGAATGAGCTGAAGTGGCCCAAGTCTGAGGAGGAAGTAGCTGGAGCTGCAGAACTGTTGGGTCTCAGCAGAAGCCCCAGGAGTGCTGGCAGGACTCCAGCTGATTGGCTCCAGTTGATTGATGCTTCTGGAAGCAGCACAGAGCTGGAGATGAACTGAAGAGAAAAGGGGGGGGAGAGGAGAGGATATAAAAGGAGGTGGTTTTGGCAGGAAAGGGGAAAAAAGACAACATGGAAAGAGAAGGGGATGGAGAAGAAGCTGTAGAAAGAGAGCTCAGCAGGCAGGAAAAAAAAACAGGGACAGGGAAGAAGCAGCAGTTGTTGCTGGAAGAAAAGGTCCCCTGGTTCATTTTCTCCAGCCAGAAAAATGCAGTCAGTGCTGATGAAATGAAAAGCCATGAGACAAGTATGTCAGAAAGGAGGTGGGTTTATTTCAGAAGCCAGTGGGTTCTTGATCAGCTGGCAGCTTGAATGGATTACCATAAGGATTTTTGTACAGTTTTACATTGTTTTGTAATTCAGAGGCTCAGTCTGTGTGCTTTGGTTATTGGAATATTTTAGTCTATTTCACAAAGGCTAGCAATGAGTCCAAAGTGTTGCCTTCCATAGGTTTATTTCCTTTAAATAAATGTAATTAGTTTTACCCCCTTATCTTGAGTCTGTCTATGGCTTTTAGCAACTTTTCTTTGTAGATAAACAGGTTTAATTTAAGGTTGTCGCTTTTCACAATTGCCAGGTCTTTGCTACATTGTTTAAACTGAGACATGCCCGAGGCAGCTTAAAGAAAAAAAACCCTGAAGTTTAGTATTTCTTTATTTGGGAGGCTTTTGTAGCCTTTTTTGCTTTGTGCTTGATTCCTGTGTCTTTAAGGGTACAGGGAAGGGACTGGAAGGTGCATTCTTACTACATTGTGGGAGGAGAGGTCAGAAGGCATGGAGGAAGAAGAGGAGAGGGAGAGAGGAAGAAGGGCTGACCAGCTATCTCAGGGGTCAACAAACTTAGCAACTTTAAGATCTGTTGACTTCAACTCCCAGAACTCCTCAACCAGCCATGATGGCTGAGGAATTCTGGGACTTGAAGTCCACAAGTTTTCAAAGTGCCAGGTTTGAAGGCCCCTGAGCTAGTTGGTAGTGGTGCATATTAATAAAAATGGATAAATTCATCATACATTTGTCAGTGAAAAGATAAAGTGATTCAGCAAAGGAACAGCCACCAAAGAAATTAAAACCGGTACTTTTTTAAAACTTTTTTCTACAGTTTGTAACATTTTATTAGATTATACAATAAAATACAAAAGTACAAAAACTAATAGTAGGATACAGCGAGGAGGAAAAAGGAAGGGAAAAAGAGCAGACTTCCTTGGTTGCAGTAGAAGGAAGCTCTAATATTGAACCTCAACTTTTTACTTTTCCATAATATTATAAACTAGCCATTTCTATAACCACAACTGAATCTAATCAGTAAAACCCCAATCCCCCCCTTTTTTTAGTCATCAAGTTTTTGACACCTTGCTAAGCACTGGTATTACTTAAATATTGTCATGTCCTAAAAGTGGTACAATCTGTGAAAAGGTTGAAAAGCCCTGAGCTAGGTGATCTTGGGCCAGTCCTCTCTCATCTCTAGGAAGGAGGAGGCAATGGCAAAACACTTAAACTCCCTCCCCCAAACATTGCCAAGAAAACTGCAGAGATTTTCCAGGCACTCACCAGGAATCAAAAAAAGACTTCAAGGAAACAACAAAAGCAGCAAAAGTCCTTGTTTCTCCAAAGCACTACATCAAGCAGATGACAGTGCATTGACCCTTAAACTTTGATAACAAGCTTTATTAATGCCAGGTCTTAAGAAGGACACAATGGTGTTATTTCTTTTAAGCAATATGGAGATGAAATATGTGACCATAGTCATAACAGAGACCCTATTTTTGGTTCCTATTTTGTGCAATACAGCTGAATTGCTAAATCCAGCCATTATTTTCCTCCATCTATCACTATTGAGATCTTATAGTCTGCTCTCGTTCCTTCCAAGCCTTCCATTCTTCCCTGTTCATGGCCACTCATATCCCAACCTGTGGCTTCCAGCTCAATCATTCAATCAGGGGAATGTGAGGGGAAGAAGCTCCTTCAGTGCTTCAGTGTTAGCTCTCAGTATCAGAAGGAGCTCTCTCACATCTCCAACACAATTCATGTTCAATCTACCCCATCCCAGGACTGCCCTATCATATACTATCCCTGATTCTCACCCAGAGAGAAGGGTATCAAACATTCACTCCTAAATTCACAGCAGTTATTCCTATGTTTTCACACTAGTATTTACCATTTTTATTATTTTGGGGGACCCCAACTCCCAGAGCAAGCCTTCTACTTCTCTTTGACAGAACTGGTAGCAGTTTGTTAAGGCCAATTTCAGGCCAATTCCATCTAACACTTTCAACAATTTCTGGGAATCAGCCTCTGGGTTCATTGGTGCAGCCTTAAAATTTTGAAGGTCTTCCTTTAGGGAGTCTTCTTCATCATTGCCATCACCACTGATACAATTGCCACCAGCCATGGGCTCAGCTCAGCTTCTCCAGCTGTCCCCTTATTTGGTCTTTGGACTGTCCATCCATCAACTTTGTTCTTGCTCAGCTATGCTAAGAAACTCAACTGCCAGGACATCACTCAACTGTCTAATGAAAGATCCCGAGGACTGGCAGGTCATCTGTAGTTGCCATTTTACCTTCAATCATTGCACCAGCTAAAACCATATTTAGCTCAAATTCCTTATAATATGGAAAGAATGATAAATGTTGATAAAATGCCCATGAAAAAATTGCTCAAAAGTGTTACCTAAGATGCACACTACAAATGATCAAATAATGGTTACACCCTTGACCCCCGCTGAAGAAAAATGGAAATAAAATGTTGATGACAAAACAGTTTAATTCAATCTTTTTATGCTCTTTTTTTTGTTGAGATCAGGCCTTATTGTAATGATGTAGTATTTGGAGAAAAAAGCCAGAAGCCTAGAATTGGAGGACAAAATGGCTCCACATCTGCCATGTACAGTACTTGCCCTTGGTAGTTGCAGGGATGAAAAAAAAGCACACATTGCAAAAACAAGCATGTTGAAGATAATTGACTTAGTTTCCTGAAGAGTGCCAGGTAGCTTTGTAGATAAGAAAGCTACAATGAAACTAACAAGGGCCACAAAGGTTATGAAATGTAAAATGGAATAAAACATTGCATTATTGTTTGAGAAAGAGTGCTAAGTGGAAAACTACATAGCAATTTAGCTAAAAGAAGGTTTTATTTGATATTATATGCTGGCTGTGGCCATATGCTTGCACACAGATTCATGCATATAAGTTACATAGAGAAAGATAATGTTATTTTTCTTTCCTTTATGTCCTCTCTCATTCTATCATTGGCACCTTTGCCAGCCAGGTAAGGCAGAGGAAATTGAATTGGCAGATGGAAATTGACTTTTACTGAAACCGAAATATGCAGAGCAAATAGGAAAAAAAACCCTGATTTAATTGATTATTAAAGATGCTTTCTATGTTGAAGTGCCAGATATTTCTTTAATATCAATAAAATATGCCAAACCAATAAGCTTTTGTATTATACCATGAAAATAAAACTGAATAGGGAGTGTGTGAAAATCTTTAACTTCAAGGTCCATCTCAGAGATTACAAAAAAGAAAAAGAACATACACAACTCAATTCTTATTGCTACAATAACAATGATGATGTACAGAATGGCATACTTTGACAAGATTGATATGTCAAGGGCAATTTAAATGTCACAGACCATTGAATTTCTACAACTGGAGAAAAAATTGTTTAAAATATAGTTTAATTCACTCTTTTTGTTAATTGTTCCCTTTTATTAAGATCTGGTCTAATTATAATAATGTAACACTTGGGGAAAAAGATAAAGGCCAGGAGCCCAGCACTAGAGGCCAAGGTGGCAAAGATCTCCACAGCTGTTGTATATTTCCCCTTGGTGCTTATGTAGGCAGGGACAAATGACAACCAGACACTGCAAAACACCAGCATGCTGAAAGTAATTGATTTGGTTTCCTGGAAAGTGTCTGGTAACTTTCTAGCTAGAAAAGCTGCAATAAAACTGATAAAGGCCAGGAAGCCCATAAAACCTAAAACAGAATAAAACATTGCAACTGAACCTTCATTACATTCTATAATTATTTCACTACTTATGGACAACATATCAAAATCTGGAAAAGGGGGAGAAGTTCCAAGCCATACAGTACAAAAGGTACTTTGAACAAGAGAACAGGAAAGAACAATGAAAAGAGACAGTCTTTTCCCAACCCATGTCCTCATCCGTGATCCTGGTTTGGTGGCCATGAAAGCAAGAACCACAGTGATGGTTTTGGCCAATATGCAAGAAATAGCCACTGAAAAGATGATCCCAAATGAAGTCTGTCGAAGGAGACAGGTCACCACCGTGGGTCTGCCAATGAAAAGCAGAGAGGAAAGAAAGGAGAAGAGGAGGGAGATGAGGAGGGTGTAGGAGAGGCTGCGGTTGTTGGCTTTGATGATGGGAGTGTTGTGGTACTTCAAGAAGATTCCTAGCACAAAGATTGTGATAAAAGAAAGCACAAGAACTAATGTAACTAAGCTTGTCCCCAAAAGGTCTCCATAAGATAGATAAGTTACAAGCTTTGGTATGCATAAATCCTGGTCATTGTTTGGATATTGACCTTCTGGGCATTGGAAGCAATCATCCATATCTGGAAAGCCAAATATATATTAAAGTCAAAATATAACCAGAAATCCCTTAGTATATTGCATGATATTATGGTGCCCCTATTGATACAAATGATGCAACTGTTATGATTGAACTTCAATGGAATAACTCTTTTTGGTAAAAAAAGTATACTAAAGAACACATTATTATTATTAGATAGACAGAAACATTATTTGCTAATTGAACACCAAAAGAACATCCAATAAAAGAAACAAAACAAAGTCAACCCTTAATATCAATGAATTCTATCAATCATTTGTGAGTGAAGGTTACATTTAATGTATGACATTTGCTACTTTTGGAGAGATAGATTAACCTTGTTATCTAAGAAATAAAGAAATACAAATTAACAGGATGTTCTGCATATGTAGATTAAAAAGGTAACCAGTATGTGGTGAATGTTCCTATAGAACTGACAATGCATGGACCATAGTTTCTGAGGCACATACAGTATATCACAGGGACAGTTTTAAGTTTCATAAGGGATATTCCTTTATTTCCCTTCTAAAACAGCTGAGGAGAGCAGCATTCAGAATAACAGAATAACGTAGTTGGAAGGGACCTTCTAGTCAAACACCCTGCTCAAGCATGAAACCCTATACTAGTTCAAATATCTGGTTGTCCAATCTATTTTTAAAAACCTCCAATTTTGGAGCACCCACAACTTCTGGAGGCAAGTGATTCCACTGATTAATTGTTCTAATTGTCAGGAAATTTCTCCTTAGTTCTAGGTTGGTTCTCTGCTTGATTAGTTTCCATCCATTGCTCATCTTTGGAGTAGGTCCTTAGACATTGTGAGTAGGGGTGACCTGATAGCAATGTTCCAATATTTGAGATGATGCCACAAAGAAGGCTTAACCAATTCTCCAAAGCAACCTGAAGACAGGACAAGAAGAAATAGATGGAAACTAATCAAGGACAGAACTAACCTAGAAATGAGAAGTTATCAGTGGAATGGCTTACCTTTGCAAGTTGTGGGTGCGTCATCACTGCAGATTGCATAATCATTTATGTGAAATGATATAGGGTGTCCTGCTTGTACAGAGGTTTGGACTAGAAAACCTCCAAGGTCCTTTTCAAGTCTGTTATTCTGTTAAAAAAGGAGAAGAGAATGAAAAGGAGGCTGTCTTCTAGGTAGCCTGCAACACTGCAACAAGAAATGCACTTATTTGCACAAAACATGGACAGCTGTCAACTCAACAATTTGGTTCTCACACTCTTCTCTAGTTCATTGAAAAGTAAACCGTAGACCAGGGCTTTTCAACCTTTTCACCCATTGTACCACTTTTAGGATATGGCAACATCGGAGTACTACCAGTCGCCTAGCAAGGTGTCAAAAAGTTGATGACCAAAAAAAAAGAAAAAGAAAAAAGTGATAAAATACAGGTAGTCCTTAACTTACAAATGTTTGCTTAGTGACTGTTCGAAGTTACAATGGAACTGAAAAAGGTGCCCCCCCCCAAGCCACAGCCGGGCAAGACACTTGCCTGCCCATAAGGTGGGGCTCTTCCTCCTGTCCGAGGTTTTCATTGTTGTGAGCATTTCTGTTGAGGATTGGCAGCAGGGGTGAGGTGAGGGGGAGTTTGGTTTTTATTTCCCCCCCATCTGCTGGGTGGTTGCAGCAGGTTTTGGTCACTTCACATGACCCTAGGACACTGTGACCGTCATAAATATGAATCAGTTGCCAAGCATCTGAATGTAAATCACAAAACCCTGGAGATGCTGCAACATACTAGCTGATTGGCTCTTCTTCTGGGCTCAGCAGAAGTGCCAGGATCAGTGCCGAGCTCCAGCTGGAGCCTGGCATTGATCCTGGCACTTCCACTGAGCCCTGACAATCTCAAAGAAGTGCCAATCAGCTGGAAAGTGGCACTGATCCTTGCACTTCCACTGAGCCCTGACAGCCCTGCAGCTCCAGCCATCTCTCGTTCAGGCTTGTATAGTGCTGCCCAGGTTCAGCTCATTCCCCTCCCCCGCTACCACTTTTCTAGGATGGCCGCATACCACCTGCCGGGTGCCAATGTATCACAGGTGGTACCCATACCACTGGTTGAAATGCCCTGCCCTAGACAAAGTACATTACAATTATTCATATGTTAGGTTTAGTGCCTGAACAACAGTAATAGCTCTGATTAGCATACCAAACAAATAGCTGGTAATAGATACTTCAAGCCAAAGAGTTATTCAGAGATCATGTGGCATCAATTAATCTAACAGCATATCAAAAGTACTTTTCTTTTTTTCTTAGACCATGAAACATTATTTGGAATAGTCAGTCACCAATTCCAATACCCAGGAAATCCACTAGAACAGAGGTCTCCAACCCCTGGTCCATGGATCAGTAATGGGCTGCAGCATGCCAGCAACAGGTCCACACAAACAAGGAAAATCCCATCCACAGGATGCAGGCAGCACACAAAACCATGCCCCCTCTGGTCCACAGAAAAACCTCTCTCCATGTAACTGGTCCCTGGTGCCCAAAAGGTTGGGGACCTCTGCATACAGCTGGATACAGCTTTAGTTCCTATACTGAAGTCTCTGTCTTCTATGACTTATTGGTAGTTTTTGCTTCTCTTCTACCCAAACATTGCTTATGTCAATGCTGCTAACATTGAGTGTTCTTGCTTAGACAACAGATGGAAATGCAGCCATTTTCTCTATTGCTTTTGGAATTATTTGCTGCTGGGAGGGGGAATAGGGATGAGAGTCCAGCTAGTCAACAATAATAACTTTATCATGGGAACTGAAGAACATTGGGCCCAGAGCTTTATCGCATTTTGGCAGGCTAGAGAGCTGGGGAGAAAGCACACACTTCAAACTAATTGGGGAATGTGATTTGTGACTGTTTATTGGAGGACAAAAATGCACTTTGTTACTTTGTATCCAGGGGAGGGGAATTTAGTTTCTGGTTTCAGCTATGTAGTGCCGATACTTTGTCTCTCAAATGAAAGATTCTTTAAGGTAAACATTGCCTTGATGTTCTTTTGAAGAGTTTCATCTATTGGAACCATGACAGGTTATGTGCTTTGGGACATAATATTCTCAGTTTTTCTTGATTGGAATATTATATGAAGAAAAACATCTGTGGATCATCAGCCTGTTAAAACTTTATCATCCCAGAGATTATACTTAGGCAATTTAACCCAATCCAAGCCCTGCTTAATGCAGAGACTTACATAAAACACCTCTGAAAAGTAATTGTCTAGCCCAGACATGTCAAACCCATGACATCACGTGATGTTGCGAGACGTATTGGGACTATTTTGCTATTGCCAGCAATGGGGTGGGCGTGGCTTCCAGATGATGCATCCAGCCTGCAGGCCAGCGGTTTGAGACCCCTGGTCTAGCCTGTGTTCTGCACATTTAATCAAGGAGAATCCACATCTATAGATAACTGATTTCACAGTTACGTTGCTTTGTACTAACAGTGAGAATTAAGAATTAATTCTTAAATAAATCCTAGAATTAAGGAGAAACTTCCTAACAGTGAGAACAATTAACTCATGGAACAGCTTGCCTTCAGAAGTTGTGGGTGCTTTATCACTGGAGATTTTTTAAGACACTGGACAGCTACTTGTCTGGAATGGTATAGAGTTTCCTGCTTCAGCAGAAGATTGGATTAGAAGACCTCCAAAGACCCTTCTAACTCTATTCTGTAACTAAGAATGGTCCAGTTTTGAGATCATATTTCCCCAGTCCCATATTTCTTGTTGAATTGAGAAAATGTGAGAAGTCCCTAGCTTCCCCTAGCCCCAGTGTCCCTCTATTAAATATTCCCCCCTCCCTCCCTCCAATTCTTTTTTTACCTGTCTGGTCTGCGATCTTCCCCTTTGGACATGGAATACACTCATAGCAGCAAAACAATTTTCCTTCAATTTTGGTCTTTCTGTAACCTGAATGGCACTTCTGATTACAGAGTGAAAGAGGTCTTTCCTGTTAAAAAAAAAAAAAACATCATTTGCAATATAAAAAAGTTTTCAAATGCTACACCTTTTAAAGGTATAGATACCCACTCTCTCTGATATGGCTGAAACAAAATACACAATAATGAAAAATCCTGGGAAATCTGAGAGAAGAAAATCCCTCCTATTTACTTAGGCTGGAATCAATTTTATGACATTTGCAAGGAAAAAGGTTGAAATAAAAGGTGTGTTAATTAAAAAACCTCTGAAAATTAAATAATCAGCTCTCATCAAACATAGAAGCAAACTGTTTCCTGAAATACTCAGATGAATCTAGATCATGGCTATCAAACTCGCTGCATCATGTGATACGTCACGATGTATCATGACTTTTTTCACATTGCCAGAGCTGGGGTGGGTGTGGCCTCTGCATGATGCAACTGGACCACAGGCTGGCAGTTTGACATCTCGGATTTAGGTGAAACAAACCTCAAGATATCATGTTATGAAATTTCCCCTTTTACTCAGCAGAATTTATGTTGAGTAGGTGGACCAATCTCATTCTTTTTGACTTTAGTACTGCTGTAGTTTTCCATTGCATTTATCATTTATTTCCTTATTTATGCATTTATTCCACTTCCCCTCTAGCCTAAGGCTGGGAATTTCCATCCAGAATAACTAGGTGCTTCCGTGCGCCTTTGGCGTTTAGTCATGCCGGCCACATGACCACGGAGACGTCCTCGGACAAGCGCTGGCTCTTCGGCTTTGAAACGGAGATGAGCACCGGCCCCTAGAGTTGGAAACGACTAGCACGCATGTGCGGGGGAACCTTTACCTTTACCTTTTTACCAAGGAAAAAACTCACGATGTAAATCTGATAATAAATTACTGCTACTGGAAACATTAAAACTTAGCTAATTAAACTCTCCAAGTATCATTTATTTTAATAAAGCATTTTTTAATGTTTATTTTTTCTGGAGTATTAGAGAGAGGAATTAGGCAAACTTTTAGAAGCAGTATTAAAATTGTTGCTATACAATAGCAATATCTACATAGCAAATGTTAAAGAAGTGGTAAGAAGTGGACAATTCTTTAGAATGAAGGGAAGACAATATATGCATTTTCTACTAAGGTATGAACCTGAATTTTCATGGCTGGTCATAATAAAAGTGAACCAAGCCATTTTTGAAATAAGATAAATCTCACCTGATTAAACCGGTTGGGCCAAATGATCTTCTCTTCAGAAATAATCAATGGTTTGTCAGAGAGGGTTCCTGGATCTATCCTTCCAACTTTGACTCTAAGAAATGTCTGGTTTGGAAATATGATCCAGTTTATAGCAACAAATCCTGCAACTATTTCCCCATTGTTATCAAAGGAAATCTCTCCAGTACTGCTGTTAAATGATGTACTTTGCAGAAAGTGGTGAAGCTTTATAAGCAGGGGAAAAGAAAGGTACAAAGATAAGACTGCATGATTTGTCCTTCAAAATTTGCAGTGAGCTACCGTAATGGAAACCAGCAATTCAGCAAATAAAACATTTTGTACACTAGTGGTAAGTATTTAGAACTAACCATTACTATAAGATTCTATTAGAAGCTTGCATATATTACTACAAAGGCCTGTAAAATGGGGGACTATATATTTTATTACTACTGAATGATCTTTGAGCCACTCCTAGCTTTTGTATCATTGTGAAATTAGTGTCCATGTTTCACTGGCGTATGTTAGAGCAGGTAGCACACACTAATCAAAAACTTTTCTCTTCAGGCATAAAGGGAGGTTGTTTTGCTTAACTTGTTGAATGCCAGCCAACCACATTTGACACACCATGCACTTTCCTTTATTGCAGGGGTGTCAAACTCAATTTCACTGAGGGCCAGATCAGCATTGCGGTTGCCCTCAGGGGGCCGGGTGGGTGTGGCCTGGGTGGGCGTGGCCTACTGGGTGGGCGTGGCTAGAGTGCATATGGCCTACTGGGTGGGCCTGGCCAGCTCTACATCGTTCGCATCAAGGGTGCCTATGGGGGCCTGGGCAGAAGTGGGACAGATCTGAGGGTCTCTGGCAGGAGGAGGGTCTGTGGGCCAGGGCCAAGGCAGTGGGGGCCTTCCCTCACTGTTTCCAGGATGGCTTTGCGGGCCGCATGAAACCACTTCGCGGGCCGGATCTGGCCCCCAGGCCTTGTGTTTGACATGTCTGCTTTATTGTATCACCTTCCTTTGAGATTCATTGCCCAAAATATATGTAGTGGTCTACTATGTTCTTCTCAGATATATTTTTTTTCTTTCTTTAGTGAATTTATTAAACATAACCTGGCTCTTTTTCACATTTATTTTTTAAGCCAAATGGTTTTCCTGCTTCATGTAGCTCTTCTATGTTTTTGGTAGCTCTTCTGAGTCTTGTGAGAAGAGAACAACATCATCTGCAAATGATTTAAATAGGTCCCTTTGGTTTTTATTCCATCTTTTGCCCGGTCTAGTTTGCAAAATACTTCTTCAAGGCAGGCTGAGAAAAGAATATGTGATATTGTATCATCTTGTCATACACCTTGTTCTTTGCTGATTTCCATTTTAAGATCATTAAGGCATTTTTTTTTCATATAATGATAGTAGTAAGTTTATGTAAGCAGTGTCTATGCTCTGGTTGAGCACTGCATTAATTATTGCTTGCTGGAATACTGAGTCAAAGACCTTTTTGTAGTCAGTGAAAGCCATGTCTTTCTTTCTTTCTTTCTTTCTTTCTTTCTTTCTTTCTTTCTTTCTTTCTTTCTTTCTTTCTTTCTTTCTTTCTTTCTTTCTTTCTTGTAAAAGTTTTACTGGTTTTTTTACAGTAACAGCCTTAGTGCCTGGTGAACAGCATGTTGCCTTGGTTCATAATTTTTTTTAGAAAAGAATATACAATTATTAATAGTTAATAAACAATAATAATTAATTTTTATATTTCCATAATTAGTATATCAATTTATAATATATTTCCTTGATCTTCTCTTCACCCAGTATTATTCTCCTTTAAACATTAAACAAATATGATTTCCAATATTTGATGTTTTCCATATTTAAATGATTAAATAAAAACATTTTTTTCTATAATTTTGCCAAGAATAGTCAATAGGTAGCATTTTTTTCTTATCAGCATGTTATTTTCGTAAGAGTCAACTTATTGATTCATCATGTATTTTATTTTCATAAATCTTGTTTAAGCTCAATTTCTCCATAATAAACAATTCTTATCAATCATATTTTTCCTAGTATTTAACATCTAAATATCCAAATTTTCCATTTAAATATATCATCCCAGTATTTTCAACTTTCATATATTATAGAGATACTATACTACTTATCTGAAAAAGGGACGCAGTGGCTCAGTGGGTTAGGACGCTGAGCTTGTCGATCAGAAGGTCAGCAGTTTGGTGGGTCGAATCCCGAGTGCCACGTAACAGAGTGAGCAACTGTTACTCGTCCCAGCTTCTGCCAACCTAGCAGTTCGAAAGCATGTAAAAATGCAAGTAGAAAAATAGGGACCACTACAGTGGGAAGGTATCAGCATTCCATGCGCCTTTGGCGTCTAGTCATGCTGGCCACATGACCACGGAGACATCCTCGGACAAGCGCTGGCTCTTCGGCTTTGAAACAGAGATGAGCACTGGCCCCTAGAGTTGAAAACAACTAGCATGCATGTGCGGGGGAACCTTTACATTTACCTTTATAGTACTATACTTTCTAGTCAATTTATATTTCACTTCTATTTGTAAAAAAATAGTTAAATCACTATATATCCTTTTTTCAGAGTTCTTATTAAGCCTAATTTTCCCTCAATATTTCAATCATTCCTTAATCCTAAATCTTTTCAAACTTAATTTTTCTTTAAAATTCAAACTTTTCCTTCACTTACAAATCCTAATATTTTTACATTTTGTATCTTATCAAAAATATTATATTAGTTATAATATTTTAGCAGTGTCCATTTTGTTAAGTCTTCTTTCTTCTCAGGTTTCTTTTGATGTTCTAATGCATAAGGTATCTTTTTCATACTTATTGTTATATCCAAGTCTTGTAAGTTTTTTTTTTTTGTTTGTATTAAGTTATAATTCCCTTCATTGATAACTTCACCAGTTAATTTTTTTTTTCTAGTTCACATTCTGTTGTCTGGATTGTTTGTTCATTCTTTACCATTATTCTTTGGATTTTTTTTTATTGTAGATTTAAGTTAGAAGTATATTCATTTATAGTATCCAAGTTATGTTTAATCTCCTCATGGTTTAAGTCTATTGTAGTTTGTATCTGTCATAGCATTGCATAAATTTCATCTTGGAAAGTATTTGACTTGTCTTGAAGTGTTTCTAAAGGTCTTTGATCTTTCAGGCTAAATCTTTCAAAAGTAGATATTAAGTGTGGTTTTCTATCATTTTTTAATGAGTATGTCATGTCCATTTTATCTCCCCCTTTTGAGTAGTCCATCATAAATGCCATAGTCTCTGTAATTAGCCTTGTCAAGCTAACCAAAACTCAAAATCCATACTGTCAAATTTTGTATAGTTCTTGTTTTTATATATATTTTTTGTAATCTACTGTAATTTTCAGTTCTCAAGGTTTCAATAAAATCAATGTTTTATAACAATTCTTTCTTTCAGGAGTCAATTGTCAATTCAATATATTTAATCAGCTTAAATCCTTCCTGTAACTTCCCTTCTCAATAATTTATCATAGATCTAAGTTTTTAAGCAGTTCATAAATTTGAAACCACAATCAAAGTATTTCTTTTCCTTCAAACACTTTCCAATCTTTTAGCCAGCTCAGTATGGAATCTCTTCTCTGTTTCTTAGCAGCTATCTTCTTAAATGTTATTAGAGTTCATGAGAACAGATTATTTTTTCTTTGTTTTTGTACATTGTCTTTAATGTGCTATATTCTCATTGTCCACTAGTAAAAGGTAAAGATTCCCCCGCACATGCGTGCTAGTCATTTCCAACTCTAGGGGCCAGTGCTCATCTCCGTTTTAAAGCCGAAGAGCCATCATTTGTCTGAGGACATCTCCGTGGTCATGTGGCCGGCATGACTAGATGCCAAAGGCACACGGAACACTGTTACCTTCCCACCATAGTGGTCCCTATTTTTCTATTTGCATTTTTACATGCTTTTGGACTGCTAGGTTGGCAGAAGCTGGGAGGAGTAACAGGCTCACACTCTGCTATGCAGCACTTGGGATTCGACCCACCAAACTGCCAATCTTCTGATCGACAAGCTCAGCGTCCTAAGCCACTGACCCACTGCATCCCTCATTGTCCACTAGATGTCAGCAAATATTTATTTTCCAGCTTTTCCAGACAAAAAGTTATTATTTTTCTTTTTGTTACGTAATTCAATCAAAATTCTCTAGAATATAATCATAGCAGTTTGTTTTAGTTTCCAAGTTTGATCAGATTGTAATATTTTGAATTTAATTTCAATAAGGTTCTTTCCTCCTTAAAGGTTAATTCACCACTTCTGTCTATGGGGGAATGGGAATGTAGTCCCCTCCTCTCACTTTTAGAGATTGTTTGGTTTGGGGATCTTTCCCAGGGACTGGTTGTAAAATAAGGGAGAGAAGATCAAATACTCTCACCAGTTCCAAGCACGCTGTTCACCGTTGTTCTTGGTAGTGCTATTGGATTTGGCTGCAGTTGCTTGGGCTAGATGTTAGCATGTGGCTAGCCTTTCTCCTGTCAGATTCGAAGGCTTTCCCTGGATCAAACAAAGCAATTGCTGTCGCTTTGTGAACAATGGGTCACTCCACCTTTGTGGGCACTTCTCCGGGGTGACTTCAACTAGGGTCCCCCTGGCAGGCCAAAATTAGCCATGAGGAGTGAAGGTCCACTTTCACACAGCCATGAACTATGAGTGCAAACCAGAAGTCCATTAAGCCTTTCAATGATTTGCTGAACAACCTGGATACGATCCATTATGCTGTAGCCATTTCTGAACCTTGCTTACTCCTTTGATTTGTTCATCATCGAATGTTCTCAATAATCTTTTTGCTATTATCTTAGTGAAAATCTTGTAGATGATAAAGAAGGCTTATTGGACAATAATTCTTTAAATCACTTTGGGCTCTTTTCTTGTGTATAAAAATAACCAGCATTTTTCCAAGCATTGAGTATTTTTTCTCGAGTATAGTTTTACTAGTATCTTGCCAAGTTTGAATTTGCTAGAATAAAATTGCATTTTACATATTTTTTCAGGGCAAAATAAGGATGTAATTTTAATTATTTCTGATTGTTCACCATCAATTGAAAATTTGATGGTGAGCCCAACAAATAGAATAACTATATTTATAAGTTTAGCATTTTAACTACAACAGAACTGATGCTAGAATTTGGAGAACAATGACACATTTAAGCAATGCAGTCAAATTTTCTAAACAATACAAATTAGAAGTTAACTTCTAAAACATGAAAGCAAAATAAAAATCATCTTATTGTGCAGAAAACAAAGCACACAATATACAACACATAAAACTGGTGCTCACCAAACACATTGTGACCATCACTTGAAAAATATACAGTTAGATCAGTCATAAATATTGGAATTTACTAAAAACTGAATATATATATATATGATTGGTTTAAGGATGAAAAATCTGATTCTGAAACAATGCAGTCAAATTTCTAAACAGTACAAATTAGAAGTTAAGATAACTATAAAATTAGAAAGGAAATTTTTTTAAAAAAATCACATAAAAAGCAAAGGACACACAGTTGGTGCTCATGAAATACATTGTCACTATCATTTGCAAAATATGCAGCTAGATCAACCACACACATTGGAATTTAATAAAAGCTGAAAATATATCTGATAGGCTTAAGGATGAAACAAGGCTGATAGACAACTTTGCAACTGAATCAATGTACTGTTTCTGCTGAGATGTTCTAAGCAGTCTGCTCACCTTCCATGACTCTTGATTGAGGATTTTTTGTCTCCTCACTAACCTTTGCTGGCCTTGGAAAGAGAATAGAACATGCAGAGCATGTGCAATTGCATAGACAGCAGTGTAGACACTGTAGCTGTGGGCAGTCATGCTGGTTTCAAACACAGTCATGGGGAGGTTCTCAAGTTTCTCCTCCCCAGTGCAGATAGTCTCATCCTCTATAGAAGACACTGGAAATATACAATTAAATGTCTGCTGCCAGAAATCTTTTAAAAAACTGTCTTCTTTGTCCAAAGTTGGGTTTCTCATCTGAACAAAATTTTGGAATCCTGATATCTCCATTGATTGTACTGAAAGGGACAGAGTTCCATGCATGAAATTAATGTCCCAGTTCCTTTGAAAGAGAACTGATGAGAAGTCAACATCTGCTGTCATCACCCAGACTTTTGTACCATAACCTACATTACTAAATTCCAACATGTTGAGTAAAAACCTTAAATTTAATATACTCTGAAATTCACCATGAAGCAATACAACATTAGTTGTGCTATTGAAAACTGTTTTTAAAATTGCATGTGATCTCTGAACAGTTTTTTCATCCTCACTGAGAAAGCCAGCTGGTATTTTTTCTATAAATTCAAAACAGACACCTTTTTTGGAAAACATGGGAAGAATATTCCTCCATAAAATATCTTCTATGTTGCCAATATTAAGGAAAAATACCCCAATCCAGGTCCAGCCAAAATGCAGAAGAAGCTGGAGAAGTACTTTATATTGACTAATTGCATTTGGAAACATCCAGTAAAAGAAATGTGATGGAGGTTGGGTCTTGATCTCTAGAGCAGAGCTATATGCAACCTAAATGAAGCAAGGAAACAGAAAAGGTATAAGCAGTTAGGTCCATTGGGCCTTGTGACTTTTTAAAAAATAATATTCTTCATACATTTAGATCTTGAAATGGTATCATTCAGCTATTTTATTTTATGTCTGCTAAACATATAACAAATGTAATAAAATATTAGAAAAGTAAGCAACTGAAATGAAATATTAGAAATGTAATAGGTTTTAAAAGTAGGCATACGTTTTCATCAAAGAACTCACCTGTACCAACTTGTAAGGTGTCATGATAGTAGCCATATCAAGAAAAGCAACAGAACTTGGTCCCTCAATAATGGCTATCAGATTATTTTGAAGATGACATTTATAGTTAGCGATGAATGCATCTGAAGCAAAGAGGAGCTCCATTGAAGCTTTGTACGTATCTTTTGGACTGAAATAGTCATTATAGATGTTGAAGCCTAAGGTGATGTTAGGTAAGATGAGAGGACTTTGATTAATCTCTTTCACTGCAAAAACCAAAGCTAAAATGTGTTGATAGCTCTGAGTCAGTAATCTGTAAATTGAATAAATAGAAAATTACTATATTACCATTGGAATTTCAGAAATAATAATAATAATAATAATAATAATAATAATAATAATAATAATAATAATAATAATAA
>JAKJMR010000386.1:584155-599277 GCA_024449315.1 Daboia siamensis
GAAAATAAGAGAGGCATTTAAGGTGAGCTGGACTTAGACTCATGATTTATGACACATTTGACCCTTTCCTTGGACTCAGCTTGGTCATCTCCTACAGACAGCTAAATGAATTTTGTCTCATTTACAGCCTTTCTTGCTACAGTTCTTAAGTGAATAATTGCAGTTGTTAAGTTAGTAACACAGTTGTTAAGTGAATCTGGTTTCCCCATTGAATTTGCTTGTCCAAAGGTTGCAAAAGGTGATCACATGACCCCCAGACACCACAACCATCATAAATATAAATCAGTTGGCAAGCATCTGAATTTTGATCACATGACCATGGAGATGCAATGGTTGTAAGTATGAAAAATGTCCATAAGTCCCTTTTTCAATGCTGTTATAACTTTGAATGGTTACTAAACAAACTTTTGTTAAATTAAGGACTACCTGTACAAATTTCCTGTATTTTTTGGTTGCATTTTAATAAGAAGACTGAGACTTAATTATATATGGTCATTATACCATTGCTACAAAAATAAATCTAATGGTGGGTTAAGACTTTTGCACAGTGCAATATGTGCCCTTCCTCAAAAAGTAATTGTTCAGCCTAGTTGTTTTTGATAATTATAAAACACTCTCAAATTTCCTCTTTCTGCAGAAAGTTGTGGATCAGTAGTTATGAAAGGCACTTGAAGACACGAATTATCAGTGCTAGTTTCAAACTGGAATCAAGCCAGAATATTAAACCACATTAGTCCACAGTGATGTACTATGCTGAAACCAGATTAGGGGGCATTAGACCTCCTGATTCTAAGTGATCTCTCAGCTGTGCTTTGGACCACCTCCAGGAGTTAAGTATTATTAACTGTTTGAATCTATTCTACCAGCAGCAAGATCTGACTGCTGGCCTAGTGATGGATTGTATTGCAAATCAGGGCTGTTTCTAGAGGAGGCAGAGAAGGAGAGGACCTGGAGCTTATGGAGTGAAGGAACTGGATGAGGCTGTCGGCAGGCCCAGAGGAAGAGAGTGAGGCTTTTGGAGGAGTTGGTGATGGTGGCAGCATGCTCCAGGGGCGAAAAAAAGCAAGGCCTCTTTAAGGAAAAGGTGGAAGAGTCAAGATCAGAAAAAGGAAAGAAGGCGAGGTTGTCAGAATACAAGCTAACTTGAGGGCTAATCCACATGGAGCCCCATTTCCATCGGTCCTGTTTGCCATCGTTCACTCCCTAGAGACTAAAATGGACAATGTGAAATTTGAGCGGGCCCCAAACAAGGAGTATATATTAGAGGTGGTGACCCTTTTGAGAGCTGTATGCAACGAAATTTCATTTTGATCTATGCCGATTGGTGTACGTTCAAAGTGACATTAAAGTTATCATCATCATCATGTTGGGAAGAATATAACATGCATGCCCAAGATGGCGGACCTGCTCGATTGAGCTCCGTGCTGAGCTCCGGCAATTTGGCGACTCTTGGGAGCCTCACAGGGGGTATTTTTTCTCTCTGTGATGGATTCGGGTTGAGGATGTGGAGTGGCTTTTGTGGCTGTCCCTGGAACGCCGGTACTGCTTGCTGCCGGCTTTATGGACCCTGGACTTTCCGAGGACTCTCAGCTGAGCCCGGGGGAGTTTTTTTGCTGAATCCGGAAGAGCTGAGCAGAGCCCGTGCTGCGCGGTGCCGACCAGCTGATTGTCGGTGCCGCAGGGGCTCGGCGAACTCCGACTGAGGCTGTTGGAATGCCCAGGGAGATTCAGACGACCTTGGCGGAGCTCTGTTCTGAGCGGAAGTTTGAGAGCTCAGTAAAGCCCAGCAGAGCCCATTGGAGCTGGGCGTAAGATCTCGGAGGCCTGCACTTTGCCGACTTGTGCTCCACCAATCAGCTGACTGTCGGCTTTGTTATTGTGCTGCTGGGGGCTTGGTGGAGCCTGGCGGAATTTACGGCCCCTGGTTGGCGCCTCCGAAGCTGTGGAGCCCGGGAGAACTTTATGGAGCTCAGCGGCATCTGGGGAGTTTTCCAGCTGCTCGGGGGAGCCGCATGCTGGAGGATTGATGATTGTTACTATGATTCGCGGTTGGGAGCAGCGTCAGCATTGCAGTGGCAGAGACACTCCTGGTTGGTGCCTGAGATGACTGTTGGTGATGGGAGTTGGAGTACCGTGGCCTCCCTGGTAAAGGGACCCTGGCCTGGAGGCGGAATGCGGACGCGGATTCTTCGGATGTTCGCGAGGCACAACCTAATTTCTGTGCTGCTAAAATTTGACTTGACCATGTTTTATGGTTTTCTTGAAATATTATGGTTTCCCCGCTTGGCTGATTATCATCTGGTCCTTGCTTTAATATGAAATGAACTGTATAACCGGAGTTCTCCTACCATTTTGTATTTTTTTTTTTAGACTTTTTAGCCTTGTTTCATCCAGCTGACTTTTGCCCTAACTCCCCCTCCCCTTTTTTTCTTTCTCTTCCCTATGGTTCTGGAAGCCCCGGGTTACAACCACTGTGGGAGAGTGGTTGAGATTTTCCAGCTGCTACCTCCTAGAGGTGTGAGCTCTAGGCGGTATTGCCTGCCCGGTGGTATGTTCCAGGCTGCTTCCCAGTTCCGACCGTCGTGAGAGGGCGGGAATCGATCTGTTCCGGGGTACCCAGCTCTAGTGGCAGTGGACCTTGGTTTGCATTCTGGACACTTTCCTGTTATTTTGCGATCCTCCCATTTCGATCTGGGTCTGCCTTTTTGTTGGACTTGTCTAACAACTGCTATGCATCTTACTTATCCGAGCACGGTCTTGTTCGCCCTCAGGGGGGGCCCCCCCTTCCTGGGTGTGACCCGCCTCACTTGTTATGCTTCCTCTTAATGAAGGGCCCGATTGCTGGGACCCTGAGAGATGGTTGGGCAGGGGCAGGGGCCGTCGGTATAAAAGTAATAAGAGGCCCCTGATTACTTTTTTAATTAAATTTTTTGTGGGGTTAGGGAGGGAGGAGGGTTGTGGTTGGTTGGAAATGGGGGGTAATCCACCAACCGTTACTCAGACCAGGCCTGGCACGGATCGCGGGGGGGGGGGGGGGAGCTGGGATCGGCTGCCTCCGGGGCTCGGGAGCAGGTCGTGGGATTACCTATTCCCACGACATTAGGGAATGGCAGCAGGTGTATGAACAGAGGGCCGTATCGATATCTGGGAGGGCATCTCCGCTATCTACAAGCGGTGAGGCGCTCCGACCCTCTGTTTTTGCCCCAAGGTCCCGGGAGCACGGATGTGCAGCCACCTGAGCTCCAGCTGGTGTACGTGAATGCCAGGTCTGTTGTTAATAAGGCTCCTCTCATTCAGGATCTTATTGAGAGTGAGCATGCGGACCTGGCTTGCATCACTGAGACCTGGTTGGGCCCAGAGGGTGGTATCCCTCTGGTTGATCTTTGCCCAACAGGTTTCTGGGTGCTACACTGGCCTCGGACTCAGGGTAGGGGTGGGGGAGTGACTGTGGTTATGAGGGAGACCTTATGTCCGCAGGAGGCCACCGTTCTCCAGATAGTCGGGTGTGAATCTCTCTTATTGAGATGTGGTCCTAGAGCGCAGTTGGGCTTGCTGCTGGTGTACGTTTCACCTAGTCGCGCAGCAGCAGCCCTGCCTGAGCTTCTCAATATCCTCTCCGGGTTGGTGATTGAGTTCCCCAAGCTTATAGTTTTGGGTGACTTCAATTTACCATCCCTGGGAGGATCGTCTGAGTTAGCCCGGGAGTTCATTGCTTCCATGATGGCCATGGATCTGACGCAAGTAATTTATGGACCGACTCATGTAGGAGGTCACACCCTTGACTTGGTTTTCTTATCTGGACGGTGGTTAGATGATCTTGGTGGGGGCTCTCCAATTGTTATGCCCCTGTCATGGACCGATCATCATCTCCTGCGGCTGGTCTTCCGTTTCGTCACTCCCCACCGTGGGTGTGCGGAGCCGATTAGATGGTTCCATCCCAGGCGCTTAATGGACCCTGATAGGTTCCAGGCAGCGCTGGTATCCCCACCTGCCTCCGTTGCTCACAACTCGGTGGATGCCTTAGTGGAAGCCTGGGAAAGGGCAGCCACTGAGGCACTTGACCGAGTTGTACCCTTGCGGCCCCTGACCCGGTGCAGATCCCAGCGGGAGATGAAGCGTCAGAGACGGGGCCTAGAGAGCTGTTGGAGGTCCACCCGATCCGAATCTGACTGATTGCAACTAAGAACCTTTATTAGGTCTTATCTCGCTGCGATAAGGGTTGCGAGATCTAATCACTTTGCTACCCTTATCACGTCCGCAGATAACCACCCAGCCGCCCTGTTTAGGGTGACCCGCTCCCTCCTTAATCAGGAGGTGAGGGAGGATCCCTTGCAGGGTTGTGCTGAGGAGTTTAGTCAACATCTGTCGGACAAAATCGCTCAGATTCGGACTGGTTTGGACTCCGACTGGGCAGAGTTTGACGAACAGGACACGAGTGACCTTGTCAATATTATCTGGGATGAGTTTGATCCTGTGACTCCGAAGGAACAAGCCGGCCTGGCCTGATGGGTGATGGGTTGGGATTTTTTAATATAGTTTTAATGCATTTTAAATTTATTGTTGTTAGTTTCTGGGCATTTGTTTAATCCTTTTTAATGTTTGTATTCTTGTATTTTTATTAATTGCCCTGTTCACCGCCCTGAGTCCTTCGGGAGAAGGGCGGTATACAAATATAAATAAATAAATAAATAAATAAATAAAATCATTATGAATTTGTTTAGCTGTAGTTTCTCCTCATTCTTCAGGGGCAAGTTTCAGAAAACGTTTCTCTTTGAGAACAGGGTTCCATCATACCCAGGGTTCCATCATTCTCAGGATGAACTCTGCTGGTACATAGGAAAGCCACTAACGTCTGGCTATTTTAGAAAGCCTTTGGGGGGACTGATAAAATATTGAGAAATCTGTTGTTATTGAGCATGTCTTTCCTCAGAACGTTGCTTAATGTGATCCCACCACCACAACCACCACTGTCTGTTTTATGGTTTCATTTTTTTATTGTATTGGAATAGCTGCCACTTAGAACTAACTGGTATTGAAACACTTTATTAATTCAAATAAATAAATATACGATTGTTAATTGAGTATCACACTTTAATCATGCAAAATAAATCCTTTACTGAGTGGAATGGGTGGATGGCTGAAGGAATGAATGAAGGAATGAATGGATAAATGAATCAGTCAGTCAGCTAATCATTAACCATAACAGGAAAAAATGGACACTGGAAACAGATACTGAAATTACAATCTTATCAAAAGTTTTCTGGAGTACAGCCCATTGGCCTCCCTAAAATTTGATCTGTATTACTATTTAAATCCTCATAGATAATAGGACTAAAAACAAACATCTGCCTCCCTCCTTCCTAGTTATCACTGTATTTAGCTAGTAAGTCTACAAAATCAAGATAACTAGAGTCACTTGGCTCAGAATAAAGCTGTTCACATGAACTGGGACTTTATATCCAGATTTACATAAGAAATTTTACCTATGGACAATTAAATCCTCCCACCACTGCATACCGGCTCTCTAAACACTCTAAGGTGGGGAACTGAAAGAGGTGAACCTAGTTCAAGCATCCCATTTTGTATTAATTTAAAATGTTCATGTATACAACTAAGTGCTGGAAGTGGCATTTAGAGAAAAAAAATGTCAATAGCTCACTGAAGTTAAAGGAAAAGCCCATAATGGTTTATTCCATTCATTGTTTAGAATCTATATGATTTTTAAATTTGTTAGCTGAATGCCATAGGTTTTTAGTGCTTTCTTCTGACCAATTCCTTATTATTTAATTCAGGTTTCACTATGATGATATAAATTTTTGGAAGAAAAATACAAATCAGTAGGCCAGCATTGGAGGCCAGAATAGAGAAGATCTCCACAACCACCATATATTTCCCCTTGGTACTTAAATAAGCTGGGAAAAAAGACAACCAAACAGCACAGAATGTTAGCATGCTGAAGGTGATAAACTTGGCTTCATTAAAAGTATCAGGCAGTGTCCTGGCTAGAAAAGCTACTATGAAGCTGACAACAGCCAAGAAACCCATAAAGCTGAGGACACAGTAAAACATGACATTTGAACCTTCATTACATTCTAATAGAATTTCTTCAGGCAAAGAATGCATGTCAAGATCTGGGAATGGAGGAGCAACAGCCAGCCATGTTATACAAATAATTATTTGAAGAAAAGAGCAGGAAAAAACAATGGAGTTGGCCAGAGGTTTCCCCACCCACTTCCTCATTTTGGAATTTGGCTTGGTGGCTTTAAAAGCTAGAACCACAATTACAGTTTTACCCAAGACACATGATACAGCTATTGTAAAGATGATGCCAAAAGCACTTTGTCGAATAAGACACATCACCTTCTCAGGCTGGCCAATGAACAGTAAAGCACAAAGGAATGAGAGCAGGAGAGAAACAAGGAGAGTATAAGTGAGATTCCTGTTGTTGGCTTTGACAATGGGAGTGTCTTGGTACTTTATAAAAAGACCAAACACCAATGCTGTGATTAAAAAAAGTGAGAGCGCAAGAATGGTCAAACTAATCCCTAATGATTCTTTGTGTGACAAATAGATTATTTGTTTCAGAAAACATCCATCCTGTCCATGATTTGGAAATTGTCCTTCTGGGCACTGAATGCAATCATCCATGTCTGAAAGAGAATTCATGTCTAACATCAATATGTCATATTGCCAAAGTCCTTAAAAAAGAGTTAAGATGCATCTAAAAGAGACAACTTTAGTCTTTCCAATCACTGAATTATGCTATTGGCTGGGAAGTATTGGTTTATAAATTGGAATATTTAGTAACCCCATTGTATAAGTCACTATCATATATCTGAAAATTATGATTTCCTAAGGACATCTTTGGTATTTTTTTCTGTCTGTTTTATATGTAATGCATTTTACTCATGTTATACGTGTAACCTGGTTTCTTATACTTTTAACAATATACACAAAATAATACCATGCATATCAGAGGTTATATAGGACTATATCTTCATCTGCAAATGCTACCATCATGATTTAATTGAACAACTGCTAAAATATAAGGTCAGCTTTGCACCTTACATATATCTATCAATATTGTTTGTGTGTGTGTTTGTGTGCATGTGAGAGAGTTTTCAAGACAGTGTTAACTTGGTGGACTGGTAAATATTTTAGGAATTGGTTTGCCATTTTCTTCTTCCCAAGACCAAAGAGTCAAAGTCATCTAGCTGATTTCATACCATAAAATGGGACTAGAGCTTATGGTCTCCTAGATTCTAGCCTTATCAAATTGGTTCTCATATCTGTATTTGTTTCTGTATCTATATTTACACAACAAATGTTTCTGACCCATTAATACATTAGGTATCTTACCCTCCTGATTTGAAATCTTCCCTTTTGGACAAAGAAAGCAATCATAACAACAAAATGGCAGGCCTTCCTTTTTTCTCTTGCTAAAACCTTTAAAGCAGTGGTCATTGCATATTGAAATGGGACAGGTCTGAAGGTAAAAAAAAAAAAAGAAAGACACCATTTAAATGACAGATATATTTAATTTGTTTTGGAAGGAAAAATGACTAGTTAAATATAAGGTGTTAAAGATACCAAAAAAAGAAAAAATAAATAAAAACAAAAAAGAGGGTTGAGCTTACCTGATTTGAATTTGTACGTGGCAGCTTGCTATTTGGTCTGGATAAAAGGATGAATGTTACTGATAAATTTGGAGTTAAAAAGGTAAAGGTAAAGGTTCCCCCGCACATGCGTGTTAGTCATTTCTGATTCTAGGGGCCATGCTCATCTCCGTTTCAAAGCCGAAGAGCCAGTGCTTGTCCGAGGATGTCTCCGTGGTCATGTGGCCGGCATGACTAGACGCCAAAGGCACACAGAACACCTTAGTGGTCCCTATTTTTCTACTTGCATTTTTATGTGCTTTCGAACTGCTAGGTTGGCAGAAGCTGGGACGAGTAAGAGGCACTAACTCTGTTACACAGCACTCGGGATTTGATCCACCAAACTGTCGACCTTCTGATCGACAAGCTCAGCGTCCTAACCCACTGAACCACCACGTCCCTCTAAATTTAGATATAATCTAAATTATATCTATATATAATGCAATAAAACTAAATGATGTAAATTGATGTAAATATTAAAAATAAGTTTGTTAGATTTACTGAGTATGCAGAAAAAATATAAACCTAGGCTGTACTTTACTTTAAAATACCTTTGTAGCTCTCAGCATTGGAAGCATTTGACAGAAGACAAATGCCTACTAAGAAATGCCTACTTGATTTACTTTGATAAATTAGAATTTTGTCAAAAGAAAATGTAGAGTAACACAAAAGAAAAACTGGTGATAGAAGGAAGTTCATGTTGGTTTTATACATAGTTAGTAGAAAGATTTAAAGTACATAAGAAAACTTTGGGTTTTGAGCAATGTAAGACTGTATTTGAAATGAAATTGTGTACAAATGATGAACATGTTGTTGCTAAGATGCCTGAACTTTTACTGAAATATGAAACAGAAGTCAAAGAAGGAATGATAAAATCGGCTAAGTTCTTTGGTTGTAATATATACATGGATCAGTGGGAGAATATGTGGTCAAAAAGTTTGAAATTAAAGATAATTTTTATAAAATGATGTTTCATTGGTGCATGTCACCAGAACTCTCTAAATGTTTAAAGGATCTTCAAATGTGTGCTGCAAATTAGCATACATAACAGCTACCGCAACAACACCATTCACACCACCATATTGTTAGCACTGCCTATTGTTAGGCCTGGCTCTGTGCAATCCAATTTTTCTCTTTGGTGACAAGATCTGGAAACTCAGAACAAACTCATACCTGATTGAACTTGCTAGGCCATACAATATTATTCTCGTTCATGATGAATGAAGTATCTGATGACACATGTGGGACTAACTTTCCAACTTTGACTCTAAGAAAAGATTGGTTTGGAAACGTCACCCAGTTGATAACATCAAATGCAGCTATTCTTTCACCATTTTGGTCAAAAGAAATCTTTTCTCCAGCACTGTTGTTAAATGAAACTTTTCTTAGAAAGTTAAGTAACTAAAATATAAAGGGAGAAAATTCATAAGGATAACTAATAAGTCGGGGATGTGCTATTTTTAGGAAGGGAGGGAAACATGTGCAAGAGGTCTAAAGTACAAACAACTATTCCATGAAACAATGTTTGGAGTATCAGTAGTATAACAATTTTACTCAACCTTTCAATTGCTACTTCTTTTGTTAAGGCTGTGCAAAACATTGAAGAGGTCCTTTGTTTTCTTTATGTTTTGAGTAAAAAGCCTTTTTGAAACCACACAGCCTCTCATTTTTAAAGAGTATAACAAACCTTCCATATTGCTCTGTTCTGTGTCATTCTGACAGATTTTCCAATTGAGGAGCTTTCAGGATGGGGTTTTCAGGAGTTAATCCAGGGCTGAATTGACCTTGTCATGGTATAGTCTACTACATCTGTCATGACATTGTTGAACAAAAAAATCTCCACGACTGTAAAGATATCTAAGTTGTACAGATACCGAATCCATGTAATTAGATACAACTTGTAATTGTTCAGAATTTGTTTGTTTGTTTATTTATTTATTTATTATTGGGACTTATATGCCGCCCTATCTCCCGAAGGACTCAGGGCGGCTAACAACAATAAAATACAATAATACAAAAGTTAAAAAGAAATTAAATTAATAGCCCCAGTAGAATAAATTAAAATTAAAATTAAAAATAAGTTAAAAATTAAAAACATTATTAAAATCCCTGTCAGTCCAGGTCAGCCTGATGGAAAAGGAGTGTTTTGAGGCCGCGGCGAAAAGACCGGAGGTCCGGGGCCATCCGAAGCTCAAGAGGGAGTTGGTTCCATAGGGCTGGCAATGCCACAGTGAAGGCCCTCCCCCTGGGGGTCACCAGCCAACATTGTCTAACTGACGGCACCCTGAGAAGGCCCTCTCTGTGTGAGCGCACTGGGCGATGGGAAGTCGTTCCCGGCAGCAGACGGTCCTGCAAGTATCCTGGGCCTAAGCTATGTAGGGCTTTAAAGGTAAATACCAGCACCTTAAATCTCACCCGAAGAACAACCGGTAACCAATGCAGCTCACACAGGAGGGGTGTAATATGGGAGTATCGGGATGCTTCCATCACTACCCGGGCGGCCGCGTTCTGCACCAGTTGAATCCTAACCAAAAAAAAAATCTCATTCTCACTTTAGGAAGATCTGGGAGACATGCCTTGCTGAGGATGCTATTTCAAAAGGAGTTTCATCAACCAGGATCCTGTAGCAAAGGCTTCTCAATGACATCACCTATCCATTTCCTATATAAAAAACTACTTCTCCATAAAGAGTTTCCATAAAGAAGCGAAATTTTAGCTTGGAGAAATTCATTATTTTGGGTCTATATATCCTTAGATATATAATATTTTGAAAGGTATATAAGAAGGATTTGAAATTTTGTTTGTTCAATAAACACCATTTGGAAGAAGGGGATAAACAGTTGTTGAGAATGGTAATAGGGCTGTTTTAGTACAAATTGTTTAGTAAAGCTATATGGTAGATAGGTTTAAGTTAGTATACGTAAAAGATTATTTTCATTGTCCTTATGAATATATTTTGGTACAAATTTATTTTATTCATGTTTTCATTTTATGTTTCATTTCTTGTGATTTTCATTATTCGTTTGTTATTTGTTAATATTTAACTGTAGTTGGATTCTTGAGGCAAGATATTAAAAATAAAATAAAATAAATAAAAATAAATGCTTTCTTATTGCTTTAGAATCTATTCTGCTGGTTAGTATCTATCCCTCTGATGATTGTTACTATTTTCTTGTTTTTAATCTGTTTATTTGCTGTGAACAGGTCATATTATTTTTATTGATAATAATAGGAAATGGCTAATATTTCTTTGTAGAGGCAAAAATAGAAGACTCTGTCTTTGGTTTGCTTAAGATTGCAATTCAGCTCTAGCCTTCATTCAATAACTTCAACTTCAGAAAGTGGGGGGGGGGGAGAAACCCTGCATAGATCATCCATCTTGATCCTAATAGTTCATGAAGGAAGCCAAGCTACCATGACATCCCTTAGGGCTGGAATTGTTGAATGTTTGCTAAGTGGTTAAAGTAGACATCATAATAAACATTCTACTAATCAGTTAACATTAGATGAATCTGGAATGAATGGTTCTTTGTACTCAATCATATTTAACCCAGTTAACATAAGAAATAAAATCAAAATCACATACAAACAGTACAACGGCAAATATTGTCAATAGGCATCACCAAATTCTTTGAAGTCGAAAATCATGCAAGACTATTGGTGAAATAGAAAGGAAGAAAGATCTTCATCCAGTTTAACACCTTATTTCCTAAGTAGTTTCAAACTTGTTACGTGTACATATTTTCCCTTTGGTTTTACCTGCCATGAATGTTGATCGAGAAGCTTCTTCTCTTTTGACAAGGTGTGTTGTTTGGAATTCATCACATGTATTAAGTGCAGGGCATGTGCCACAGTATGGACAGCATTGTAGATACTATAGCTGTGAGCAGTCATTCTCATTTCAAAAACAGAATCAGGGAGATTGTTCAGCTCCTCCTCTCCAGTGCAGTTCCTCTTGAGTCCATCATTTGTGTTTTGGTTAGACAAGGAACATCCAAATACACTTTCCCAAAATAGCTGGAGAAAACCATCTTCTTTTTCTGAACTAGGTTTTCTGGTCTGAAGAAATGTTTGGAATCCCAATATCTCCTCAGAGTGAATTGCCAAAGCGAGAGCACCATGAAGGAAGTCTATGCCTGTATTCCTCTGAAAAGGGAGGGAGCTGAAGTCCATCTGAGCAGTCATGATCCAAACTTTACTCTCAGCCTTAGTTGATCTATCACATTCTGAAAGTGCGATAAATACTCTGAAAACTAGCATTGTCTGCAGTTCTCCGTGTGTGAATAAGACATTGTAACTGCTTCGCTCAGTTATCTTATAGGTTTCAACCCCTTTTTCTACAAGATTAAAGGTGTTACTAGAAAAACTGTGCTTGGGTAAGTTTTGAATAAAATCGAAGCAAATGCCACTCTGAGAAAAAAAGGGAAGGACTTTCTGCACAAGCCTTTCCCCATTCTCATCTTCAACATAAAGCACCCCTATCCATGTCCACCTGAAATATAGAAGTAAGTGAAGAATTCCATTATATTGATGAGTCCAGTTTGGAAACATCTGTTGAGCAAAAGCTTCTTCATATTTATTATCCGTTGCTGGAGAAGAACCATACATGAGCTAAAGGAGATTTGAAAAGGAGAGCAGGTTTGCAAAATACATTAATATGTATACACACACATACATGCACAAAAATTAATACAAATCCAAGATGCATAGAAAAAGAAAATAGAAAATAGAAGAACAAAATATACTAACATGTAAATAAAGAGCAAATTTACCACATATGCACTATAAACTATTATAATATTATAGCTTATTGATCCTGAAGAAATCTATAAAATTCATAAATTTGATAAAAATGTGATGACTGTCTCTCATGTTTCATTTTTTTTCTAATGTGGCACTTAAAGAGGCTATGTTAATCCACATTTCAACTGTTATATTTTCTTGAGTTTTCCAGTGTTGGACAAATATAATTTTAGCTGCTTAAATTAAATAGATAAATGGCATTTTCTGAAATGGCATATTTTTTTAAAAAAATGATTGTCATAAATTTAATCAGAGAGAGGAGAAATTGTTAACTATTTGCAAATCTACTGAGAGATTATTATCTATTTGTCAAGTGCAGTTCCATCTCTCTCTCTCTCTCTGTCATCTATCTCTCATTTGTCAATTATCTATCTATCTATCTATCTATCTATCTATCTATCTATCTATCTATCTATCTATCTATCTATCTCATCTATCTATCTCTTCTAATCTATCTATCTCTATCTATCTATCTTTCAATCTATCAATCTATCTATCTATGTATCTATCTATCTATCTATCTATCTATCTATCTCTATCTATCTATCTATCTCTTCTAATCTATCTATCATTTCTCTCTCTCTCACTCTCATCTATCTATCATCACCTATTTTCAACCTGTTTCAGGTGAAAATAATTCTGCTTGCAAAACATCGCTTTACTAGATCAAGGTGAAACTGTACTCTGCATTGTGGACTATCCTGCTCTAATTTTAGATAAGTCCTGGTATTCAAAACATGAAATCAAGTCAAATGTCCACTTCATCTTTAAACTCCAGATGTTAAGCTTCTGTCAAAACAAAATTTATTCAGTTGTGTTTTAATGAATTCCAGAAATGTATATTCTGTTTCTTCATCTAATGAACTCAAATATGAACATAGTAAAGGTAAAGGTAAAGGTTCCCCCGCACATGCGTGCTAGTCGTTTCTGACTCTAGGGGCCGGTGCTCATCTCCGTTTCAAAGCCGAAGAGCCAGCGCTTGTCCGAGGACTTCTCCGTGGTCATGTGGCCGGCATGACTAGACATCAAAGGCGCACGGAACGCTGTTACCTTCCCACCGTAGTGGTCCCTATTTTTCTACTTGCATTTTTACGTGCTTTCGAACTGCTAGGTGGGCAGAAGCTGGGATGAGTAACAGGCGCTCACTCTGCTACGCGGCACTCGGGATTCGACCCGCCAAACTGCCAACCTTCTGATCAACAAGCTCAGCATCTTAACCCACTGAGCCACCACGTCCCCTAATGAACATAGCAACCTTTAAAAAAAGCAATCCAAATTACAGCAAAACAAAAATCCAACATTGGAACTGCCAAAATGTAATCATTAACATATATAAATAACAATGCATAATCAACAACAAAAAAAATAGGAGAAAGAGAATCGTGAACACAGAAGAGTTAAAATTAAGTAATGAAATACTATTAAGTAGTGAGAAAATATAATTGGTGATCAAGAAAGCCAAGGAGAACCTAGAAAATACTTACCTGTGGAATCTTATAGATACCTAGAATGGTGGACATATGGCGGCAGACATTTGAGTCAGGTCCTCCAATGACTGCAACTGCACTACTCCTGCTATCACACTTATAATTTGGAATGAACTTCTTCCAGGTAGAGAAAAGTTCCATTGAGGCAAGATAAGTTGAGCTTGCACTCAAATGACTGTTATAGATCTGGAATCCCAGAGTGATATTTGGCAAAATGTGTGGGTTTTCATTGATTTCTTTTATTGCAAATGCCAGAGCCAGAATATGTTGGTAATTCTGAGCCAAAATCCTACAAAAGTGGATGTATTATTGGAGAGAAGCTCTGTGACAAAAACAAAGCCATCATCTAGAATGATGCTTTTGTTTCAAACAGTATCTATTTTGGTAGGCAACACATCATTTTAAGCAAAGGTTCATATGGCAAGGGCAAGAACCGAAAACATATAAAAAGCTTTCCAAGATGCAAAGAAATGATGAGACATGGCATTGCCTGTTTTGAAGTTGCATTTTCCAACCTTTAGTTTGGATGGAAGAGTTCATGTTGCTGAGAAATAAAATAATTTTAGGGCAGCACAATACATAGTTTAGATGGCATAGTTTTCTGTGGTTCAATAAAGTTAACGTCAATGTAGATTTAAAAATCACTATATTAGAAGTGCCATATTAACAATATGTAATAGATCTTTATCTAGAATGTATAAAGGTACCCTAAATTTGTGTTTGAAATGTGGACAACAAGAAGGACCATTTTATCATGACTGGTAGATTTTAGAAAACCAGAAAACTTTGGGTTCAAATACATAAAAACACAAGGAATTTTAAACATAAATATATAGCCAGAAAGATAAATCTGTTTTATTTTGCCACTTGCTAAACATTTGGATTTGTTTTGTCAGGACTGCACATTTAGAAAAGAACCATGGAAGATTATCTCTGCTGCAAGATTTATGTACAAAAATATCTGAGCAGAGGGATGATTGGTGAAGATGATAGAATTAGCAGAGATGGCAAATATAATTTGTTTGCTTAGAGAAAGGTCAATGACTATCTTTATTAGTGATTGGAAACCCCTTATGGACTTTTTTCTGGAAAAGAAAAAGAAAATAAACTGGTGATTTATGGCTTTGATAAATAATAATAATAATAATAATAATAATAATAATAATAATAATAATAA
>JAKJMR010000386.1:611618-630275 GCA_024449315.1 Daboia siamensis
CCTGTGGATGGCCTTCGGTTAGGCCGAAACAGGAAATAAGATTTGTCCCATGTTTGTGGCCTAGCAAGGTAATCTAAATAGTTAACAAGCATTTAAAAATACAGACAGAATCAGCAAGATCCTCCAAAAACACAACATCAAAACAGCATTCTACACAGACAGAAAAATATCCACCATCCTAAGAAACCCCAAAGACATAATTGAGTTAGAAAACCAAGGAGTATACGAAATCCCATGCACCACCTGCACCACCACATACATCGGACAGACCAACAGAAGAATAAGTGCACGCATTGAAGAGCACAGGAACTCACTCAGAAAGGGAGAACAAACTTCATCCCTGTTCCAACACTTTAAAGCCACGGGACATGAAATTGATTTTAAAAAAACCAGAACTATCGCCAAAATTGAACATTTTAACAACAGAATAATCAGAGAAGCCATTGAGATAAAAAAATGTCCTGACAGCATGAACAAACGAGATGATACCTCTCGTCTACCAGCCATTTGGAAACCCGCCTTGATTGACAGACGAGTCTCAACCACCAAGAATGATACCATACCCAAACTCATGATAACATCACATGACATCACCACCACACAACCATTCAAAAAGCAAATCCGAACCCACAACGATAATGACACACAACCACAAAAGAGAAACCTAACTACAGCTGCAACATCAGCCACTTTAAACCCCTCCAAACCACACATTAAGCAAAATGACACCCACTATAAAAACATGGCACCACCACAAACACGGAGCCGAACAAAAGCAGCAAAACTCACCAGTTCAGGTCTAAGGCTGGCAGCTGAGACCAGTCCATCCACTCAAAACACATCCCCACCCAATCAGAACACAGCCCCCATTCAAAACACACTCCCACCCAATCAGAACACAGCTAACCTCCCACCCAATCAGAGCACACCTCCACCCACAGAACACACCCCCTCTGGCAGTTTAAAAAGGAAGAAAAAACAGCCACTACCACACACTTCTCCCAGAAGAATGAAGCTGAAGCCTGAGGATGACGGATGAGATTTCGTCGAAACGTTGCCCTGATACCTCCAATTCTCTCTATATATATATCCGCACATGCGTGCTAGTCGTTTCCGACTCTAGGGGCCGGTGCTCATCTCCGTTTCAAAGCTGAAGAGCCAGCACTTGTCCGAGGATGTCTCTGTGGTCATGTGGCCGGCATGACTGGACACCAAAGGCGCACAGAACACTGTTACCTTCCCACCGTAGTGCTCCCTATTTTTCTACATGCATTTTTACGTGCTTTCGAACTGCTAGGTTGGCAGAAGCTGGGACGAGTAACAGACGCTCACTCTGTTATGCAGCACTCGGGATTTGACCCGCCAAACTGCCAACCTTCAGATCGACAAGCTCAACATCCTAACCCACTGAGCCATCGCGTTCCTTTATATATATATATGTATGTATGTATGTATGTATATAATGTAAATCAAATAAATAGCAATATTCCTTTACTGCAAAACTAATGTAGACTTTTCTTATTGTCTCAGACAATTCTTATGCCCTTCATAAGGGATGGTTCTAGTGAGTTAGGCAGTCACTTAACTTCTCTAATTATTGATATGTATCTCAAGATTGCCTTAAACCTTCATTTCTAGGACCAATGCCAATGATTTCCTTGACCAAACATGGCTACAACATGTGTGTTAGCCATGCATGGTAGTCCAGACAGGAAGCTTAGATGAACTAAATCTACTTTATTGTAAGATTATGCTAACAAAAGTTTGCAAGTCTGAAAGTACTTTTCTCCCTTTACTCATCAAAAAACGAGGGACAGTCCTTTCTGAGATTTTTGTCATGCCCCTTTGTTTCTGTGGGCTAAGCTACCTTTTATCTGACTGTTCCCTTGTCTTGGCTCTTCCCATTATCTCCAAGGTCATTCCCATATACTATTACATTTGGAAATACCTCAGGAAATAGGTGGATTCTTACATGATTGAACTTGTTAGGCCATATAATGCTATTGTCATTAATGGAGAATATACTCTTTGAAGAAGCATATGGGTCAATCTTTCCAACTTTTGCTTTCAAGAAAGACTGATTTGGGAATGTTATCCAGTTGATAATATCAAATCCAGCTTTTCTTTCTCCACTTTGGTCAAAGGAAATTTTCTCTCCAGCACTGTTGTTGAATGACACTTTTCGTAGAATGTGATGAAGCTAAGATCAAATTTGGGGAAAAATTTTAAAACAACAGGCAAGGATCAACAGGGAGATAATATTCTATTACTGAATATTTTAGTGTTATAATTTTTAAAAAGCAATATAGAATTGCTAATATATCTTGTGAGGCACAAGAAACTAGGAAGCAAGTTGTTCAAATGAGTACAGGCTTATTCCATGCTATATTTTGCAGATATCTGAACTACTAATGATCAAAGCAAAATGGTGGCCAATATGAGGAAAGTGGAACAGCTTGCCTTCAGAAATCATGCACACCCCATCACTGGAAGTTTTTAAGAAGAGACTAGATAGTCACTTATCTGACATGGTATAGGTCCTCCTGTTTGAGCAGGGGACTGGACTAGAAGACTTCCAAGATCCCTTCCAGCTCTATTCTAAGAGTCAATAGAATTCAAGGAGGGCTAGACTTAGATTTTTTAAGGACATGAAGGGACTCCAAATTGATGACATCCTTGACCCCTCCGTTGGGCTCAGCCTAGTCATCTCCTATAATATCCTATTACACTAGAGGAATGTTTCTCAAATTCAGCAACGTAAATGTGTAGACTCCAACTAACTGAAGAAGTCTGTAACTTAAAGCCTATGCATCTTAAAGTTGATGTGGTTGAAAAATACTAGACTAGAAGTACAGAACTGACAAAAGTGATGTCTTCTGCCAGTGGAAAAAAACATAGAGAAATTAATTGCAACAATGTGGAAATTAGTAGACCTAAAACAAATATTTATTTGTATTCCAGTATTTATTTTTTTCTAGGAACATCATTAGAGTATCTCTTGAGATCAAAGTGATCTTTATGATCAAATCAGCACTAATCTCTGTCTCATTATTTTTGAGTGAGTGACTAAATATCGGAGATGGAAATGAGGATTCTCAAATTGATACAAAGTTTGGACCGGAATGTAGTTGCCCATTCAAAGAGGGAAGTATATTGTTCTCAGTCCTGTCTGATAGTATAAGAGATAAGTTATCATCCAGTTAATTCTCATTGCAAAGCCCTATAATTGCATTAAACTTTGTGATCTGTTATTAATTTTCAAAATACTGTACTTTTTGTCATTATTTTGAAATGTAAGGATGACATTCAAACACAATTCTCCATTTCAATACTCTGACAAAAACCCTATTAACTGCAAAGGGAATTTTCACAAATTAGTGGAATAAATCACACTGACCACTACATCCCCTTTCTGTAGGGAAAAGAGGCCTAATGTTACTTCTTTCTCAGTTTTCCTTTTATGTCCAAGGCATGGGGAAGGTCATCAGCTAATGGCAAACAGATTTAATGTAGAAAAATTTCACATAAAGAGTATGGCTTTTTCCTTCTAAGTTTGAGGTACCCAACCTCTAGGCCATGGGCCACCACTGGTCCATGAAGTGCCAGAAACTGGTCCAGGCCACTGAGCAAAGCCCCATCCCAAACACACATAGGATGCAGGCAGTGTGCTAACCCCTCTCCAGTCTATGGAAAAACCTCTCTCTACAGAACTGTTCCCTGGGACCCAAAAGGTTGGGTTTCTCTGTTCTAAGTTATTTGATAACAACAACAACAACAACAACAACATTTGAAAAACATTGAAGGAAAATGTGATAACTTGACATGGACATGGCTTAAGATGGGAACCATCAAGAAAGAAATGGAAGGCTTAATACTGGCTGCTCAAGAATAAGCACTACAAACTAATGCCATGAAAGTGAAGATACAAAAATCTACTGACAATCCAAATTGCTGACTTTGCAATTGCAAAGTTGAAACTGTTTCACATTTAATATGTGAGTGCAGCAAAATCGCGCAAACCGATTACAAAGCTAGACATGACTGAGTTGCTAAACTAATCCACTGGGCACTGAGTAAAAAATATGACTTGCCTGTGTCTGAAAAGTTGTGGGAACATAGAGTGGAAAAAGTTGTCAAGAGTGAGAGGTTGAAAATCTTGTGGGACTTCTAAATACAGACAGATCGCCATTTGGAACATAACATGTGAGATATCGCAGTTGTAGAGAACCAAAGTGTACAGCTGATTGATATCGCTGTACCAGGAGATGCCAGAGTCGAAGAAAAAGAACTGGAAACAATTACGAAATACCGCGACCTGGCCATCGAAACTGCGCAATTATGGATGAAACGTGTAACAATGATATCCATTGTCATCGGGGCACTGGGAACTATGTCCAAAAACTTTGCAAAGTACATCAAGAAATTGCAGCCTCCTGCAATAACTCCAGCAAAGCTACAAAAAACTGTGCTACTCGGAACATCTTACATTTTAAGGAGATACCTGGTTGATACCTAGGATGCTGGCAGCAACCCATGTCAACCATTAGTGCCAGGCAATGTGAGAGTTCAGTTGACTGAGTTTCAAGTTTTATGAATAAAAGTTTTATAATAATAATAATGTTGGAATGGACCTTGGAGGTCATCTAGTCCAACCTCCTGCTCAGGAAGGAAACCCTATACCATGCCAGACAAATGGCTGTCCAACGTCTTCTTTAAAAATTCCAGTATTGGAGCATTCACTGCTTCTGGAGGCAGGTTGTTCCACTGGTTAATTGTTCTGTCAGGAAGTTTCTCATTAGTTCTAGGTTGCTTCTCTCCTTGATTCGTTTCCATCCCTTGCTTCTTGTCCTGCCTTCAGGTGCTTTGGAGAATAGCTTGACTCCCTCTTCTTTGTGGCAGCCCCTGAGATATTGGAACACTGCTATCATGTCCCCCCTCATCCTTCTCTTCATTAAACTAAACATAGCCAATTCCATCAAGTGTTCCTTATATGTTTTAGCCTCCAGTCCTATAATCATCTTTGTTCCTCTTCTCTGTACTCTTTCCAGAGTCTCAACATCTTTTTTACATTGTGGTGACCAAAACTGGATGCAGTATTCCAAGTGTGGCCTTACCAAGGCATTGTAAAGTGGTATTAATACTTCACATGATCTTGATTCTATCCCTTTGTTAATGCAGCCTAGCACTGTGCTGGCTTTTTTGGCAGCTGCATCATACTGGTGGCTCATATTTAAATGATTGTCCACCAGGACTCCAAGATCCCTTTCACAGTTACTACTATTGAGCAAGGTACCATCTATACTATACCTGTACATTTGGTTTTTCTTGCCTAAATGTAGAACTTTACTTTTTTCACCATTGAATTTCATTTTGTTAGATAGCACCCAGTATTCAAGTCTGTCCAGATCCTCCCGTGTCTTAAGCATATCTTCTAGTGTGTTGGCTATTCCTGCCAGCTTGGTGTCATCTGCAAATTTGATGAGTTCCCCATTTATCCCCTCATCCAAATCATTGATGAAGATGTTGAAGAGCACTGGGCCCAGAACAGAGAGCTGGGGCACCCCACTACACACTTCCCTCCATGTAGATGCAGTTCCATTGAGGACTACATGCTGAGTATGGCCAGTCAGCCAGCTATGAATCCATCTTGTGGTGATGCTGTCTAATCCACATTTTTCTATCTTATCAAGTAGTAGGTTATGCCCTAATAAATCAAACAGTTAAAAGTGGTAGCAGGAAGTTTGTAGATTCAGATTTGCAAAATTCTGTCAATGTAGCTTTGCAATAAAATTGAATTAGGTCATCATTATGTTTTGTTCACTGATTGGTTGTTTGATTATCTTTTCCACAATCTTCCCAGGTTTTGAGGTCAAGCTGATAGGTCTGTAGTTTCCTGGATCTATTTTTTCCCCTTTTTTGAAGATGGGAACTACATTAGCTCCTTTCCAGTCCTCTGGTAGTACCCCAGTGCTCCAGGATCTTTGAAAAATAGTTTAGTGGTTCTGAGATCCCCCATTAATAGATCAATTATTTCCTTAACTTTTTTTCTTGTTTTTTAAATGTTGAAATAAGCTTTTTTTGTTGATATTTTTGACTTTGGTCGCAGGCCTTAGTTCATTTTAAGCCTTAGCTTTCCTCACTTCATCCTTGAAGGCACAAGCTATTTGCTGATATTCTGCCTTAGTTATGTGCCCCTCTTTTCACTTTTTATACTTGTCCTTTTTATCTTTCAATTTATCAGAGATTTCTTTATGCAGCCATGCTGGTTTCTTTTGAGAGCTGTTATTTTTCTTCTTTGTTGGTATTGTGCTAGATTGGCTTTTATTATCTCACTTTTCAAAATTTCCCAAGCTTCTTGTATTGTTTTCCTCTTGAGGATTCTCATACATAGAATCCTTCCCAAGTCCTCTCTAGGTTTATTGAAATTAGCTCTCTTAATATCCAAGACTCTAGTTTGATTGTGTTCTATTGTTGGTACTTCCAGAATGTTGAATTCCAATATTGTATGATCACTTCCTCCCAAGGTTCCTGTGGCTTCAACACCTTCTATCATTTCTTCTCTGTTACAGAGGATTAGATCCAGTATGGCTAATCCCCTAGTTCCTTCTTTACTTTTTGGGAGACAAAATTATCTGCTAAGTTTGTCAGGAATCTGTTTGATCTTCCACTTGGTGCAAAGTTTGTCTCCCTGTTGATGTCAGGGTAATTAAAGTCCCCCATTATTATTGTGATGTGCTTCTTACTGTACATACCTTAGTTTGCTGACTAGCAAAAAGTTCATCTATTTCCTCTGTTTTGTTGGGCGGCCTATAGTATACACCTATGGCAATGTCATTTTCCCCCCTTTTATATTTGACCCAAATGCATTCAAGACAGTTTTCATCATTGTTGTGCTCTATTTCTGAAGAGATGTAGTTATTTCTTATATAGAGAGCAACTCCACCTCTTCTTTTATTTGGTCTGTTTTTTAAAAAATAATTTTAACCCCTCTAGCTGTGTGTTCCATTTGTGGGTTTCATCCCACCATGTTTCTGTAATGGTAACAATTTCATATCTGTCCTCATTTACCTGAATTTCTAGTTCACCCTGTTTACTGTTCATACTCTGTGCATTGGTGTATAGATATTTGAGTCCTTTATGACTGACCCTGTGTATACTTTCTACATAACCTGTGTAGTGACTGAGTTCCCCTATTTTCTTACCACCTGTTTGGCTAGTGCACGTTGTGTGGCACTCACTATTAAAAGCTTCATTTTGCTTGACAGCAAGGTTGATATTCTTGTCCACAAACACATCTATTTTTCATGCACTGATAACCCTATAATTTTTAGATTGCCAGGGACAGGGATATTCTGTATCAATTAACTCACTGTTTCCATTGTTTAGTTTAAATATTCCTCCAGAAAATCTCTGAATTTATTGCTAAGTAACTCAGTCCCTTTCTTGGATGGATGCAAACCATCTCTTTTGTACATTTTTTCATTGGACCAGCTACAGACATCATGACTAATATAACCAAAGCCTTCCCCTTTACACCCCTCCTTTAGCTACATATTAAATTCTGCTATATGTTGGCCTTTTCCATTTTGCTCCTTATACACTGGCAAAACCTCTGAAAAAGTAAGCCTACAGCCTATCCTCCTGAGTTCCTGCCCCAAGCTCTGGAAATCGTTCTGCACAGAGAGTACATCTTTTTTGGATAGATCGTTAGTGCCAAGTTGTACAATAGCATCCACATCACAATCCTTGCTGGTGTTCTTGACTATTTTAAAAAATACACTTCTTGTCCATACTGGCAGTAGCACCTGGAAGACATCTGACCTCTTTTCAAACCTCTGTATCCTTTCCTAAATTTATATCCCTTATAATTGAATCACCAACCAGAAGGTGGCTTCTCTTTTTGAATGTCTTTCTCTTCTTGCATGACTGATGTGTAATACCTGATTCACTCTTCTCCCTGTCAACAAAAGTTCTTCATCTTGGACCATGATCCCCTGCTTATTTGAGTTATCATCACAACTACCTTGACCTGTCTCCTTGATGTCCATATTAAGGTCAGCAAGGACACTGTATCTGTTATGCAGGGACACAATGAAAGCTTTGTGTTTATGATTCACAGATCTAACCCTGCCAGATCTCACAGCTGTCCACACTGCCCTTCTCCTGCAGGATCTTTGTGGTAGAGGGGGCTGATAGCATGGAGTGTCAATAGAGTAGAAGGGTTCAACTGGACACCTAATTTCTGCCTGAAGAGCACAGATTACAGACCCTAGATAAATAATCTGTCCTTGTAGACTAGTGATTTGTTTACAGATAGGATAATTCCCAGTTTGAAAAGAGCATTGTGAAAGACAGCTGCAAAACAAGGCAACTGAACTAAGCTAGACATTCTGAGATGAAAGGAATCTCAGACTTACTTGCCCTGAATGTACTGCCACTGTTTATGATTTTTAGTTATTTAGGTTTAGTTAAACCTCTGGGTAGTTTAAATGCAATGGAGGTCCAATCAGCAGGGGCTAAGCTACTTTCCTTCTCCACCCTGCTTCTTCTTAACTCACAGATTGTAGCCTACAAGTTGTACCTTTGCATATAAAGCTATGATAAGCTATTTTCCATTTGTGATATAGAATAGACTAGAAAGAACATAATAACAGAGTGTGAAGGGATCTTGGAGATCTTCTAGTCCAACCCCCTGCTCCAGCAAGAGACTCTACATCATTTCAGACAAATGACTGTCCAGTCTCTTCTAAAAAGCCTCCAGTAACTCATAACTTTTAAAGACAAGTCTGCTCACAAGTTGTTCCACTGGTTCTTCCACTGGTTAATTGTTCTCACTGTTAGGAAATTTCTACTTTAGATCTAAGTTGCTTCTCTCTTTGATTAGTTTCCATCCATTGCTTCTTGTCTTGCTTCTGGTACTTTGAAAAATAGTTTGACCCACTCCTCTTCATGGCAGCCCATCCAACATAGGAACACTGCTATCATCCTGTATTTACATATAAAGGCATATACTGTACCTGCCAAGAGTATTGATTGAGAAGTTTCTTTCTTTGCCCCTTTACCATTATTTTTTCCTTGAATTTCAAGAAATGTATGTGGTGCAGAGCATGCGCTATAGCATAGACTGCATTGTACATGCTATAGCTGTGAGCAGACATTTTCAGTTCAAAAAGAGAACCAGGAAGAGACTCCAGTTTTTCAAACCCAGTGCAGATTTTCTCAGACATGTTTACTGAAGTGGGGCTTGGGAAAAAACATTCAAACACACTTTCCCAAAAGCTCTGGATAAAACCGTCTTCTTTTTCTGAGATAGGATTTCTGGTCTGAAGAAACTCTTGAAATCCTAACACTTTCTTTGAGTGGACTGCCAAGGATACAGCACCATGAAGGAAGTCAATGCTCCAGCTGCCTTGGAAAGCAAAGGAAGTGAAATCCATTTGAGCCATCATAATCCAGACTTTATCATCTGGCTTTGAAGATATATCCAAATATACTGAACTTGCTATCATGAATCTCAAAATTGGCATTGTCTGAATTTCTCCATGTATCAACAAAACATTGGAAGTATTTCTCATAATGGTCTTGTAAGTTGCAAGTCCTTCTTCTATAAGTTTCTGCATTTCTCCAGTAAATCCTTGTTTGGGGAGTCTTTGTATGAAGTCAAAACAAATGCCCTTCTCAGAGAAAAAGGGAAGGACATTCTGCACAAATCTTTCCCCATTGTCATCATCAAGATAAAGCACCCCAATCCATATCCATCTGAAATGAAGAAGTAAGTGAAGAATCCCATTATATTGATGAGTGCCTCTTGGGAACATCTGTTGGACAAAGCCAGTTTGGCTTCTGTAATGCAGTATTGGAGCAAATCCATATGTAACCTTTAAAAAAAACAAAAATATTTTTGAAAAATTATGTCATAATATCTATTGGTTAATATATTTGGTCACCACAATATTAAAAAAAAGATATTGAGAGTCTAGAAAGAGTACAGAGAAGAGCAACAAAGATAATTAGGGGCTGCAGGCTAAAATATACGAAGAATGGTTGCAGGAATTGGATATGTCTAGTTTAATGAAAAGAAGGACTAGGAGTGATATGATAGCACTGTTCCAATACCTAAGGTGCTGCTACAAAGAAGAAGGATTCAACCTATTCTCCAAAGCATCTCAAAACATCTCAAGGCAGGACAAGAAGCAATGGAGGGAAAATAATCACAAAGAGAACCAATCTAGAACAAAGGAGAAATTTTCCAACAGAACAATTAATCAGTGGAACACCTTGCTTCCAGAAGTTGTGTGTGTTCCAATACTGGAAGTTTTTAAGAAGAGATTAAGCAAGCATTTGTCTGAAATGGTACAGGGTTTCCTGCTTGAGCAGGGGATTAGGCTAGAAAACCTCCCTTCCAACTCTGATATTCTGTGAATATATCTGTAATAATATAGCTGCCAAGATCCTATGTTTTCTATGAGATATCAATAGAAAACAATAGAAGATAGCAACAGGAAAGTACAGTTTGCCCCAAATAATTCTGTATATGTAAACAAATACAGTTTTTGATCACAGAAAGCATTGCTAGTTTTTTTCAGATACCGGTAATAGAAACTAAGTCTTCTAAATCAAATTATGAAAAGTCAAGGATAAAATCTATTACTCTCAATTTTGGCATATTTGAAGGTATGCCCTTCTTCTGCAAAGAAATGGGGGACATGATACAAATTTTGATCACAGAAAAAAAAACGTTTTAGTCTCTATAAACAGAGGAATTCTGACATTAAATTATGAAGGATGAAAGTGAACATATGAGTCTCAACTCTAAAAAAGCCACGTAGTTTTCCCCTTATTGTAATAATGCCAATAAGGGAAGCATCAGAAGTATAGATGTCCTTTACCTGTGGAATCTTGTAGAAACCAAGGATGGTGGCCATATGGAGGCAGACATTTGAATTAGGTCCCCCAATGACTGCAACTGCATTGTTTCTACTATCACACTTGTAATTTGGAATGAACCTCTTCTGGGTGGAGAGAAGTTCCATTGAGGCAAGATAAGTGCAACTTGCACTGAAATGGCTGTTATAGATCTGGAATCCCAGAGTGATGTTTGGCAAAATATGTGGGTTTTCATTGATTTCCTTTACAGCAAATACCAGTGCCAAGATATGCTGGTAATGCTGAGTCAATACCCTACAAAGAAGTACATAAGACATAACCACACATTTCAAAATGTTATATTTGCTAAATATAGCAAAATATGTATTAAATATTTATCAAACAAATGATGCTGTATCTGAGATACATTATGTAGCTGTTATAATGGGAAGTGAAACTTGGGAGAAAACAATACACTCTGATAAGCTATCACTTTTTGAAATTTGTATGTGAATTTAATTTGGAATGTCTACTCAGCATGCACACAATAATTCTGTTATATGTTTTTGGAAATCTGCATCTGCCAACATTCAGTAAAGACAAACCATTCATACATTTGTGTTAAGATTATAAATGACACTCCTTCATTCATTCATAGGGCTGAGTAGAGAGTTCTGCATGATTTATGATTTTAAAATCCAGTGTTCTTGTTCAGAATATCTTAACCTGAGCTCAAATTAGATTCATATGATCTATTTTGTTAAAAAAGGAGGACAATATACTAGGACAACAACAGGAAGAAAGCTTAGCATAGCATCTTCATGGCCATCCAGTATTTGATGGAACATATTCTCAGGAACTCAGAACATTTGATTCAGTATGCAGGAAGAATTTATATTTGTGTTATCACATGGATGTAACACCCATCCACTTACCCACCCACACATAGACATGCAGACACACAAACACATGAATGTGCTAAGAAGATATTTGGAAAAGAAGGAGAAGCAGGAAGAAGAAAAAGATCATTTTAAAAAGTCAAGGATTGGGAATAATTAAGTGCTGTTTATAACCCAAAACACAAAGAAGTTCCCAGAATTGTTCATCTCCAGAATTCTGTTCCAAACAATTTGCCCAAAACTGATCAGTTTTGAAAAGTTGGTTATTTTTCCTAATGTGTGGAAAAATCTATTACAACAGATATACATTATAATTCAGCAGATGTAATTTTGGGAGCTAAAGCAATTGATTACAAAAGAAAAAGGTGTATTGGAAAAAGTAAATTGATTAACATATATCTTCATAAGGGCTGCAGCTCTTGTTTTGAAATATACCCTGAAATAAATATAATCAGAAAATATTTCCTGTTTTTTTTGGAGAACCAAAACCTTATTAGCACACAACATCGTTTAAGATGTTACAAAATACAGTTTGAGCTGTCCAGCTTCAGAAAAAACAAGGAAGGACACAAACATTTTTGAGAACAGAATGTATGGCTTCTATTAATAAAGAAACATGCTATAATTATGCTTTTCTGCTAAAACTAGAATGAGGTCATAATACAAATGATATGAATCAGAATAAAAGTTCATCTGTAAAGCAACTTGCTCAGATAGAGAGTCAGGAGAGAAACACATTGTTATTCAAATATATCCCAGGTTCTTACGGAATATCATCAAAGTACTCTGGAGATGGTATTTTTTGATATGATAATGCACGTGAAAGCACATTGCTCTGAGAAGTTATGCTAGCAATGTTAAATACTCCAAAATGGTAATATTTGTGAAGAATTGGAAGAAGCACCCGAGTTGCACTTTTATCAACCGGACATTTGCTAGCTGTGTGAGGTAACAAAGCTAATGCCAACATAATTATCATCACCATCTTGTTCACAGATTTTTTTAAAAAAAAATGATAATGGAGAAGATCTTAGTGTCACATCTTGATTTAACTGATTACTTTTGCAGAAAGCAGTCCTTAAACAAAAAACCTGATCATATACATCAATTGTTGGTATGGAAAAATTTATTAAACATGATATGTAATTTTGGTAAATGCTGTCAGTTTAATTATGGTTATTGTAATAATAATTATTTACTGCTGTTGCTTTGCAGTCTTGGATCCAGAGTAAGTCAGTTAACTTTTCTGTGGGTGTTTAAACCCATGGATAAGTTGTGATCTATCCAGTTAAATAAAAAATAATAATTTTAACACTTTAACACATACTATTCTAGGAAGTGTTATATATGACTTCATTCATTTTATTTGTTTAAGTAACCTTTGTGATTGTAGCCACAAATATTCTCTGGGGACACATAACACTGAGCCTGAAAATGATAAAAATTATCACTCATTTGTTTTTTGTTTTTACATAATGAAAGCCAGAGCAGTTTGATAAGATCTTCATTCTTCTTTGATCGTATTTACCATGGGAGGAAAACAGCAAATGAAATCAATCTAGGAATCATCCTATGAAGAGTTGACAAAGGGGCACATGAAAATAACTTGATCAAAAATTGTGTCATTTATGCTGAACTTAACTCTAACTTAAACTAAACTCATTCGTATCTTTCCATACTCACCAGAAAACACTCCAAATGCATGCAGAATACCTCAGAAGGCAGAACAAAAATAGAAATAGAAGTCAATGTTATATCCAGAGAGATTGGGTTGTCCTCTCTGCATACTGCTTCATTTTTGCTACAGATATTTTGTTGACAAAGACGTAAACATGAAAGATACAGGTAGAATATACAGGTGGAAACCCTATTCCAATCCTCCCCTGAAAAGATAAATGACAATTTAAGGTTACAAGATTCTTCTTTTAATTATTAAATTGACTACCAATCAGACAATTGTCTTCCACTTTCATTAATCATGGAAGTATTCTACCTGAAACATACAGTTGACCCTCACTCTTTTCTAAAGGCACAATTGACTTCTTGGAAGAACTAGCAAGATTACTATCCTCTATGGTGCTAGGATACATGTGAGGCAGTGCCAGCTTTGAAAGATATCCCACTGAAATATTCCTTGTATGAAAATATGCTGTACTGGCCAAACTAGATGGGAAAAAAAACATTTGTTTATTTCTTATATTTATCTTCTACCCATCACATCTAGATGTGACTATATGAAATATGAACAGAATTGTGGAATATCCTAGGATAGAGGGCCTCATTGTTGGATGAGTAGACTGGGTGGTTTTTTCAGAAATAGAATTCAGTCTATGGAAGAATGTGAAAGACCCCTTTTGTCCATCTTTTCTTGTTTTTTTTTTTGAGTACATTATTACTTTCCTGGTAGGTTGCATAAAGCAGGATTGTAAAGGGCTCCATCATCCCAAAATCTGTTTTGGTTCCCTAGCCTTCATGGTAGGTTTTCACTTCACTATGAAGAGTTATCAGTTGTATTGGAGAACATCCAAAGATATTGGGGTTATAATGCTTTATTTGGGTCAAGAATTAACCAAGGATGACCATGATGGCTGTCTGCTCTTTCTGAGTGTTTAAGGATGAATGGATTTCGGCTTTGTTGGGTGGCCATGGGGACTTTTTTAGCATCATTTCGCCCCCACTCAGTCAGCTGAACTATCAGTGGAGCGTTGGTGCCCTCCCCCATTGGGATATTCCTGGAGATGGTGGAGGACGGAGGAGGAGGAGGAGAGGCTGGTCATTTAAACATACCGGCAAGAGGACGCTGGCAGCTGATGGGGCTGACCGACTCGGCTGTTCCTTTGTTGAGCCAGGCCGAATGGAGCCAAGCCGAGTGGATTGGAGCTGGAGCCAAGTCGAGGCTGCCTGTGCGTTTTGTCGTGGGACCTTGGGTTGTGATTGGAGGGGTTGTGAGGGGGCTTTGATGTTGCAGCTCCTTCCCCCCCTCCACCACTCGGTGAGCCTGGCTCTATGGACATGGTGGACTAGGCGGCACTACTGCTGCAGCTATGGTGGCTGCTGTTGCATTCGCCTCCCCCCCTTCCTCTTGCCGCTGTGGAGGCTGTAATTGTTCTGCCCCCATGGCTGAGCCTGGTTTTTTTGGTCTGCCGTGATGGGCCACCGTTGTTGTCATTCAGGACTGCACCCTTTATGGAGTTGTTATATGGCTTTTGCCATTGCCGCCGTCGACTATTCCATCGTTGTTACCAGGATTGTGGCATTGGGACCTACCACAGGCTGACTGAACTTTTTATTGTTTTCATCTGTTGACACCCTTCATTGTCTGATTTCACCGTTCTCCTTTTTGTATGCCAGTGTATACTACAGCAGAACTTAACTCGCTGCGAGATTCTCCTCTCTCGCAGGAGCGTCCATCTTTTTTATGGAAGATCTTCCTTGATGACGGGTTGTGGGATCCCGAGAGTTGGTATGCTGCAAAGAGGAGTCTGAGGGGATTTTTTATTAAGATTCTTAAATAATACTTTAAGGGGATCCAGGAGAGGGGAGCCCCAAGGGATCCAGAGTGAACTTGGGAGAGTTCGACCTGGATAGCAATCCAGACCATCAGATGATCACAGGGGGGGGGGGGGTAGAGAGTTGGGGGGGATGCAGCTCTGGGAGAGAAGGGTCTTTCCATTCCGATGGTGATTGGGAGGGGCAGAGAATATGGGAGCAGAGGGCTTTATCATAATCAGGGAATGGCTTGTTCCCACCCTCATTGCTCTTCTTGCTCCCCCGGGGGCATAGGATTGCAGGACCCTGGGCTCAGGTTGGTCTATATCAACGCCAGGTGCATGGTGAACAAGGCTCCCCTCAAACAGGATCTCATCGAGGAGGAGAATGCGGACCTGGCTTGCATCACGGAGACCTGGTTGGGCCAAGAGGGGGGTGTCCCTTTTTCAGAATTATGCCCATCAGGTTTCTGGGTGCTCCGCCAGTCGTGGCCCCAGGGCAGGGGCAGGGGGGTGGCAGTTATTGTTAGGGAGAGTCTTTGTCTACAAGAGGCCACTGTCCCTCAGATAGGTGGATGTGAAACTCTCCTTTTGAAGTGGGGTCCTGGAGTTCAGTTGGGCCTATGTACCTGTCTCCCAGGTGCATGTCATCGGTCCTACCCAAGCTTCTCAATGTTTTGTCCGGGTTGGCGATTGAGTTCCCCAGGCTTATACTTCTGGGGGACTTTAATATGCCTTCCGTGGGTGAAGCATCTGAGTTGGCCCGGGAGTTCATGGCTTCCATGACGGCCATGGATCAAATAATTCAGGATCCGACCCACAATGGAGGGCACACACTCGACCTGGTTTTTATTTCTGGGCAGTGGATTAATGATCTGGGTAGGGGTGACTTAGCCATCCAACCCCAGTCATGGTGTGATCACTTCCTTCTCCAACTGGACTTTCAGTTCGCCACCCCTAGCTGCTGAGAGGCAGAACCAATTAGGTGGTTCTGCCCCAGGGGCCTGATGGACCCTGAAAGGTTTCAGATGGAGCTTGGGATATTTCCTGCCTCCCTGGCCCACGACTCGGCCGGGGCCCTAGTTGAAGCCTGGGAGAGGGCGGCTTCTGGGGCCTTGGAATGAGTTGTGCCTTTGCAGACTCTGACCCGGCGTAAACCCCGGGTGGCCCCCTGGTTCACTGAGGAGCTCCAGGAGATGAAGCTCTGGAAAAGATGCCTAGAGAACTGTTGGAGGTCCAGCGGATCCGAATCTGATCAAACACAGCTAAGAACTTATCTTAAGACTTATCTAGTGGTGATGGAAGTGGCAAAGTGTGTTAACTTTTCCGCTGTCATTGTGTCCACAGATAATCGCCCAGCTGCCCTGTTTAGAGTGACCCGCTCCCTGTTTAACCAGGGACTGAGGGATGACCCCTTTCAGGGTAGGGCTGAGGAATTTGTACAGTATCTGCAGGACAAAATTGCTCAGATCCGGACTAGCTTGAACTCTGACTGGGCGGAGTCCGACGGAGTGGAGGGGCCAGGTCTTGATGATACCATTTGGGGTGAGTTTGACCCTGTGACTCTGGATGATGTGGACAGGATTGTCTGTAAACTGAGTGCTACCACTTGTTTACTGGACCCATGTCCCTCCTGGGTGGTTTTGGCCACCCGGGAGGTGACAGGGGGCTGGCTCCAGGCAGTGGTCAACACTTCTTTGACAGGGTGTCTTCCCCTCTGCCTTGAAAGAGGCAGTGGTGAGGCCGCTCCTCAAGAAGCCTGCTCTGGACCCGTCCTCATTGAACAACTACCGTCCTGTCTCCAACCTTTGCTTTGTAGCAAAAGTTGTCGAAAGTGTTGTGGCGCATCAGTTCCCGCAATTCCTGGAGGAAGCGGACTATCTGGACCTGTACCAGTCAGGTTTCAGACCTGGTTACAGCACAGAAATGGCATTGATCACACTGGTAGATGATCTCTGGGAGGCCTGGGACAGGGGTTGTTCCTCTGTCCTGGTCCTACTTGACCTCTTAGCAGCTTTTCATACCATTGATCATGGTATCTTGCTGCGATGGCTTGAGGGCTTGGGAGTGGGAGGCACTGTTTTACGGTGGTTCTCCTCCTACCTCTCGGGCCGCTCACAGTTTGTATTGGCAGGGGGACAAAGATCTATCCCGAGGCCACTCATTTGTGGAGTGCCTCAGGGGTCGGTTCTCTCCCCCCTCCTGTTTAACATCTATATGAAGCCACTAGGTGAGATCATCCATGGCTTTGGGGTGAGGTATCAGCAATATGCGGATGATACCCAGTTATTCATCTCCACCCTGAGCCAACCCAGTGATACCCTTGACATGATGTCCCGGTGCCTGGCAGTGTGGGTCTGGATGGGAAGGAACAGGCTCAGGCTCAACCCATACAAGACCAAGTGGCTGTGGATACCAGCATCTTGTGTTGTCCAACTACTTCTTTCTCTTTTAATGCCGGGGGGAGGTATTAACCCCCTCAGAAAGGGCTCACAACTTGGGTGTTCTCCTGGATTGATGGCTTAATTTGGAAGATCATTTAATGGCTGTGACCAGGCAGGCCTTCGCACAGGTTTGCCTAGTGCACCAGTTGCGCCCCTTTTTGGACCGAGATGCCCTATGCACGATTACTCATGCCCTTGTTACCTCTCGCCTGGACTACTGCAATGCACTTTACATGGGGCTGCCCTTGAAGAGCACCCGGAGGCTTCAACTAGTGCAAAGTGTGGCCACACAAGTACTCATGGGAGTATCTCGGTACTCCCATGTTACACCACTCCTGCACAAGTTGCATTGGCTTCCAGTTACCCTCTGGGTGCGATTCAAGGTGCTGGTAATAACCTTTAAAGCCCTACATGGCTTAGGCCCGGGTAAATGCAAGATCACCTGCTGCCATTGTCAACATCCCATCACCTGGTTCGCTCCCATAGAGTCGGCCTTCTCAGGGTACCTTTGGCCAGACAATGCCGGCTGGTGACCCCCAGAAGGAGAGCCTTCTTTGTGGGCATGCCGACCCTCTGGAACGAATTACCCCCAGAGCTGCGGATGACACCTGACCTTCGGTCCTTCCATCATGACCTGAAGACTTGGTTGTTCCAACAAGCGGGTCTGGACTGACTATAGTTTTTTAATTAGGTTTTATCAGGTTTTTAAATTGTCACATAATTATTGTATTTATTGTTTAATTCTTTTTTAAAAATTTTCATCCTATGTTTTTTATTTTCATTGTTGTGAGCCACCCTGAGTCCTCAGGGAGAAATGCGGCTTATAAATTTAAATAAATAAATAAGTAAAATAAATAAGTAATAATAAATAATAAATAAGATTAGCCATATTGGATTTAATTCTCACAAACAAAGATGAAATGATAGAAGGTGTCGAAGCCACAGGAACCTTGGGGGGAA
>JAKJMR010000386.1:638656-667519 GCA_024449315.1 Daboia siamensis
AGATAGATAGATAGATAGATAGATAGATAGATAGATAGATAGATAGACAGACAGACAGACAGACAGACATATGCATTTTCAACATTAAGATTCTATAAAATTGAAAAGTAAGAGGCACTTAGCATATTGGATAAAAATAATATTTATATTACAGAAAATGGGAACAACAATCAGTAAAGATTCAAGATTAAATAGGAAATCATGTGGGGATTATATTCAAAACATCATATGCAAAACTTATATGTAAAACATATTATATGCAAAATATATTATCTATTATTATTTACAAGAATGCACTTCATTAGATTGGTTTCAATTTTGGAAGACACTCAGTTCTTGGTCAAGCTTTTTGCTTTTAATTCAGCTGAGTCTAGAGATTGATCTCATAGCTACACTGCCCATGTTTCCAAATCCTCTAAGAAGTTCTGCTTTCATATCTTGGACAATAAGTTGCTTTAAAATCATATTCAAGGCAGAAATAATTACATAATGACATTCATTTTTGTTAAAAATCATGGAGGAAGGGAGTATCCGTGGTAAAGATATCTCTTTTCAGATTAGTGTGATTCTTGTCACTGTCAGCTATCCCAGTTCCAATTTATTTCCTTACGAGACATTGATGACTAAATTACTTATTGAGTATCGCAAGTATCTTCCTATATGACAAGAGGGCATTTGAATATGATGACCTCCTCTTCTATAATTATTATCTCCGTAATCTTATAATATTATAATTCATTTATTAATCTTAGAATGAATTTGTGATGCTATATTAAGCTATACAATGTATTTTCCCTTTCAAAATTGCAATCCAAAGTGACCAATTCTGTGCTTAGTTGTAAGTCTAACTTTAATAAACTCAGATTAATAAAATGAATGACTAGACTTCAGCTCTGATTGTCAGAACATTTTACATCCCAACTGTTGTGTTGTGGGTTCTGGAGATCAGGAAGGATGCCAAGACGATGAGTACACCATGGCAGATCTTTATTCAGTGGAAGTGACTGTACTGGGGAATAGGGGTTACCTGCCTTCCTTTTATACCTGGCCAGGTGAGCAGCCGGTCAATCGGTTTGAACCTCTGTTTCCCTCCGAAACTGGGTTCCGGCCAAAACAGTTACAGTTCAATGCCCCCTGGTGGTGACTGCTATGTAAGTGTGTATGTGTTCTCTTCATCTGGATACATAACACCCCTTCCCCCTTAAAAGACAAAACAATCCCCTCAACAAATGGTCCCTATTGACGCACATAGTCTGACAGGTATGCAGGTGGCCGATGAACCTGGGATGATCGTCTTAGGGGAACTTCCCCCATGTCTTGGATGGCAGAGTCCTGGTTGACCCACCCCAGAGTCTGACCTTGTGGCAGGTTTGTCAGTGCAGTCCTGGTCATGTTGTTGTCCCGGTCGAACAGGGCTTACTGGCAACAATACTGGGTCAGTGAGGTTCTTCTCGGGCTCAGGTTCTATTGTTTGTCAGTGGGGTTGGTAGTGATGATTTGAGCTTGATGATGGGTAGTCCTCCAGGTGGTCGCTCTGTGACCATTCAGGAACCTGTTTCCTGACCTGGTCTATGTGCCATCTGACCTGACAACCCCTTTCCACCTCTACTACGTAGGATAAAGGCCTGGTTTTGTCAACCACCACCCCCGGAAACCACAAATGTCCGGACCCATAGTTCCTGGCCCAGACCAAGTCACCAGGGTGTAACTCCCTAGGGTTTTGGGTTGCTCAGTCTCCAAAGCCACTCTGTCGGGGTGAAGTCTGTCCAATTTGGTGATGAGGCGTCTCCCCCAATGGAGTTCTGTCAGGCTCTTCCCCGTTGTTGTGCATGATGTGGTGTGTTGGGATAATAGGAACTCCGCCAACCTGTGATGCCAGTCACTGACAATGATGCACCTGAGTGCATCCTTGGTCATTCTCCCCTGCGCTCTGCTTGCCCACTAGTCGATGGGTGGAATGGCGTGGATGTGACGTGTTTAATCAAATTCTCTTTCATGAAGGCCTGAAATTCAGCAGTGGTAAATTGAGCCCCATTATCCGATACCAAGACGTCAGGCAGGCCATGTGTGGCAAAAAGTCTCCTGAGCACTTGGATTGTTCTGGCCATGGTCATATTGAGGACCGGCACTACTTCCAACCATTTGGAGTGGCTATCTATCATTAATAGGAAGAGCCTTGGTGGAGCAGTAGGCTAATGCCTCCTTAAGTAACACCAGCTGCCTTCAATTAGTGCAGGTTTGCATCCCACCAGGCTCAAGGTTGACTCAGCCTTCCATCCTTCTGAGGTAGGTAAAATGAGGACCCAGATTGTTGGGGGCAATAAGCTGATTTTGTAATAATGCCGCTTGGGGGGGGGGGGGCGAAAGCCCTAATAATCAAGCATATACATAGAATGAAAGCTATTGCTAAGCACATTGTTTTGTGCTTAGATTGTAAGCCGCCCTGAGTCTTCGGAGAAGGGCGGGATATAAATGGGATTTAAAAAAAAAAAAAAAAAGCTGTCCCTGGAATGGGCCTGCGTAGTCTATGTGGACCCTAGACCAGGGTGTGTGTGTGGCCTCCCATTTGTGGACAGGCGCTTGGGGCATCTTAGGTCTGGACCTTTGACAATTGTAACACCCATGTACCTGCTCTTCTATTGCCTTATCTAGCCCTGGCCACCAAAGGTAATTCCTAGCTAATGCCTTCATTCACACTATACCATGGTGCCCTCGTGTAAGGATTTCAGGATTCTATCCCTCAGCGTGTCTGGTATAATGACCCTACTACCCCACAACAGGCATCCCTTATGAGCAGACAATTCATGTCTTCTTATGAAATAAGCCTGGAATTCCAGGCCAGGACTCTTATCTTGCCACCCTGTGACCCTGCTCAAGATTTTATCTGATGCAGTCTCAGTTGCTATGTCCCTTGCATGGAGAGGGCATTCCGGTAGCTCTTGGATTGCCAGTATCGGTGCAGCAGGCACTGGATCAGGTTCTGTGTTAGTCAGGGGTAGCCTACTTAACCCATCCACATGGCCCATTTCTTTCCCTGGTTTGTGAACCAGCTTAAAGTTGTACGCTGATAAGTATATGGACCACCTGAGCATCCTTGGGGAGAGAATTTGGGGGGGTTGTTTGTCCTTGGTGAATAAACCTAATAGAGGCTTATGATCTGTGAATATAGTGAATTCCCTACCATAAAGGTAGTCATAGAATTTTTTTACCCCAGCCACTATTACCAGGGCCTCCTTGTCTATCTGGGCATAGTTCCCCTCTGCCCCTGACAAGGTTCTGGAGTAGTATGCGATGGGCACCTGTTCCCCATTTTCCTCTAGATGGCTCAGTACTGCACCCACTCCATAGAGTGAAGCATCACAAGCAATGCAGATGGGCTTTGTTTCTATCAAGTGGGTGACTGTAGACCTGCTTGAAAGTAGGGCCTTTAAAGATTGGAAGCTTTTTTCATGGACATTGGTCCAGCTCCATGCAGCTTTCTTATCTAGGAGCCTGTGCAAGGGCTCAGCTATTGCTGCCTTGTGGGGTAAGAAGGAATAGTAAAAGTTGAGAAGCCCAAGGAAGGCTTGCAGTTCAGCCTTGTTCTTGGGAGTGGGGGCCATCTTAATTGCCCTCACTTTGGATTCTGCAGGGTGGATCCCACTGGCATCTATTTTAAACCCCAAAAACTCAGTGGATGCCACCCCAATGCTGCATTTGTCCCTTTTTAATTTGAGACCTGCAGCATGTAATCTGCTTAAAACTGCCCTCAGTCTTTCAGCCAGTACTTCTTCTGTGTCCGCTGCAATGAGGACATCATCAAAATAAGGGGTTAGCCCTTGAATACCCTTAAGAGTCCGCTCCATTACCTCCTGGAAGATGCCTGGTGCTACACTGACACCAAACTGCAGGCGGTTAATCTTGAAGGCTCCCTTGTGTGTTACTATTGTTTGCGCTTCTGCCATCTCCCTGGTAACTGGCAGCTGCTGGTACACCTGCACGAGATCTAGCTTAGCAAAGATGGTGATGCCTTGGAGGGAAGCGAGAATGTGGCTGACTGTTGGGACTGGGTAAGCGTGCTGGTTAAGGGCCTGATTTAATGTACATTTATAGTCGGCGCAGATCCTGACCTCCCTGTTAGCTTTGAGATGGGTGACTATGGGGGTCTCCCACTCTCCCCCTTCTACTGGCTGTAGGACTCCCTGTTCGACTAGTTTCTCTAACTCCCCTTTTATCTTGTGTTTAAGTGCAAAGGGGACTCACCAGGGTTTAATCCTAATGGGGAGGACGCTGGGGTTTAGTTTAAAAGAGATGGGGGGCCTGGTGTATCTGCCTAACGTGTTATCGAATATGTCTGCAAATTCTTTGCAGACGGATTCGATGCTGCTTCCCTGGGTCCTATGGATGCCTGAGATCCCTATGCTAGTGCCTCAAACCAGTCTAGCCTGACTAGACTAATTCTCCGGCCCTCAACTATGATAATATCCAAGTGCCCTTGGAACTTCTTAACCGCACTGAAAGGGTGGCCTCCCCCTTTATTTTTACTGGGGCATTTTGGAAATCAGTGAGAATAATGTTTGAGGGCCTCAATTTGACCCACTGCTTGCTTTGGCCACAAATAAGTTTAAAAGTCTCATACGATATGACTGAGACTGCAGAGCCAGAGTCAAGCTCCATTTTACAGGGAATGCCCTGTAAATGGACGTCCAATGTAATTTTGGGTTTAAGTGGCCTTCGGGCCCCGGTTCAGCAGATGGCCCTCTGGCTTTCGAAAAATCTTATGCTGGTTGGTTTCTGGGCCCCGGTACCTTTCTGCGATGCGTCCTCCGGCTGTAGCTCGTGGAGGCCCTCTCGGAAATGGCTATGGCAGACCACTGTGATGTGGCCTGATTTTCTTCAGGCCTGACACCTGACACCGGAACTTTCAGTTTGTCCGTGTGTGGTCTCTGCCGCAGCCTGCACATTTTGGGAAGGGAATTGTCTTCCACTGGTTCTCCCGGCTTCCTCATTGTCGCTCCCATTGTTCGGGCCTCCCCCGAACCTGGTTGATGCCGGTCTCCTCTGTTCTCTGCTCCGACCGTACGCAACGTCTTCGAGGTGGATGGATCCTCCTGGGCTGCTGGGTCGGGGGGTCTGGACCGCTTGCCCTGCACCACCAGCCGCCTCGTTGGCCAAGATCTCATCCTGAGCATCTTATGTTTGGCCTTGTGAACAGCCTCTGTTGTAGGCGCTTGTCACATAGGCCGGACACAAGCCGGTCGCGCAGCCTCTCATTCAGATTGGAGAACTTGCAGAGGTGGGTGGCCTGCCCATGAACTCCGATGCCGATTTGCCAGGCAGTTGGACCCTCTGGACGAACTGAAATTGCCAGGCCAGCTCGGACATTCATGGCTTGAAATGCCCGTTCAGCTTCTCGCTGAGGTCTCAGAATGAGACAGTCTCGATCAGCGTTGGTGAGCACAGGCTTACGGCCAAATCGTAAATGACGGGCCCACTTATGCAGAGCAGGGTTGCCGCTTTCAGGCCGTCTTCGGCGATCCAGTTTGTATGGAGGAAAATTTCGAACTGTCCCAGGTGACAGTCCCATCGTTCAGGGTGACGGAAGTCAAATTCTCAGGGCTGTCCAATCTGTGCCATCTCTTTCTCCAGCTTACGTGAATCCTGCTCCACCGATGTGGCCACTAGAGTGGTGACTAGTCGGTCGTCGAGGGGGGGAAAGATGCCTTTTTCCTCCAGCAAGCGATGCCATCCCCTAGTGACTTTAAGCTCTTATGGTGAAGAAGAATCCCACCTTCTTCGCCACTGTTGTGTTGTGGGTTCTGGAGAGCAGGAAGGATGCCAAGACAATGAGTACAGCATGGCAGATCTTTATTCGGTTGAAGTGACTGTACTGGGGAATAGGGGTTACCTGCCCTCCTTTTATATCTGGCCAGGTGAGCAGCCGGCCAATCAGTTTGAACCTCTTCTCCTGCCAAAACTGGGTTCCCGCAAAAACAGTTACAGTTCAACGCCCCCTGGTGGTGACTGCTATGTAAGTGTGTATGTGTTCTCTTCACCTGGATACATAACACCAACGACATGAGAAAATCATGATGAAATTCCTGCAAGACAGCTAGCTTCACAATCTGAACCACTTCATTAAAAATTCAGAAATATGCTCACTCTTTCTTCTTAAATGAAGTCAGGAGAGAATTTGAGTTTAGGTTTAAAACTTATACTTTTTCATTTACAGTTTTGATAAATTGCTTTCTGTTGTGGTAACAGCCTCCCATTTTGTTTTTACCTGCCAGGAAACTTGATTGAGAAGATTCTTCTGCTGTTCTTTTTTTCCTATTTGTCTCTGCTTGGAGTGTGATAAATACATGTTGTTCAAGGCATGGGCAACAGCATGGACTGCATTGTAGATACTATAGCTGTGGGCAGTCATCTTCATTTCAAAAATTGTCCCAGGGAGACTTTCCAGTTTCTCCTTCCCTGTGCAAAGTCTCCCAGACATGTTTTCTACATTGGGTTTAGGTAAAGAACAGTCAAAGGCATGTTCCCAAAAGATCTGGAGAAAATCATCTTCCTTTTCTAAGGTGGGATTTGTGGCCTGAAGAAAGATCTTGAATCCTAACACATCTCTTGAGTGAACTGCAAAAGATATAGCACCATGGATGAACTCTATGTCATGTGGTTTTTTAAAAGAACATGACACAAAATCCATCTGAGCTGTCATAATCCAGACTTTTCCTTTTGATTTGTCCATGTCAAGATATTCTGGAATTCCTACCAGTAGGAGAAGAACTGACATGGTTTGTAGTTCCCCATGTATGACTAAAATATTGGAAGTGTCCCTAGTGATGATCTTGTATGTTTTAATCCCATCTTCCACAAGGGTTTCAATAGTATTAGAAAATCCTACTATGGGGAGTCTTTGAATAAAATCAAAGCAGATCCCTCTCTGGGGAAACAATGGAAGTACATTCTGCACAAATCTCTCCCCATTATCATCATCGAGATACAGCACTCCGATCCATGTCCACCTAAAATGAAGAAGTAAGTGAAGAATCCCATTGTACTGATGAATGCCTTGGGGAAACATCTGTTGGACAAAAGCATCTTGGTTTTTGAAATCCAGCACTGGAGCAGAACCATAGGACAGCTAAGGAATTGATAAGAAAAGGAACACATTTCCAAAACAGGTTTCTCTGCTTCTGACGACATATGGAAGTGGCATGTTGCTTAAATTTCAATACTGATTCTAATATATCTACATGGAAGGGAAGTCAAATGTTGAACTCTCCTCCTCCATTTTTTTTATCATATCTTTTTATAGATTAGAAACTCTCAGCCTGCAATTCATATATAATTTCTTCTCTTAAATACTATACAACAGATCAAAACTACACTCTGCAACCCATCTGAACTGTTATCATTTCCTTATTTGATTTGGGATGTCTAATAAGTCACCAATTCCATTTAAATTTCAGTTTTCTGTTATACTAAGATTAAAAAAAAGATTATTTCAAGGAGTGTATGTGTTTTTCTATAAAAAAGGGACAGACATGTTTATCACAGGAAAAAAAATGGATGACTATTCAAATAAAGATTGTTATGCTAGAATTTAAAAATCTGTAGCAAATGAAAACTGTTCAAGAAATCCTTACCTGTGGAAACTTGTAGATACTTAGGATAGTGGCCATATGGAGGCAGACATTTGAATTAGGTCCCCCAATGACTGCAACTGCATTGTTTCTACTATTACACTTGTAGTTTGAAATCAATCTCTTCCAAGAAGAAAGAAGTTCCATTGAGGCAAGATAAGTCCAACTTGCACTGAAATGGCTGTTATAGATCTGGAATCCCAGAGTGATGTTTGGCAAAATATCTGGGTTTTCATTGATTTCTTTTACAGCAAATACCAGTGCCAGGATATGCTGGTAATGCTGAGTCAATACCCTACAAAGAAATATATAAATTGTATAACATGTAGTACATGATACTTGTAGTCGATGTTGGTGGATATTGAACACTTGATGTGGCACTTAAGTTGATTATATCTCCCCTAAAATGGGAATCTTTGCATCCTTAATGAATTATTTTTAAAATTTGAATTTGAATTTAATCTGGCAAATTAATTGTGCTCCACTGTGAAAAGTGATAATCTGCTAAATGTGATCATTAATTGATTTGTTTTATAACAAATGCCAAATGTATTGGTAGTGCTGAGGAAGGAGGGAAGGAAGTAAAGAAGTAAGTAAGTAAGTGAGGAAGGAAGGAAGGAAGGAAGGAAGGAAGGAAGGAAGGAAGGAATAGTAGGACGACGTAAATACTGTATATTTCAAAATGCAACATTTGTTTATTTTAATGAAATATATGTCAACTAATGCTGCATCTAAGACTGATCATGCAACTACTATCATGGATACTGTGATTCTGGGTTGAAAAATACAATGTCTGTCAAGTACCCGGTATAGGTGAAGCTGCTCACATGAATACAGAATGAATAATGAGATAGGGGATGTATAAATGTATCTTCAGCTACAAAGATTCAAAAGATTACTGTCTGATATGCTAGAACAAAAATGTGTCTCCGGAATTAAAATGTAAGCTTATGTCATTATCTAATAGGGTAATGCAATATCTGCAAGCAAACAACCAAGCTCAGAGAACACCAAAAATGCCAAAACCATCCTCAGTCACAAATGTCCTCTTCTATTAGAAAGTAAGAATCCAGATATCTCTTTGAGTGTTATCCAGAATACTTCAAAAATTCACTCTTCCAAACTTTCTCCATTTGAATTATATAGAAAAAGGAGTTTGTTTATTGTAAAAATCAGAATTGCTTGTCATCTTTTGTGAATTCTACTGTGCTCTACCAACATATCCCTCAATTACTTTCCATCCATTCTAAGTATGTCAAAACCTTCCAGGGATGGTCACTATCAAAAAAAGCGACTGAAATTCATGTAAAAAAATATCTTACTTAGCTATGAGACATGGAGGATAAGGAGCAGACAACTAAAACTGTAGTAATGCATGATAAGAAAAATAACTGAGATACATTCTTCCATATTCATAACCCTCCTCACACCCCAAACCCTGAAAATGGAATGGGAATGAACCCTCAAATTATGGTATTAAAAGATTAATTCTATTGTTGCTATCCTGTCAGCTTTATAAAAAAAAATAACACACACACAAAGGTTTATAAAAATATAAACAGACACACACACATCGAGAATATTATAATTCACTCCCATATATTATTATGAAATTACATTAGAAAGACCACATTTAATATTAAGGTTTTTTTGGAATGTGCAACAATTTTACAATACAGAAGATATAATTTGGGAAAAAGAATATGAAAAAAGAATCTAGCAATAAAATGTTCCTTAAAAGAAAGAAAGTCATATAGTACCTATCTTGATATGTTTCTTAAAGCTTAAAATGAACCCTGCACAATGTGTAAGAAGGCAGGAATGTGTTCAAATTAGACATTTCAATGCATAAATCCACCAAAATAAAAACAAAATAAAAATTATCATTTGAAAAATATACAGTGTATTTTATATTGTTTTATTTTTAAGTAAACTAATAACTGCTTACATGATATCATCAAAGAGCTCAGGAGAGGGGGCTTTTTCAAATGTTATTGAATGTGAAAGCACATAATTCTGAGAAGTAATGCCAGCAATATTGAAGTCTCCAGCATGATAATATTTATGAAGGGATGGGAGAGGTATCTGAGTAGTCCATTGACCCACAGGACACTTGCATAGCGCAGAAGGCAACATCACTAATAACAGCAAAATTAATATTAACATTCTGCATTACCATCTGCTTTCCAATATCTTTCACTGAAGTATAAAACAAAATTCAAGAAGATGTCAGTCTTGGCTGGAATGGCGATTCATTCAGCAGAAATAATAATGCAAACACTCTTGTTTCAAGTTACATCAGCCATGAGGAAGCCTTGTATGAATGATTCATGGATATCAACAACACATTTTAGTCTCAATTCAAATTTATGCTGTTTACTGCCATGGATATCACCCAGACAAGAAGCAGAGATAATAATGATTATTTTGGTAATTACAGATGAGAGAATCACTGTCTGCAGAAAGGTAGTGAAAACAGTGCATTAATTCCAGCTCTTGTTTTTGAGCTTAATTTCCATTGAAGTAAATGAAAAAAAAGAACAATTCTCCCTGACACCTAATGTTCCAGACACACATCTTATCTATCTCTTTCCATATCAACAGATTAATAGTACTATATAGTATTCTTATTTTCATTCCACATATTTTAGATTCAATAACCAAGATTTCTCCCATTTCAGCATTTAATACAACCTCTCTTTTCTTTATATCTGCTCTCTCGTATATGGGCTTATCACTACGTCCAAAAATATTGATTGCATTACATCATATCTATCTATCTATCTATCTATCTATCTATCTATCTATCTATCTATCTATCTATCTATCTATCTATCTATTTATCTGTGTGGGTTTGTGTCTCTGTGTTAATCACCTTCATTTAACCTTTATAAACAACTCAATATTTCAGTTTAACCATTGATATTCATACATCTATGTTTTAATTAGCCAACATTTTTCTTTATCTTCACATCATAACAATATGTCATGTTCAAGATATGGATCCTATCTACTTAGAAATATTCTATTTTAAGCTTCTTCGATATGTCCACACTCCATTCTTCTTCAATCTTATTCTGGATTTTTCCTTTGCCATGTCATTTTCCGTGTCCTTGCCTTAGGGTCATCAAAGAATTCTTGTATTATTGTATCATATTGAGGTGACCATCAAATCTCCATTTTTGGAGGGTTGAGGGGTCTGGCAGAACTACCAAATCTTCTTATTATTTTTCCTCTTGACGTAATTGTGCTGGACTGTCTATCTTTTCTTAAATCTGTTTCTGATTTTGATCTTCAAATTCCTTCTGGTTTATGTAGGAAATTTTTCCATCCATCCATTTTGTTAGATTTTTTTCCTGATTTTTCTCTTATCTGTACTTGTTGGTTGGATAAATTTTCTGTCAAAATATTTGATTGTTCAGTTTCTTCTGTTGTATTCTATACAGATAGTTTATTAGTTGCAGTCAAAGTTCGGGTTTGCTTATCTAAGACGCTTTCTAGTGTTTTTTTTTCCAAAAGCTCTTATGACATCACCAGCTGTAAAAAGGAATTGGTAAGTTTGGCAAATTATTTTCATCATAGCAGAAATTTGTTTTTGCATTTCTTCCATGGTAAAAGTCTGCTCCTGGTCTTTCATACTAATGAGTTAAAGTAAAAAACAAATATAGTTCTTTTTTTTTTTTTCCCCTCAGTAAATAAGAAACAGCTAAGACTCTCACGAAGGGACGCGGTGGCTCAGTGGGTTAAGACGCTGAGCTTGTCGATCAGAAGGTCGGCAGTTTGGTGGGTCGAATCCCGAGTGCCGCGTAGCAGAGTGAGCGCCTGTTACTTGTCCTAGCTTTTGCCCACCTAGCAGTTCGAAAGCACATAAAAATGCAAGTAGAAAAATAGGGACCACTCCGGTGGGAAGGTAACAGCGTTCCGTGCACCTTTGGCGTCTAGTCATGCCGGCCACATGACCATGGAGACGTCCTCAGACAAGCGCTGGCTCTTCGGCTTTGAAATGGAGATGAGCACCAGCCCCTAGAGTCGGAAACGACTAGCACGCATGTGCGGGGGAACCTTTACCTTTACCTTTTAAGACTCTCACATCTGGTGTTCAAAGTTACTCTTATCTTGTTTTCTCAACTATCAGCCAAGTCTCTTTTTTAAAAAGTGACAAATTGCAATTTCAGGGTTAGCCACAAGATGTCAAGTGTTTAGAAAATTCCTTTCAGTTATTTCTTCTGTTTTAGTAGGGCAAAGCCAAACATTCAAATAAAAATAAGCAGTAAAAAGTAGATAATCAAAAGCTTTTAATATACAAGTTTTTTATTATTATTAAATAAAGTTCTAGTTGAGATCTTCTGTGAAAGTCCATTCTTGCTGGTCGCTTCTCCAGCGATGTGAAACTGTATATGGAAGATGAGAGCCATCCTTCAAACATCTATAGTGGCCATGTAGACAAACTGGACAGGAAGGCCTGGAGGAACATTGTCCATAGGGTCGCGTTGGGTCGGACATGACTTTGCAGCTAACAACAACAATAAGGCAAACCGGAATTGTGACAAAGGGAAGTGGGGTCACTCAGAAATTTGGAAATGATAAATGATATAAAGAGTTGACAAAGGGGCACGTGAAAGTAACTTGATGAAAAATTGCACCATTTATGCTGAACCTAACTCTAACTTAAACTAAACTCATTCATATCTTTCCATATTCACCAGGGAACACCCCAAATACATGCTGAACACTTCAGAAGATAGAACAAAAATTTAAAAAACCAGAAGTCAACATTATATCCAGAGAGATTGGGTTGCCCTCTCTGCATACTGCTTCATTTTTGCTACAGCTATTTTGTTGATAAAGACATATACATTAAAGATGACAGGTGGAAACCCTATTCCAATCACCCGAAATGATAAATGAGAATTGAAGGTTACAGGATTCTTCTTTTAATTGTTAAATTGACTACCAATCAGACAATTGTCTTCCACTTTCATTAATCATGGAAGTATTCTACCTGAAACATACAGTTGACCCTCACTCTTTTCTAAAGGCACAATTGACTTCTTGGAAGAACTAGCAAGATTACTATCCTCTATGGTGCTAGGATACATGTGAGGCAGTGCCAGCTTTGAGAGATATCCCACTGAAATATTCCTTGCATGAAAATATGCTGCACTGGCCAAACTACAGGGATGTGACTATATGAAATATGAAGAGAATTGTGGAATATCCCAGGATAGGGATTATTGCATGAGTAGACTGGATTTTTCAGAAATAGAATTTGCATGAGTAGACTGGATTTTTCAGAAATAGAATTTAGTCTAAAGAAGAATGTGAAAATCCCCTTTTGTCCATTTATTCTTGTTACTGAGAGTACATTACTATTTTCCTGGTAGGTTGCATAAAAAGGATTGTGAAGGGCTCCATCACCCCAAAATCTGTTTTGGTTCCCTAGCCTTCATGGTAGGTTTTCACTTCAGTATGAAGAGTTATTAATTGTACTGGAGAACATCCAAAGGTATTGGGGCTATAATGCTTTATTTGGGTCAAGGATTAACCAAGCTATTGGGTACCAAGGACATAATCTAAAAATAATACCAACAGTAACAATAATAATTCTTTGTGCAAAAAGGATTTTGGGATCACATTTATGGCGCATTATTTAGTTATAACAAAATCAAAACAAATTTCTGTGTCAACTGAATAAGAGTGCTATGAGTGTAGCAAACACATGCGAACACATTTAAGGCAAGAATAATGATTGATACTCTTTGGCTTAATTTACATTTTTTGAACATTTATGACTTGTTCATATATTGTGGTTCTCAGTTGGAGAGTAGGTGTTAGAATGCACATAAGTTGCCAATAGTTTTTTTAAAAAATGCATTTCTCCCTACAATCCTACTGTAACTATTAAGGAAAGATATGCAGTTGTAGAGAAAGATACATAAGTGCTAAACAAGTGCTCCTAAACATTTTAAAATCCCTAATAATACATAGAGAAATATGCCCCATGCTTCAGATAATCATCCTAAGCAAAGTTTGGAAAATGTTAAAAGTGATGGAAAGGAGATTATCAACCTACCCCATCCCTTCCCGCTCAAAATAAATCCTCAACACAAAAGATAAGTTTCCACATTTATTGAACAGCATCCTATGTAGATTGTTATCCTGAAGCTCCCCTCACCCATCCCCAAATTGAGGGGTTTTAACTTTTCCATTTTATTGATTCCTTCTTGTTAAAGACGTTCCAATTTTTAAGTCAGGTTTCATCAAAATGATAAAACATTTTGGGGAAAAAATGCATCCCAGTAACCCAAAACTGGAGGTCAAGATGGAAAAAATCTCCACGGCTACCATGTATTTTCCTTTGGTGCTCAAATAGGATGGAATGAAGGAGAGCCAAACACTGCAAAAGACCAGCATGCTAAATGTAATAAATTTAGCTTCATTAAAGCTGTCTGGGAGTTTCCTGGCTAAAAAAGCCACAGTAAAACTGACAATAGCCAGGAATCCCATGAAACCCAGAACACAGTAGAACATGGTAGAGGAGCCTTCGTTACATTCCAATATAATCTCTGTATTGGATGAGTACACATCAGCATCTGGGTATGGAGGAGCTGTTGACAGCCACGTAGTACAAATCATAACTTGAATAAGCAAACAGGAAAGGACAATGGAATAAGCCAGTCTTTTCCCCAACCATTTCCTTATCTTGGATCCAGGTTTAGTGGCTATGAAGGCCAGAACCACAATTATGGTTTTGGCCAATATACATGAAACCGCTAGTGAAAAGATGATGCCAAAAGCAGTTTGACGAAGGAGACATGTAACCTTCCCTGGTGGCCCAATGAACAATAAAGCACAGATGAAGGAGAGCAGGAGAGAGATCAGGAGAAGGTAAGTGAGACTCCGGTTGTTGGCTTTGACTATTGCGAGATCTCGATGCTTAATGAAAAGCCAAAGCACCAGTGAAGTCAGACAAAAAAGGGAAATAGCCAGAACAGCTAAAGACACCCCTAAAGGTTCTTTTAGAGATAAGAAACTTAATGTTTTAGGAATGCATAAACGTCGTTGAGGATTTGGATACTGATTTACCAGACATGGATAACAGGTGACTGCATCTGAAAAAGAAACATGCATAATGAATTATGTTGTCAGGTTGTCAGAGAGACTCAACAGAACCTATAAAACTGCCTTACTATTTTATTAGTATTATGCTGTTGAGTTCGTGCAAATCTGAATTAGAAATGGAAAAATGTACTATTTCAGTAGTGTTAAATGTGAAGGTGAAGATGGAGGTGGAGGTATAGAAAGAGATAAAAATATAAATATACTTAATCATTGTGATGACCCGGACTTAGGGGTCAGTGTCAATTGTGAATACATGCAGATGGCCCCGCTGTCTCTGGCCACTTGCAGGCCCATGAATGCAGGGTAACAAAAGGCCAGTAAAGGACACATCCAATATTCTAACCTAACCGGGAACATCTGGTGTCTTGGGGGAACACACAGAAGGGAACATACTAGCTACTTCTGCTTTTTTCCTTCTTATCTACAGTGTGCCAGCCTTAAAGGGTGAAGTCTTTATCTTATGTGTGTCAGCTTTGCTGGGTGAATTGCTTATGTAATCAAAGTAGGTATACAAATAAGGTTTTTCTGATATTTGGGGCTTTTGCTCTTTATTTTAGAGAAGCCCGTCTTTGTTCAGCTGAATAAAAACATAAAGCTTGAAGGAAACTTCTGGTTTCCTGTATTTTTTATCAAGCAAAACCTCAGAACCTGCATATCAATTGATCTGAATATCACCATATATAACAGTAGTCCTCAACTCTTACAACAGTTCATGTAGTGACCATTCAAAGTTACAGTGGCACTGGGAAAAAAAAGGGACCTTTTTTCCCACATTTACAATCATTGGTTGTGTGATCAAGTATCTATATGATTCTGGAAAAAGACAAGTTTGCTTCCTAGGATTGGTGTTATGACTGATAGTGTCAGCCCTCCCAGGCAAATTAGACAAGAAACCAATAATTCTACTTTATTGAAGGCTACCCTTAACGGAACCTGGTACATCTGAAGCAATCAATTTTTTGTCCCAACTTTTAACTACTTGATCCATTAGAAAGGCTTCTTTCTATGAGTATTAAGCAACTGCAGTGTCCTGCATCTCTTATCTGACTGCTTTCTGGGCTTCTTTCTTTCTTTCTTTCTTTCTTTCTTTCTTTCTTTCTTTCTTTCTTTCTTTCTTTCTTTCTTTCTTTCTTTCTTTCTTTCTTTCTTTCTTCCTTCCTTCCTTCCTTCCTTCCTTCCTTCCTTCCTTCCTTCCTTCCTTCCTTCCTTCCTTCCTTCCTTCCCTCCCCAAGAACATTCATACTGTACATTCCATTGCAGTTAGGTTTGATTTTTCCAAATCAAACCCAAAAAATTCCATGCAACAGACTCTTATATTCTCCTGTGTACCTGCTATAGCTCAGACACAATATATAAGGATCTTTTGTGTCTAGCATATCTTACCCTTGTGATTTGATATTTTTCCTTCTGGACATGGAAAACAATCATAACAGCAAAATGGCTTCCATTCTTTCTTTCTTTTGCTATAACCCTCTTGGCAATTGTCATTACACACTGAAAGGGGATACCCCTAGACACAAAAAGAAAGAGTAGAATGTAACACAGAAAAATATTTTATAGTAGCCTTGGATGCACTGTTAAATATAGTTTGGTAATATTTTTAGATATCATAAAAGACTCTTTCATTGTTTTGTCCTTCAATGTCAATTCTTGGTATACACCAAGAAAACCTATAGAATATCAAACATATTTTGCTATATTTCATCTTCTTCCAGTAGGATCATGATAATCTTATTCTATGACCTTTCAGTTTGACAAATTCTTAGCATATTTATAAAGACAGATGATACTGTAAAGAAAATCTTAGAAACACATAAAAAACCATTGACACTTATAAATATAATATCATGTTCTTTAATCCTATTGTGATGATAATGGCATAGCAGCATTTACCATTGCAATGAAGGACATACATTGAATTTTGCAGCTACTAAGACTGTTGGCTGAGTAAATGTAAAGATAGCCAGAGAAATTATTGAAGCCTGGGAAATGAGTCCCCTGTCAGTCAATAGGAGTGCTAATTTACTACCAGGTTATCAAATATTTAGAAGGCGAGGAGTTGGCAGCACAAGGAAACAACAGCCAAAGATTTAATAGCTGGCCATCAACACCCCACTGAACAACTAAAAGCCACACAAAACTAGGCATTCCTCAGCATCCAGTCATAGTTGAAGAAGCTTCTTGGATGAGAAGCAAAATGTCTTTAAAGAAGAACAGGAAAGTCCAGTTTGCCAGTTGTTAATTTAACACACCTTCTTCTATGTTTTATTATTATTTTTAATATATCATGTTATTATAGTTCAACATCTTATTGTACAGCACCCAGCTTCCCTCTTTGAGGGAGATGGACAGTTTAAAAACATGGTAGGTAAACAAACAAACAAACAAACAAACAAATTCAGGTACATGAGGGCAGATATGATATTGTTGCCATCACAGAAACATGGTGGGATGAAACCTACCAATGGAACACATAGCTAGAGGGATTTAAACTATTTAAAAGAAACAGACTAAACAAAAGAGGAGGTGGAGTTGCTCTCTATATAAGAAATAACTTTATCTCTACAGAAATAGAGCACAACAATGACGAAAACTGTAAACTTGAATGCATTTGGGTCAATATAAAAGAGGTTAAAAATGACATTGCCATAGGTGTATACTATAGGCCACCCAACCAAGCAGAGGAAAGAGATGAACTTTTTGCTAGTCAGCTAACTAAGGTATGTAAGAAGCACATCACAATAGTAATGGGGGACTTTAATTACCCTGATATCAACTGGGAGACAAACTCTGCACCAAGTGGAAGATCAAACAGATTCCTGTCAAACCTAGCAGACAACTTTCTCTCCCAAAAAGTAGAGAAGGGAACTAGGGGATTAGCCATATTGGATTTAATTCTCACTAACAGAGATGAAATGATAGAAGGTATTGAAGCCACAGGAACCTTGGGGGGAAGTGATCATGCAATATTGGAATTCAACATTCTGGAGGCACAAGCAATGGAGCACAGCCAAACTAGAGTCTTGGACTTTAAAAGAGCTAATTTCAATAAACTTAGAGAGACCATGGGAAGAATTCCATGGATGAGAATCCTAAAGGGGAAAACAACTCAAGAAGCTTGGGAAATTTTGAAAAGTGAGATAATAAAGGCCCAGTCTAGTACAATACCAACAAGAAGAAAAATAACAGCTCTGAAAAGAAACCAGCATGGCTGCATAAAGAACTCTCTGATAAATTGAAAGATAAAAAGGACAAGTATAAGAATTGGAAAGAGGGACACATAACTAAGTCAGAATATCAGCAGATAGCCCGTGCCTGCAAAGATGAAGTGAGGAAAGCTAAGGCTCAAAATGAACTAAGGCTTGTGACCAAAGTCAAAAATAACAAAAAATGCTTCTTTCAACACATAAAAAACAAGAAAAAAGTTAAGGAAATGATTGGTCCATTAGTGGGGGAAAGTGGCAAGAAGGTGACAAGCAATAGGGAGAAAGCAAAACTATTTGACTCATTTTTTACATCTGTCTTTACACAAAGGGAAAAAACAGTCCAACATACCAATACCAGTGCCATAAAAAACAGAATAGAAACGCAAGTTACGATAGGCAAGAAAATAGTGAGCACCTGTCCAGCCTAGACGAGTTCAAATCACCAGGACCAGATGGCTTACACCCCAAGGTTCTCAAGGAACTGGCAGACGTGATCTCAGAACCACTGAACTATATTTTTCATAGATCCTGGAGCACTTGGGAACTACCAGAGGACTGGAAGAGAGTTGATGTAGTTCCCATCTTCAAAAAAGGGAAAAAAATAGATCCAGGAAACTACAGACCTATCAGCCTGACCTCAATACCTGGGAAGATTCTGGAAAAGATAATCAAACAACAAATTAGCGAACACCTTGATGCAAACAAAGTCATCACTAAAAGTCAACATGGGTTTGTCAAAAACAGATCATGCCAGACAAATCTTATTACATTCTTTGACCAAGTGACAAAATTAGTGGACCAGAGGAATGCTGTAGATATAATTTACTTGGACTTCAGTAAGGCATTTGATAAAGTAGATCACAACCTACTACTTGATAAGATAGAAAAATGTGGGTTAGGTAGCATTACCATCAGATGGATTCGTAGTTGGCTGACAGGCCGTACTCAGCGTGTGGTCCTCAATGGAACCGCATCTACATGGAAGGAAGTGTGTAGTGGGGTGCCCCAGGGCTCTGTTCTGGGCCCAGTGCTCTTCAATATCTTCATTAACAATTTGGATGTGGAGATAGATGGGGAACTCATCAAATTTGCAGACAACACCAAGCTGGCAGGAATAGCCAATACTCTAGAACAGACATGTCAAACACAAGGCCCGGGGGCCAGATCCGGCCCGCGAAGTGGTTTCATGCGGCCCGCGAAGCCATCCTGGAAACAGTGAGGGAACGGCCCCCACTGCCTTGGCCCTGACCCAGAGACCCTCCTTCTGCCAGAGACCCTCAGATCTGTCCCATTCCTGCCCAGGCCCCCATAGGCACCCTTGATGCCAACGATGTAGAACTGGCCACGCCCATCCAGTAGGCCATATGTACTCTAGCCACGCCCACCCAGTAGGCCACACCCACCCTGGCCATACCCACCCGGCCCCCTGAGGGCAACCGCAATGCTGATGCGGCCCTCAATGAAATTGAGTTTGACACCCCTGCTCTAGAAGATAAGCTTAAGATACAGAAGGATCTGGACAGACTCGAACAATGGACTCTATCTAACAAAATGAAATTCAATGGTGAAAAAAGTAAGGTTCTACATTTAGGCAGGAAAAATCAAATGCATAGGTATAGTATAGCTTGACTCCTATTCTCCAAGCACCTGAAAGCAGGACAAGAAGCAATGGATGGAAACTAGTCAAGGAGAGAAGCAACCTAGAACTAAGGAGAAACTTCCTGACAGAACAATTAACCAGTGGAACAACCTGCCTCCATAGGTGGTGAATGCTCCAACACTGGAAGTTTTTAAGAAGAGTCTGGACAGCCATTTGCCTGAAATGGTATAGGGTTTCCTGCCTGAGCAGGGGGTTGGACTTGATGACCTCCAAGGTTCCTTCCAACTACTTCTTCTTCTTCTTCTTCTTCTTCTTCTTCTTCTTCTTCTTATTATTATTATTATTATTATTATTATTATTATTATTATTATTATTATTATTATTATAAACAAACAAACACATACATACATACATACGTACATACCTTCTATATTTTTAATTTTATATACTGTTTTTATATTTTATCATTTTATTGTACAGCATATCAAGGGAGTGAGATCAGCAGTTTAGGAATAAATAAATGTTCTCAATTTTCAGTAATGTCTGAAGACATCTAAATAGATGCATTCTTACCTGATTAAACCTGACAGGCCACACAATATGACTGTCATCAAGAAAAATCCCCCCTTTTGAAGAAGCATGTGGGTCTATCATTCCAACTCTGATTCTATGAAAAGACAGGTTTGGGAAGGTCACCCAGTTTATAATATCAAAGCCCACTATTTGTTCGCCATTTTGATTAAAAGAAATAATGTCACCAGCACTATTGTTGAATGAAACTTTTCTCAAAAAGGGGTGGAGCTGAAACTGAAAGAAATATGCAAAGAAGATAGAGATTAGATGATGATGATGATAGATAGATAGATGATAGATAGATAGATAGATAGATAGATAGATAGATAGATAGATAGATAGATAGATAGACAGACAGACAAACAGACAGAAGACAGACAGACAGACAGACAGACATGCATTTTCAACATTAAGATTCTATAAAATTGAAAAGTAAGAGGCACTTAGCATATTGGATAAAAATAATATTTATATTACAGAAAATGGGAACAACAATCAGTAAAGATTCAAGATTAAATAGGTAATCATGTGGGGATTATATTCAAAACATCATATGCAAAACTTATATGTAAAACATATTATATGCAAAATATATTATCTATTATTATTTACAAGAATGCACTTAATTAGATTGCTTCCAATTTTGGAAGACACTCAATTCTTGGTCAAGCTTTTTGCTTTTAATTCAGCTGAGTCTAGAGATTTATTTATTTATTTATTTTATTTTAATTCCATTTATATGCCGCCCTTCTCCGAAGACTCAGGACGGCTTACAAGCTTAGCAGATCCAGATTGATCTCACAGCTACACTGCCCATGTTTCCAAATCCTCTAAGAAGTTCTGCCTTCATATCTTGGACAATAAGTTGCTTTAAAATCATATTCAAGCCAGAAATAATTACATATGACATTCATTTTTGTTAAAAATCATGGAGGAAGGGAGTATCCATGGTCAAGATATCTCTTTTCAGATCAGTGTGATTCTTGTCACTGTCAGCTATCCCAGTTCCAATTTATTTCCTTATTGTTTTGTTTTGTTTTAACAGGCAGTTAAATCATAAAGGGGTATGCAAGCGATGAAATATCTGTACTTGTTTTTTTTCATTATTGTCGTAATCTTCTTTCAGTGGAAAATTACTTTCATCAAAAAGTCATAATTTTCTTTCTTTCAGCTTATCTGAACTTTTATGTTATATTACACTAACTCATTAATTACAGTTGCAAACAACTAATGCATCTTTCCTCACTCTTGTTCTTGTTTGATGTTCCTTAAGTTTGTGTCTTTCCAACTTTCTGTTTCTCTACTCTCATCTCCTTTCGTTACTGTCCATGTGAATTGAGACAAGAGAGACTTTAACAGAGTCTCCTCAGGGTGCCTCTGATCAAAGAATGTCGATTGGTGGCCCCCAGGGGGAGGGCGTTCTCTGTGGGCACGCCAGACCTTTGGAACTGCTTGCCAGTGGAGCTCCGGATGGCTCCTGATCTTCGCTCCTTCTGGCGCGATCTAAAAACTTATTTATTCGAGCAATCCAGCCTGGTTTGATGGGCTAAGGGACGGGATTTTAAATAATTTTAAGTATTGTTTATTGTTTTATATTGGGCATTACATTTAATTGTTTTTTAACTTTTGTATTTTGTTTTTTAGATATTTATTGCCCTGTTCACCGCCCTGAGTCCTTCGGGAGTAGGGCGGTATACAAATTAAATAAAAATAAATAAAAACAGAAGTCAAATAATGGAATCAAATAAAAGAAAAGGGAGGGAGGGAGAGAAGTGGGAAAAGGTGGGAAAGTCCTCCTCCTCCTCCTGCTTCTCCTCCTCCTCCTCCTCCTCCCAGTTTACATCCTGTGACAATATCTTTAACACCACTAAACATCCACATGTGGCTACATCCACAGGTTCTTGAAAGGGACTCAATAGGTGGACTAAAAGGTTAAATCCAGCCTAAATATCTGGGTGACAAACCATAATAATAAAAATTTCTTGTCGCAAGAAAGATTAGGTGGCTAGATATGTTTAAAAGGCGTAATTTTGATGACTTGACCAATTGGTTTGATAATAATATAAATCTATCTTAAACAGAATCATTTTTTTTAACCTCTGATGCACTGTGAGCTCTTCGTAGATTAAGTTGGCATGCAGATAGGTCTTCTACTGATTACTGCCTTGGTGGAGCAGTGGGCTAATGCCTCCTTAAGTAACACCAGCTGCCTGCAATTAGTGCAGGTTCGCATCCCACCAGGCTCAAGTTTGACTCAGCCTTCCATCCTTCCGAGGTAGATAAAATGAGGACCCAGATTGTTGGGGACAATAAGCTGACTTTGTAATAATGCCGCTGGGGGGGCGAAAGCCCTAATAAGCAGGCATATACATAGAATGAAGGCTACTGCTAAGCTTGTAAGCCACCCTGAGTCTTCGGAGAAGGGTGGGATATAAATGGAATTCAAATAAATAAAATAAATAATGTGAACATGCAAGTGGATTACGAGACATTGATGACTAAAATTACTTATTGAGTATCTCAAGTATCTTCCTATCTGACAAGAGGGCATTTGAATGTGATGACCTCCTCTTCTATAATTATTATCTCTGTAATCTTATATTATTATAATTCATTTATTAATCTTAGAATGAATTTGTGATGCTATATTAAGCTATGCAATGTATTTTCCCTTTCAAAAGTGCAACCCAAAGTGACCAATTCTGTGCTTAGCTGTAAGTCTAAATTTAATAAACTCAGCTCAATAAAACAAATGACTAGACTTCAGCTCTGATTGTCAGAACATCCCAATGACCTGAGCAAATCATGGCAAAATTCCTGCAAATCTGAACCACTTCATTAAAAATTCAGAAATGTGCTCACTCTTTCTTCTTAAATGAAGTCAGGAGAGAATTTGAGTTCAGGTTCAAAAGTTATACCTTTTCATTTACAATTTTGGTAAATTGTTTTCTGTTGTGGTACCAGCCTCCCATTTTGTTCTTACCTGCCAGGAAACTTGATTGAGAAGATTCTTCTGCTGTTCTTTTTTTCCTATTTGTCTCTGCTTGGAGTGTGATAAATACATGTTGTTCAAGGCATGGGCAACAGCATGGACTGCATTGTAGATGCTGTAGCTGTGAGCAGTCATCTTCATTTCAAAAATTGTTGCAGGGAGACTTTCCAGTTTCTCCTTCCCTGTGCAAAGTCTCCCAGACATGTCGTTTACATTGGGTTTAGGTAAAGAACAGTCAAAGGCATGTTCCCAAAAGATCTGGAGAAAATCATCTTCCTTTTCTAAGGTGGGATTTATGACCTGAAGAAAGATCTTGAATCCTAACACATCTCTTGAGTGAACTGCAAAAGATATAGCACCATGGATGAAATCTATGTCATGGGGTTTTTTAAAAGAATATGACACAAAATCCATCTGAGCTGTCATAATCCAGACTTTTCCTTTTGATTTGTCCATGTCGAGATATTCTGGAATTCCTAGCAGTAGGAGAAGAATTGACATGGTTTGTAGTTCTCCATGTATGACTAAGATATTGGAAGTGTCCCTAGTGATGATCTTGTATGTTTTAATCCCATCTTCCACAAGGGTTTCAATAGTATTAGAAAATCCTACTTTGGGGAGTCTTTGAATAAAATCAAAGCAGATCCCTCTCTGGGGAAACAATGGAAGTACATTCTGCACAAACCTCTCCCCATTATCATCATCGAGATACAGCACTCCGATCCATGTCCACCTAAAATGAAGAAGTAAGTGAAGAATCCCATTGTACTGATGAATGCCTTGGGGGAACATCTGTTGGACAAAAGCATCTTGGTTTTTGTAATCCAGCACTGGAGCAGAACCATAGGACAGCTAAGGAATTGATAAGAAAAGGAACACATTTCCAAAACAGGTTTCTGTGCTTCTGACGACATATGGAAGTGGCATGTTGCTTAAATTTCAATACTGATTCTAATATATCTACATGGAAGGGAAGTCAAATGTTGAACTCTCCTCCTCCATTTTTTTATCTATCATATCTTTTTATAGATTAGAAACTCTCATCCAGCAGTTCATATATAATTCCTTCTCTTAAATACTATACAACAGATCAAAACTACACTCTGCAAACCACTGAACTGTTATCGTTTCCTTATTTGATTTGGGATGTCTAATAAGTCAACAATTCCATTTAAATTCCAGTTTCCTGTTATACTAAGATTAAAAAAAAAAGGTCAAGTCACATCCTGGTTGTTAAATCATTCCTTTCTGATATTTTCTTTGAAGATTACAAGTTATCTCCTACAGTATAACAAAAGAAGAGGCAATCAAACTAATTCATATAAAATAAAGTTATTCATAAAAGTACCATTAAATTGTTGTTGTGGTTAGTTGCAAAGTCATGTCCAACCCATCGCAACTCCATGGAGAAAGTTTCTCCAGGCCTTCCTGTCCTATACCATCTTCTGGAGTCCATCTAAGCTCACGCCTACTGCTTCAGTGACTCCATCCAGCCACCTCATTCTCTGTCGTCCCCTTCTTCTCTTGCCCTCATTCTTTCCCAATATTAGGTTTTTCTCCAGTGAGCCCTTCCTTCTCATTAGGTGGCGAACGTATTTGACTTTCAACTTCAGGATCTAGTCTTCTAAAGAGCAGTCATGTTTGATCTCCTCTAGGGCTGATCGGTTTGCATAATGTTGTGAACCTCCATCCATAGTTCTTCAGGCACTCTGTCTATCAGATCTAATTCCTTAAATTTATTTATTTTTATTGGATTTATATACCGCCCTTTCCTGAAGGACTATTTGTCACCTCTATTGTATATTCATCAGGGATATGATTTAGTTCATACCTGAGTGGCCTAGTGCTTTTCCCTATTTTCTTCAGTTTAAGCCTAAATTTTGCAACAAGAAGCTCATGATCTGAGCCACAGTCAGCTCCTGCTCTTGTTTTTACTGACTGTATAGAACTTCTCCATCTTTGGCTGCAGAGCACATAGTCAATGTGATATCTGTGTTGACCATCTGGTGATGTCCATGTGTAGAGCCATTTGTTGGGTTGTTGGAAAAGAGTGTTTGCTATAATCATCGTATTATCTTGACAAAATTCTGTCAGCCTGTGCCCTGCTTCATTTTGTACTCAACTTGCCTATTATTCCGGTTATTTCTTCGCTTCCTACTTTAGCATTCCCATCCCCCATGATAATAAGGACATCATTTTTTGGTGTTAGTTCTATAAGGTGCTGAATGGCTTCATAGAACTGGTCAATTTCATCCTCTTCAGCACTGGTAGTTGGGGTATGGACTTGTGATATTGAATGGTTTGCTTTACATTCGAACTGAGATCATTCTCTCATTTTGGGGATTGTATCCCAGTATTCTTTTTCATACTCTTTTGTTGTCTATGAAGGCTACTCCATTTCTTCTGAGGGATTCTTGCCCTCAGTAGTCATCTGAATTAAATTTACCCATTCCTTTCCATTTGAGTTTGCTGATTCCTAAGATGTCGATGTTTAGTCTTTTTATCTCTATTTTGACCATGTCCAGCTTGCCTTGATTCATGGATCTTACATTCCAGGTTCCTATGGAGAAAAAATCTTTATAGCATCGGAGTTTCCTTTCACCACCAGATACATCCACAGCTGAGCATCCATTCAGCTTTGGCCCAGTCACTTCATTTTTTTCTGGTGCTACTAGTACTAGCCCTCTCCTCTTCCACAGGAGCATATTGGACACCTTCCGACCTGAGGGGCTCATCTTCCAGCATCATATCTTTTTGTCTTTTGGTACTGTCCATGTGGTTTTCATGGAAAAGATACTGGAGTGGGTTGCCATTTCCTTCTCCCGTGAATCAAATTTTGTCAGAACTCTCTGCTATGACTTGTCCATCATGGGTGGCCCTGCATGACATAGGTCATGGCTTCATTGAATTATGCAAGCCCCTTCACCATGACAAGGCAATAATCCATGAAGGGGACCATTAAATTAGTAGCCAAATAAAATCAACTAAGTAGCAGTAAAATTATAAACAATAACATTGATTTTGATAAGACCCAAAATTAACATCTGCAATATTTTCTAAGATACAGGATTTTATCTAATACACATACTTATTCATATATAATCATGATGGCTTTGTTAACAGAAATTTCCATAATGTACATATATTTTATATATTATTTCAAGGAGTGTAGGTGTTTTTATATACAAAAAGGGCAGACACTTTTATCACAGCAAAAAATGGATGATTATTCAAATAAAGATTGTTATGTTAGAATTTGAAAACTGTTCAAAAAATCCTTACCTGTGGAACCTTGTAGATACCTAGGATGGTGGCTATATGGAGGCAGACATTTGAATTAGGTCCCCCAATGACTGCAACTGCATTGTTTCTACTATTACACTTGTAGTTTGGAATAAACCTTTTCCAAGAAGAGAGAAGTTCCATTGAAGCAAGATAAGTCCAACATGGACTGAGATGGCTGTTATAGATCTGGAATCCCAAAGTGATGTTTGGCAAAATATGTGGGTTTTCATTGATTTCTTTTACAGCAAATACCAGTGCCAGGATATGCTGGTAATGTTGAATCAATATCCTACAAAGAAACATATAAATTGTATAATATGTAGTACATGTTATAATACAATGTATTATATGATATTTGTGATAGTTTATGTTGGTGTATATTGAACAAATGATGATGCACTTAAGTTCACTAGATCACCCCTTCATGGGAAGTATACATTGGAAACATTCACATCCTTAATGAGTTACTTTTAAAATTTAATCTGGGAAATTAATTGTGCTCCACTGAGAAAAATTACAGCGATAATCGGCTAAAATGTAATTATTCATTTATTTCTTTTATAGCAAATGCCAAAGCTAGGATGTATTGTTAGTGCTGAGAAAGGAAGGAAGGAACAAATAGTAGGATGATATGAATACTTTTTTGAAAACTGTTTTCAATATAATTTTCAGAAATGGTTGACTTGGAGTGTATTCTCGTACAATATTGACATTTGTTATTCCATGCATGTTATCATACTAGTAACCTACAAAGAGGTATATATGTTTTATATGTATGCTTCAAAATGCAATATTTGTTTATTTTAATGAAATATATGTCAACTAATGCTGCATCTAAGATTCACCATGCAACTACTATGATGGATAGTGTGATTCTGGGTTGAAAAATACAAACTCTGTCAAACACGCTGTATAGGTGAAGCTGCTCACATGAATCCAGGAAACTGAAAGTTATAAATCATGTCTCAAGGCTGGCTCTTCTCAATAGCAGTGCAAAAGAATGACTTTAGTGAAAATAATGAGATAGGGCATGTATGAATGTATCTTCAACTACTAAGATTCAAAAGATCACTGTCTGATGTGCTAGAACAAAATTGTATCCCCAGAATTATCTTAATTAGCTTTGAAACATGGAGGATAAGGAGCAGACTACTAAAACTTTAGTAATGCATGATAAGAAAAATAATTGAGATACACTCTTCTGTATTCCCAGTTCTCTCCACCCCCAAAGTATGAAAATGAAATGGGAATGAACCATCAAATTATGGTAGTAAAAGATCACTTCTATCGTTGGTATCCTGTCAGTTTTATAAAAAATAAACACATACTCACAGAAACACACACAGACAGAATATTATAATTGGCTCCCATATACAGTATTATTGTGAAATTGCATTATAATTACCATATCTAACATTAAGCTTTATTAGAACAATCTGTTCAGTTCATGAGTGTAATGGAAAGTTATGGAATGTGCAACAATTTCACAGTATTTCTCAGTCAAAATTTTGGGAAACAAAAAGAATATGGAAAAAGGATTTAGCAATAAAATGTTTCTTAAAAGAAAGTAAAACATATAGAACCCATCTTGATATGTTCCTTAAAGCTTAAAATGAATCATGCACAATGTTTAAAAAGACAGGAATGAGTTCTAGTTCATACTAGACAATTCAATGTATAATATAAATCCACCAAACTAACAACATAAAAAATAACCATTTGAAGAACATATAGTGCATTTCATATTGTTTTATTTTTAAGTAAGTAAACCAATAACTCCTTACATGATATCATCAAAGAGCTCAGGAGAGGGAGCTTTGTCAAATGTTATTGAATGTGAAAACACAAAATTCTGAGAAGTAATGCCAGCAATATTGAGGTCTCCAGCATGATAATATTTGTGAAGGGCTGGGAGTAGTATCTGAGTAGCCCTCTGACCCACAGGACACTTGCATACCACAGAAGGCAACATCACTAATATTAACATTAACATTCTGCATTATCATCTGCTCTCCAATATCTTTCATTGAAGTATGAAACAAAATTTAAGATGTCAGTCTTGGCTGGAATGGCAATTCATTCAGCAGAAATGGTAATGCAAACACTCTTCTTTCAAGTCACATCAGCCATGAGGAAGCCTTCTGTGGATGACTTGTGGAAATTAACAGCACATTTTAGTCTCAATGCAAATTTATGCAACTACTGCCATAGATATCACCCAGACAAGAAGCAGAGATAATAATGATTATTTTGGTAATTACAGATGAGAGAGTTACTGTATGCAGCAAGGGAGGTGACAACATTGTGTTAATTCCAGCTCTTGTTCTTGAACTTAATTTCCATTGAAGTAAATGAAAAGAAAAGAACATTGCAGTTGATTTCCCCTTTTAGTTTTGTAAGAACTAAAGTCTGATCTTTCTTTCTTTCTTTCTTTCTTTCTTTCTTTCTTTCTTTCTTTCT
>JAKJMR010000386.1:667529-691649 GCA_024449315.1 Daboia siamensis
TCCTTCCTTCCTTCCTTCCTTCCTTCCTTCCTTCCTTCCTTCCTTCCCTCCCCAAGAACATTCATACTGTACATTCCATTGCAGTTAGGTTTGATTTTTCCAAATCAAACCCAAAAAATTCCATGCAACAGACTCTTATATTCTCCTGTGTACCTGCTATAGCTCAGACACAATATATAAGGATCTTTTGTGTCTAGCATATCTCTCTCTCTCTAGTTTTCTCATTTCTAGCCTGGTGTTTAGACCAAACCCATAAGAATGTAGTAATTTGAGGATGGAGAAGATTGCTGAGTAATAAAAAAAAAACAACAGCTGTAGTCTTTGGAATAAAACATTTTTTAAATTAATGGAGTAATAATAATAAGTAAGTTGGAAGGGACCTTGGAGGTCATCTAGTCCAACCTCCTGCTCAAGCAGCAAATCCTATACCATTTCAGGCAAATGGCTGTCCAGTTTCCTCTTAAAAACGTCCAGTGTTGGAGCATTCACCACTTCTGGAGGCAGGTTATTCCACTGGTTAATTGTTCTAACTGTCAGGAAGTTTCTCCTTAGTTCTTGGTTGCTTCTCTCCTTGACTAATTTCCATCCGTTGCTTCTTATCCTGCTTTCAGGTGCTTTGGAGAATAGCTTGACTCCCTCTTCTTTGTGGCAGCCCCTGAGATATTGGAACATTGCTATCATGTCACCCCTCACCCTTCTCTTAGTTGAAAGGAAAACATATTATGCCCTGACACTACAGTGCTCCAAAGTGGATTTACATCTTCAGAACTAGCCTACTTTCTTTTGGACCATTTCAGAGGTGATATCTGAAATATGTAAATTTGTCTTAAATAAATGTATCATTAAATTATTTATAAAACTGCATTTTTTAAAATAGTTTTCTTCTATCCATCCTTCTAGACAGAACAGCATCTTGTTTCTAATATCTACCATTAAGTTCACCCAGCTCCTTACAGCAAATACACAGCTAATAGTGCTGTAGGACACTTTGGTTTAAGAAAGGTTGCAGGAATTGGGTATATCTAGTTTAGTGAAAAGAAGAACTAGGGCTTTCTGGCCCAAGCAAACTTTTGGAAGCCAAGCAACTCATTTCTGCTAGTGATATAGCACCATGTATGAAGTCTAACTTTCAATCATATTGAAAGGGGAGTGATGTGAAATCCATTTCAACTGTCATAATCCAGATCTTTGCCAACATTGGCACATACTCAAATTCTGAGAAATAAAGCCCCATCCTCAAAACAAAGGTGGTCTGAATTTCACCATGGACTATGAATATCTTGGCAGAGCTGTTTAGGATTGCTTTATGCATTTTGTTTATTTTGTCCAACATGTCAGCAGCACCTTCAGCAAATGTTGTTTCTATAGTACATGGGAAGTACATCCTGCACAGATTTCTCTCCATTGAAATCATTCAGATAAATGACACCAAACTTTCTCCCTTCAAAATAGTTCAACAACCTGAAAATATCCTTATACAGGGCCACATCTAGGAACATTTGATAGAAAAAGACCCTTTGGGGTTTTTTTTCCCTCCATCACTATTGTAGAGCCATATGTGAACTAAATAAAAGAGAAGACCAGAAAAGCCATACACAAAATGCAGTAAGGAAATAGATTCTTTCCATCAATGTTGCTGATTGAATTCTTGATCTAAATGAGCCTCTGGCTAACTGACTTGCTCTGATTAATGAAGCTGCTTGGATGAGCAGTAAAACATCTCAAACTAATGAAAATTAGTCCAGTTGATATGTTTCAACCTTTTGACACCTTTGCCTGGATAATTGACATTTTGATCTAAATCTTACTATTCTTTTGTTTTTCATAATTTGAATATTATAGCTCCTTTCATAATAACAAATAATGATGGTATTAATTTTTGCATTTTGGAAGGGAAGGGAAAAAATAAAGGAGCTTTATTACATGCTTTAATTTACCTGAATGGGGTTAACAGTTATACAGAGTTGCTCCCACTTTACAAGATGTAGACAATGCCAAAAAAATAAAATAAAAAAATCATACATTATTTCCTGGAGCCTATAGTTTACATTTTTGAACTATGGTGCTGGAGAAGACTCCTGCAAGTCCCTTGGACTGCAAGACGATCAAATCAGTCAGTCCTAGAGGAGATCAACCCTGACTGCTCTTTAGAAGGCCAGATCCTGAAGCTAAAACTCAAATACTTTGGCCACCTAATGAGAAGGAAGGACTCACTGGAGAAGAGCCTAATGCTGCGAAAGATTAAGGGCAAGAGAAGAAGGGGACGACAGAGAATGAGGTGGCTGGATGGAGTCATTGAAGCAGTAGGCGTGAGCTTAAATGGACTCCAGAAGATGGTAGAGGACAGGAAGGCCTGGAGGAATGTTGTCCATAGGGTCATGAATGTTGTCCATAGGGTCATAACAACAACAACAACATAGTTTACATTTAAGTTAGTAGTTGGGTTTTTTTCTGTTTTGTTCACTTTTTCCCATTCTTAGACCATAAAATTATCTCATATTTGATAGAAGAGATTCATGTTGCTTAACTTCCTATTGTTTTTCATACTGCCTATCTGTGGGATTTTATGCCTGAAAAGAATAGATCCTACTATGTGTAATTTCATGATAAATAATATATGCAGATCATACATGTCAGCAATAGAAACTTTGGAAAGAAGAATAAAAGTATTCACAGCTCTGGGATTTCAGCCCTTGATTCAAATATGTACCAGCAATAATGAAGCATCAGTTGGGTTCTTATATTATGGCTGTGGAAAACATGTTTCTTGGTTCAGTCCATGCTACATACAGATGGAAAGTATCTTTTTATTTTGGCTTCATTTTATATCAACATGATGGAATTGGTTATGGATCTTTAGCTGTGCTACCCCTGTGATGCTGTATAGCTTGCCGTTTATTCTTTTTGCTCCAGTCTGGCTGGGATGAATTTTCTTTTAATGGAATACAGTAGGTCCCTAAGTTCAGAGTTGTGGCTACTGATGGATTGCAGGTGAAGACCATAGTTCGGGATGCATATGTCTAACTTTAACTGCTGCTCCAGTTTTGTCCTTATCTGAAGTGCGGAGCATCAAACCAATCATACCTTGATCATTGCAGAATGAGGTTGCAGCAAAATTTTCTACATAGGGTTGGCTTTGAAGATGCATAAGAAATAGTAACTGGTGCAGCATGAGGCTGCTCACCGGCTGACAGGCAAGGCTGTCTACTGCAAGATATTATCTTATATTATTATTACAATGTTATTATATTATAATATAGTAGATACAATATTGTCTCTGTTCCAGGTGCTGCATGACATTTTAATGTCTTTATAGGTACAGTTCAAAGACAAAGTCATTTCTCACACAGAGCCAACTTATCATAGAGGGAAAAGCACAGGGTTCCCCACAGAAAGCTATAATTTTACCCTAAAACAATTTCTTTGCTATTACTCTTACTAATCAACAATTGTTTTTGAATTGAATTACTTTTATTTCAGGCAGGAAGGGATGCAGCATTACAGAAGATGGGCATATAGTAAAAAGCAGCAAGCAGGATGTGAGAAAAGAAAACAAATGGATTTTAAAAATGGCTTGAAAGAATTGCAGAAAAGATAGAGGGAAAAATGGTGGAGAACTGAATTAAACTCTTTTCCTTTCCCCTCTCTTGTACTCGTGGACCAAGGATTTGTTTTTGTGTGTGGTTTAAATAATCTAGACAGGCAGGAAAATACTGTCACATTTTCTTCTGCTTGGTTTTAAAAAAATATATCCTGCTTGTTACAATTTTTTTAAAAAAAGTTGGAACAACAGGAAGTGACTGTTATCCTTCCTTCTGCTTGTTGTTGGGCTGAAACATCCTAATTGTTTCCTTTTGTTTTTAAACCCATATTCACTTTCACATTAATGCATTTATTTGATTATTATATTAATTGCAGTATTTTATTGTTTTCTGGTTTAAAATCATCATGTCCGTCATTGGATTCATTGAACATTTTGACATATATGTGCTTTATATAATAATTATAAACATAAAGGTATACAGTACAAAGTAGGCAAGATAAAAATATGCAATGTAGCCAATTTTTTTAGAACAAAATTTTGGAATTTAGCATCCATTTTTCCTCTAGAATTTTATTTGAAAACTAATCAGTTAGTACTACAAATCATATGATTATACAAACTTTATTTTCTACAGTGGTAACATTTTTCTGCACTAAATATTTGGGATCAAATATAGGTAGCTTCAATATAAGGCTATTCCTATGCCTCAAAAAGAAAATATATCCACTGCTCAGTTAAATAATAAGTTGTCTTTCTTGTGCAGTGCATACGTTGCTGTTGATTACTTTGGGAAAAATGTTTAGCAAATTGAAAGCATCTCATCAGAATGAGATTTGAACTAGAGCAGACATGTCAAACTCACAATGTCATGTGATGTAGTGTGACATATCGGGACAGTTTTGCCAATGCCGGCAATGGGGTGGGCATGACTTCCACATGACACATCCAGCCCACAGGCAGGCAGTTTGACACCCCTGAACTAGAGTAAGACAATTATAAAATAATAACAAAAATGGGAGATCACTTTTATTACTTTGTCAGCTGCTCTTTTATGTTCAGATCAGGCCTCAGAACAATAATGTAGCATTTTGGGGAAAAAATGCAACCCAGTAATCCTGCTGCAGAAGCCAAAATGGAGAAGATCTCCACAGCTACCATATACTTTCCCTTGGTGCTCAGATAAGTGGGAACAAATGAAACCCAGACACTACAAAAAACCAACATGCTGAAGGTGATAAACTTGGCTTCATTAAAGCTATCTGGTAACTTCCTGGCTAGGAAGGCCACCATGAAGCTAATAGCAGCCAAGAACCCCATAAAGCTTAGAACAATATAAAACATGATGGCTGAACCTTCATTACATTCCAGGACAATTTCTTCAGCCATGGAATGCATATCTGAATTTGGGAATGGGGGAGAAATTGCCAGCCACACAATACAAATGATTACTTGCACCAGGGAGCAAGATGACACAATAGCATTGGCTAGTCTTTTCCCTACCCATTTCCTCATTTTGGAGCCTGGCTTGGTGGCCATGAAAGCAAGAACCACTAGGGTTGTTTTGCCCAATATGCAAGAAATGGCTACAGAGAAGATGATGCCAAATGCAGTTTGTCGCATGAGACATTTCACTTGATCAGGTTGTCCAATGAAAAGAAAACTGCAGAGGAAAGATAGTTGGAGAGCAATGAGAAGAATATAGGTGAGATTCCTATTGTTGGCTTTCACTATGGGGGTTTCCCACTCTTTAATGAAGATCCTCAGCACCAAAGCTGAAGTTAGAAAAAAGAAGACAGCTACAGTGGCCAAAGTGATTCCCAAAGGTTCTTCGTAAGACAAGAAAGTTATATGTTTTTCAATGCAAAGATTGTGAGCTTCATTTGGATATTGATCTTTTGGACATTGGAAACAGTCAACTGCATCTGCAAAAGAAAACATTAAAGGACTATTTATTGATCAGAGTTTAAGAGCTGCATCGTGGCCTAGTGATTAAGGTGCTCGTCTCCCACTTGGGAGGTTGAGAATTCAATAGCGGCAGATGTTTCACTCTTAAGGTGCAAAGAAAAAATATCTGCTGCTAACTCCACATGGTGTCAGGAAAGGCATCCAGCCAGTAAATGCTCAGTTCCATACAGTTGCCCTGACTCTACCCCGAATTAAGGGATTACAGTCATAACAAGGAAGTCATTTATAATTCAGAGTTGAAATAAGGAAATTTTGGTGCAATCTGAGCTCAGCTGTTTTCTTGCAGACATTTCATAATCAAACTTGGTAACATCATCAGTGCTAGTCAATATCATTAATGTTGCACTGATGATGTTACCTAGTTTGGGTAGTGAAATATCCGCAAGAAAACAACCAAGCTCAGAGAGCATCAAGGACTCCTCAAAAAAAACATTGTGGCCCGTAGAAATTATGAAAGCAACTCCATTTATTTCTAATTAATTATGTCTATTTTATTTGTATTACAGTATTACAAATTAAGAATGGCACCATCCACATGCAGAAAAGTACCCCGTATGTTTGATCAAATAGAGATCAAGAATATTGCTTGTATCAATCTCAGTGTTATGTTGGAAGATGGAAGGAACGTGTAACAGAAAATTTTGCAATAGGTCAGAGTTTCCTAGCTTATTTTCCAGAGAAATGGTGTGATACTTCTTTATGAGCTCATCTGTTTGAACATTTTACTTAAGGACTTATGTATTTTATGGAAAATGAGTCAAAATCTATGACTTTTCTTCTTAATAAGTGACTTCTCTACATTTAAAAAGACAGCCTAATTTTTGGAGAATTAATTCAAAATGTTTTTCATTTTGAATATTCTTCATATTCAGTGACAAATGTTTTAGAAAGAATTCCAGTTATTTATAAGGGTTAAAGATCCATGAAGATTGTAATACATTATCAGACCAGCAGAAGGACCAATATTTATGTTTCATATCTATTTATGTGTCTGCTTCTCTCCAGCAAGGACAAGCTCATTTTCTTGCTTCTTTATATTAACATAGCATCATATTCAATTCACAACAACAAACCAGTCAGTCAAACAGCCCGAATCCTGACCATGAATCAGAAACATTTCGACAAATAACACCCACATCAATTTAAAGGTTAGTGCTCAGACACACAAGCACAATTAAAAGGTGTCTCCCTGAATGGAAATGAAATGTTTGCAGCCAAATCGCCAAGCTTGGAGATCAAACTAACAGCTCAACTATCAACCTGAGCTACTAATATGCATCTAATACCAAGGTTCAATAAGTCCAATACTCCAAATTCTGAATAATTGATTACATTTGAGAACAATACCATGCAGATTAAACACAGATAGGGATACAATATTGCTGGTGAGAATTAATAAGTCTTCTCAATTATATACATGGCACATCTTACCTAATCTGTTTGAAATTTTTCCCTTTGCACAAAGAAGACAATCATAGCAGCAAAAAGGCTTCTCATCTATTTTTTTCTTGATGTAGCCTGGATAACAATTTTCATTGCATACAGAAAGTGGTAATGCCTATTCAGAAATGAAACCAGGAGGGAGTTCAGTAGTTGTACTTTATACATTCGTATTTCACTGTGTATATGATATTCTGACAAATTTGCATAACTTTTGTAGAAATTCTATATATGGGATTCAATTCAATGTTTTATTAGATAGGCACAATAACAGGGACACGGTGGCTCACTGGGTTAGGATGCTGAGCTTGTCGATCAGAAGGTTGGCAGTTTGGCGGGTCGAATCCCGAGTGCCATGTAACAGAGTGAGCGCCTGTTACTCGTCCCAGCTTCTGCCAACCTAGCAGTTCAAAAGCACATAAAAATGCAAGTAGAAAAATAGGGACCACTACGGTGGGAAGGTAACAGCACTCCGTGTGCCTTTGATGTCTAGTTACGCCAGCCACATGACCATGGATACGTCCTCGGACAAGTGCTGGCTCTTTGGCTTTGAAATGGAGATGAGCACCGGCCCCTAGAGTCAGAAACGACTAGCACACATGTGTGGGGGGAACCTTTACCTTTTACCTTTATCACAATAATGTGACATTGTCTATATGTCCTCATGCAACCATGTATTTCCTAAGATATGGTATAGTCACAAAACCTTAGAGGTTTCCTGAAGGCTTAATTGTTTAAACTGAACTCCCCTCAAATTCCATTTTGGTGAATCTGATCAGTAAATATCTATGAGGATTCTCAATCATGGTTGTCCCAAAGGTGCTTTTCAAAAGGCAACCAACTTTCTTCTTCTTTTTTTCCTTGAAAATGTTTGAGAAACATTCAATTCCTTGAGAACTAAAGAAGCTTCTTGGATGAGAAGCAAAACTTTTTCAAGAAAAAAAAAATCCAGTTCCCTTTGAAAAGCACCTTTGAGGTGAACCTGATTGGTAATTTTTCCCACACTTTGTAGGTGAAATTAAACTTTGGAATTATCTGCATTTTGATTGAGTCCAGTCCTTTTTACCAAATAGGTCCTGAAAAGAAATACTACAGAGAATTTACTCATGGGATACAGAGTTCGAATTGCATCTAGTCAGTCTTGTAGAAATTATGAAAAAGACCATGTTTTAATGCTGACAAAGTTGCAGGTTAGAAAACAAAAGAAAATAGATGGGATTTTAAAATACTGTATGTCTTAGACAATATGCAGTTAGAATATAATAAATTATAAGGTAGCAATGGACAGGAATAAGATATTTCAACCAGTACAGTTTCTCAGCATGTCGCTTGCTTATTATTAAATAATTTCCAGCTTTTATAACTCAAAGATGGTTTCCTATGTAGGACAACCTGAAAATGATAGCTGGTAATTGCATGCCCATAGAGTTCTGGAAAGACAATACAAGAAGTCCTTGTGTAATCTGATGTCTGCTCTTTCATTTTTCATCATTTTTCATTGCTTAATTTTATTACTAATGAGTCACTCAAATGATAAAAGTGATTTTTGAAAATGGTAGGGAGGAGGATTTTAGACAGAAGGAAATACCTGATTGAACATGGTTGGCCAGATGATGCTTTCTTTAGAAATCATGAAAGACTCTTCTGGAGAAGTCAGTGGGTCTACCTTTCCAACTTTGACTTTAAGAAAAGTTTGGTTTGGGAATGTGATCCAGTTGATGATATCAAATCCAGTTCCCAATTCCCCCTTTTCATTAAAGAAAACTGTTTCCCCAACACTGTTGTTAAATAAGACTTTTCTCAGGTAAGGATGGAGCTAAATGGAAGAAAATCAAACACAAATGTTTGTGTTTGAATTATGTTGATTCTTTAGCTTTGTGTTTTAATTGTGCATAGTGTCCAGGGTTACAGGTGTGAGATAGGCAGACATATAAATTCAATAAATAAATGCAATTGATCTGGAGAAATATATATCCATGCTAAATGTACACAAATACCATTTAGAAGTTAGTAATACTACTGTGCAAGTGAACCATAACATTAATAAACATATTTTTACCAAATTAAAATGGTTTGACAAATTTTCAAACTGAATTATGAAGCTGTGATTTAATCTTTTTTTTTTAATTGGATCTGTTTTAAATAGTTCCTCCACACTGTTGTCATGAAACATGAAACATTAATTTGTGTAAACTATATGGATACTGAATCTGAAATGTATACATTTTGCAGTCATAAAAACACCTGATGGCATCAAAGAGGCTTGATCAATTTGTCATTGCGATTTTTTTTATTATTACCTGCCATGTTTCTTCCTTGATAATCATTAGGTTTCCATGGTCTGCCCTTGCTCTATGTTTGTATTTGGATGAAAACATAGCTTTCAAGGCATGTGCCACAGCATAGATTGCATTATAAATGCTGTAACTCTGCCCAGTCATGGTGGTGTCAAACACAGAATTTGGAAGAGTCTCCAACTTCTCTTCTCCAGTGCACAGCACTCCAGCGTCCTCATCTAACTTATCTTTAAAGAAAAAACATCCAAATGCCTGCTCCCAAAACAATCTTGTTAAATGATCTTCTTCTTCTGAAGTAGGGCTTCTCATCTGCAAGAATGGTTTGAACCCAGTCACTTGCTTGGAAGAAACTGCAAAAGATATGGCACCATGAATAAAGTCCAAAGGCCGTATTTTTTGAAAAGGGACTGATGTGAACTCCATCTGGGCTGGCATGATCCAAACTTTGTCTTTTCTCTTTATTGGCATATCCTCATATTCTGAAAGATAGGGAAATATTCTGAAAACAGCAAGGACTTGGTTTTCACAGTAGAGGATCACAATATTGGCAGTGCTGTTCATGACAACTTTGTATATGGCAATAAAATCTTCAAATACACGTTCAATGTTATTAGAAAAAGTTTCTTTGGGCAACTCTTTCATGAAGTCAAAGCAAATACCTTTCTGGACAAACAGTATAAGGGCATTCCGTACAAACCTCTGTCCACTCTCATCACGTTGGGAAATCAGCCCTATCCATATCCACTTTAAATGCAACAGCAGCTGAAGAATCCCCTTAGTCTGAAGCTCCTCATTTGGGAAAAAACGATGAAAGAAAACTGTGTGTTCACTATTATCTTTCATTGGAGCAGATCCATATAGAAGCTAGGGAAAAATGATTTAAAATAGTTAGGTATTAGAATCTATGATTCAGACTGTGTTCCTCACAAACCTCAAGAAAAATGAAATCTAGAAAGAGACCAGTTTTTCCTTTAATTTAATATTTGAGTGCCAGAGATTTAACCATCTATTGATTAGGTATTTCTTGAACTTTATCAGGATAACAGAATAATACAATTGGAAGGGACCTTGGAGGCTTCCTAGTCCAACTCTCTGCTCAGGCAGGAAGCCCATCCATTCTAGACAAGTGACTATCCAGTCTCTTCTTAAAAGATTCCAGGGATGGAGCACCCACAACTTCTGGAAGCAAGTCATTCCACTGATTAATTGTTCTTTCAGGAAATTTCTCTTCATTCTAGGTTGGTTCTCTCCTTGATTAGTTTCCTTCATATGCTTTGGAGAATATATTGACCCCGTCTTAATTGTGGCAGCACCTTAGATATTGGAAAACTGCGATCAAGTCGCCTTTAACCTTTTTCATTCATACCCAATTCTTGCAACCATTCTTTATATGTTTTAACCTCCAGTCCCCTAATCATTGTCTGCACTCTTTCTAGATTTATTTTAATTCACATTTTGCTAATATATCTTCTTTTTACTGCTCAAGATATGATGATATGATATGATATGACATTATGTGATTTGTTATGATGTGATGTGATATATTGCCTACCATATGAGTGACAGTGGCAGGATTATTAGGAAGTAGAGTCTCCTTCCCCCACCCTTTAGAATAGAAGTGGAAAATACAAAGCTCCCTATGATAATATGATGATATTGACTCAGATGCAATCAAATTATTGCAACATGTTGTATGTAGAGCTGTCTTGGAAGAAAGCTTGGAGTATAGAGGTGCTATGAATGTGGCTGCTAGGTTACTAGTCAAGAAAACTTGTCAGTGTCACACATGCACTGTGATCACTACATTGATTATCACTATTCTTCTACACCCAATTGAAAATGTTACATATGTTCCAATCAAAAAACTCTGGATGGACCATCTGAAGAAGCCAGGAGAGTCATGGATCAAACCCACAGCTGATAAAGCTTATACTGCTGTATACCTCATCCATGTCCACAAATTCCTCAAACTAAAATAAATCTCAAGCTGGTTTCAAGATTCACTTTGTTCACTTTGCTTGTCTCTGCCCAGATGGCACCCAAACCAGAAAATATTTATTTGTTTGTTTGTTTGTCTGTCTGTCTGTTTGTTATATTTAGATATCACCCACCTCATTGAAATAATATAAAAAAATAGTTGTAGCTCAAGTTTCAGATTTATGCACACATTACACAACTAATCCCTACTGTTTTATTTTGCTCAGATGGTCAATTTGTACACAAAATTTAAATAAGAAAAGATCATAGAATAGAATTATTTACTGGCCAAGTGTGATTGAATGCACAAGGAATTTGTCTCCGGTGTAAAAGCTCTCATTGTTCATACAAGCAACAAGCAATAAATCATGTTCATAAACATAAAATGCAATCATCATAAATCATAAGATACAACATTGAGTGATAGTCATAGGATACTAAATAATCAATCAACATAAATCATAATAGAGTACAAATAAAAGCAATAAACATAAATCATGAAATACAAACAACAAAGTTATAGTCATAAAAAGCTAAGGAAATAGGTAATAGAAAAAATGAGAAGGATAATCATAATACAGTTTTGTAGGGGGTTTGACATCATCAAACCTAATAAAAATGGAAGCCTAATAAAAAGTTAACCAAGCTGGATATTAGACATTGTGAAAAAAGGCATTTATTCATAAGTAATTCTTACTTGTGGCATCTTGTATATATTCAGAATATTTGGCATAAATGGACAGATGTTTGCGTTAGGTCCTGCTATAACAGATATTGTCTTCTCCTGGATATCACACTTATAATTAGGGATGAATTTGCCCTGTGTGGATAGTAGCTCAAGTGAAGCAAAATAGGTCCATTTTGCCATGAAATTGCTGTTAGTGATGCGAATGCCCAGAGTCATATTGAATAAGAGCTGAGGGTTTTCATTAATCTCATTTACAGCAAACATCAAAGCCAGGGTGTGTTGGTAGTTCTGAAGAAAAAACCTGCAATGAGAATTATGCATGCATAAAATTTTAGCATGAAAACAAATACGATCTTTTTTGTAGCATCTGTAACTGAGTTTTCTTCTTTTGAATATATTTTAAAACAACCTAAAGCACGATATATATATTTTATATGACAAAGAACAAACATCTTTCACTAGAGAATGGATAAATTACCAAATGGAATATTCATGAATGGTATTACATTTTGCTTGCGTTATTAGACCTATTTCTAGTCCTATTTTCTACATCTTCTTTCTTCACTTTTTTTTCTGTAAATGTGTAATTGTAATAAATATTGCAACTCCTTAAAGTTGCAAAAGTTTCTGCAGATCACAACTGCAGAAAGCAGATATGCAATCCTGGGGGAAAAATGTGGCTACTTTAAACAGGTTCAAGAAAAAAATTATCCTCTACACAGTCTAAAGATCTTCTAAGACTTGAAGCCAAAATGCACAGAAAGCTATATTTTCATTAATATCCATGAAAAGAATTCAAAACCTAAACACTGATTTTTGATTAATTGAAAAGAGTGATCAGAAATGCATTATTGGGGATTCATTCTACAGTATATAAATTAAAAAGTGAACCGTAGATTTTCATCATTTCTAGAAATAAAAAGAATTAGTTTAGTCTTGACATTATAGGTTTTGCTTTATTTTTTGTTTAAGACAGGAAGTGCATATGGACATCTAAACACACAGAATAAGGTTGGATCAATCAACAAGAAATACTGGATATTATTGGTATTGATGATACTATACTATAATGCACTTATATATAACTATTACTGTAATGCAATTGGAAGGTAAGATTTACATCAGTTAGACATTCCTTCTTTAAATAAAGTTAAACATTCAAGTCATGATAGGAAAGAAAGATATCTGTTTTATTATATGTTATGCTTAAGAGCAGTATACATGAGGTCATCAACTAGTTCTTCAGATGGATGCCTTCTAAACTCCACTGCATCAGAAATCGTGTAGAACTGAGAAATAATGCCAGCAATGATGAGGTCTCCTTTATGATAATAATTATGCTTAAGAAGATTAGCCTTGCCCACCACACAGCTAGCAGTTGCAGGAATATGGCATACCACATCTGGCAGTAATATCATTAGTGACATGAACAGTAACATATTTTACAAAAAATCTGAATTTCCTTCTGAAAAAAATATAAGCCTCATTGAAGTGCAATAGCTTCTTTTACTTGCTTGATTTGAACTTAGAATGTGGAGTTTGAAGAACTGGATTATTACAGCTCTGTCTTTTTCATCCCATGCATGATGGACAAGAAATGTTATTTGCTCCCTTCAATCGTATTTCATTCTTATGCTATGTTCCCTGAAGCTCCATAGAGATTTCAGAAGGAATTTAATTAATAAACTGTTTTTGGTAATTATAGGAGAGATAACTCCTTCCAGAGACACTGAATAGAAAATAACTTTTTTTTTTTGAAATTGCAAGAGAATCTTATGTCTGTAATTTCCTCAAAAATGTTTGTAAATACTATTGAAGCTTAATCCCCAGTTGATCCCAGGTTAGAAATTGAGAAAATTCATTTACTACATATAATTATTAATTCATAATCAAAAGGTGCATGCCACAACTTAGGAAGTTTGGTGAGAACACTGAGTCGCACAGTGCAAAGAAATAGAAGGAAAAAAAAATAGAATAGGGAGGACCAGAGATCTCTTCAGGAAAATTGGAGAGATGAAGGGAACATTTCATGCAAAGATGGGCATGATAAAAGACCAAAATGGCAGGGACCTAACAGAGGCAGAAAAGATTAAAAAGAGGTGACAAAACTACACAGAAGAACTATACAAGAATGAGCTTAACATCCCAGATAACCATGATTGGGTGGTCACTGACCCCCTAGCCAGACATCCTGGAATGTGAAGTAAAATGGACCTTAGGAAATCTGAACAACAACAAAAGTGGAGGTGACAGTATTCTAGCTGAGCTGTTCAAAATCTTAAAAGACAATGCAGTAAAAGTGCTACACTCAATTTGCCAGCAAATTTGGAAAACTCAACAGTGGCCACAGAATTGGAAAAGGTCAGTTTACATTCCCATTCCAAAGAAAGGCAGTGCCAAAGAATGTTCAAACTATCACACCATTGCACTCATTTCACATGCTAGTAAAGGTATACTTAAAATCCTACAAGCTAGACTCCAGCAGTATGTGGATCGAGAACTACCAGAAGTACAGGCAGGATTTTGAAGAGGCAGAGGAACTAGAGATCAAATTGGACGCTGGATCATGGAGAAAGCTAGGGACAAAAACACAAAAACATCTACTTCTGCTTCATTGACTATACTAAAGCCTTTGATTATGTGGATCACAACAAGTTGTGGCAAGTTCTTAAAGAGATGGGAGTACCAGACCATCTTATTTGTCTCTTGAGAAACCTATATGCGGGCCAAGAAGCAACAGTGAGAACTGGACACGGAACCACTGATTGGTTCAAAATTGGGAAAGGAGTCAGGTAAGGCTCCTTACTGTTGCCCTGCCTATTTAACTTATATGCAGAGCACATCATGAGAAAGGCAGGGCTAGATGAATCAAAAGTTGGAATTAAGATTGCTACGAGAAATATCAAGCTCCGTCTTCCACATCTGATTTTGCATCGCTGGGGGGACCCTGGAAAGGCTTGAAAGTCACCCTGTAGGGGCGGCTAGCAAGGAGGGATCCCTGCTGGATCATAGCATGGTGGTAGCCCTTCCACTCAATCCAGCCTAGCCCTACAAACTGGCAGACAAAAGACCAGCCATAGCAATATGGCTAGTCACTAGGCTGCAGACAGCCGGTCAAACTTATCACCAGGCACCTAAAAAACAGCATGGATGAGACTGGATGAGATCTACCTCTCTTCAATCCTAACTATGTTTTCCACCTATATAAGCCACCCAAAGTATTTTTTCCCCTGTAGAGAGAGGGAAGGGAAATCCTATCCCATCCTCTAAAAACAGTGGCAACTGATTATCCAGGGGAGTTTAAAACATTGAAAGACTAACCTGATGGAGTTTTATTTTTCTAAAATTTTGGCACTAAAAGATTCTTTATTTTTATTGAAGTTTTAGGTGTTTATCTGCAAAAAAAAGAAGTAAAAAGAAGTAAAATTGGGAAAAGGACTATAAAAATTTGGACTTTAAAAAGAAAAATCCTAAACGGTATGGGCGACACCTTGTGGCTAAATCTGTTATTACAACTCCTTATTGTGTAACAGAGACTTGGCTGGTAGCCCAGACTATACCTAAAACTTTTGTAACCTTGGCACATATCAGCTGTGAGAAGCCCAGCTGTGTTCCATATTCATTGATAAAATTATTATTATCTTTTGACTGTAAAGCTTTTAATTTAACATACTACTAAGTAAGCATGACTGAAGATCAGGAACTGATTCTTTTTATGATGAAAGCAATTTTTAAAACTATCCTTACATCTACTGATGAAATAAGAGACTACAGAAAAGAACAAGAAGTCAGCCTAGATACACAAATTCAAACTTTGATCACAACTAAAGAATCAACTACACAGAATTTAATAGAAGTGGAACAATTAAATACTTCTACAGAAGATTCAATTGATCAACAAATAGAGTTAATGGAAAACCCAGAAAACAGATTGATAATATTGAAAATGGAAAAGACTTTCTATATAAACCAGAAGAAGCCTGAGGAACAAGAAGGACAGAGATGATTTGTTAGCACTTCCAAAAAAAATGGTGACTGGATGCCCTCTTTTATCTCAAACAATACGTATAATAACAGAGGGAGATATGTTTGATGACTTAAAAACACAGAGATGGAAGGCAAGTTGACATAGAAAGAAAGCTAGAATAAGGTTGAAGAAAGTTGGGGTTTTGACTTATTAGTGGAGATTAAAAGAGAATATACACAAATAGATAAGATGTATTTTTTGAATACTAAATATTGTTATGAACTGAGATAAAGGAAATTTTGATCATTTAAAACTTGGAAGTATAAATATTAAATATTAGAAGTTAAATTTGAATATTTATTTGTCTACAAAGATTGAATGTAAAAATAATTAAGATATATATAAGCTAAAAATCTATTGATAAATGTAATAAATATGTTTTCTCTTAGCTGATATAATAAGAATTGTACTAGCTTAAATAAGAGATAGTAGACATTAACAGAAAAAGAGAGGAAGTATTTGATGTGGAAAAGAGAATTCTGATAACTAAATTTAAGATATTTTGAAATTAATAGAAAATAAGAATGTTACATTGTATTATCAATTAGATGATGTAAGATGGTGAGAAATAAAATATATTCAATTAGATAAGATGTGTAGGCAATTTTGGTTACTCAAAATTTGAAAATTATAAACAATAAATGTTAAATTCGAATATTAACGGGAAACTAAAAATCAGGAAAAAAACTAGGACATTGATTGTCTATAAAGACTGAATGTTAAAATTGTATATGTATAAACTAAAATTATTGATAAATGTAAGAATGTTATTTTTATCTAACTGATATAATAAGAGTTGTATTAGTTTAAATATGAGACAGTAAATACAGTAAATACTAAGGGGAAAAGAGAGGAAATACTTAATGTGGTAGTTTTAGATTTGTATTAAAGATACCTGTATGTCATTGAATTGTCGGTTAACTCAGCTGCCACATTGCTTTTCAAATACTTAAATGTAAAATTAGAAAATCAATAAAACTTTTTGGAAAAAAAATAATAATTAAAAGGTGGGGAATGGGCTTTCAGGGCACTACCTACCTTGATGGCTACATCCTCCTGTATAAGCCCCAAGCTAGGCTACTGAGCTATGTTTTCATGCCTTTATGGAAGGCCAAGAGAGTGGGGTGACCCGCCTCACTTATGGGGAAGAGTGTTCCACAAAGCAGAGGCAATGGCAGAGAAGGCTATCTTCTTGGTCCTTGCCATTCAGAATATAGAATAGGAGCCATGTTAGCACAGTGGTTAGAATGCAGTATTGCAGCCTAACTCTGCCAACTTCCAGGAGTTTAATCCTGACCTGTTCAAGATTGACTCAGCCTTCCATCTTTTTGAGGTTGGTAAAATGGTGACCCAGATTTTTGGGGGCCAATATGCTGATGTTTGCAAAATACTCAGAGAGTATGTAAAACACTATGGAGTGGTGTATAAGTCCAAGTGCTATTGCTATTTGACTGATGAGGTCTGTAATATTCCTTCATTGCCTGACCTGGTGGGATAAGCAATGTAGTGGGCTAAAACATGGTTCCATAATAACTTGACCCTATGCCTGTCCCCATGTTAATTAAAACATGCAATATCCCATGGTCATATAATTGATTTTGTAACCTTCACTTCCCAAAATCAATGGGAAGGCAGAAGGAGATTACAAATGGCAATCACATGAACATAGGATCCTATGACTGCACAGGATCTCTCTAACAATGGCAAATGGGACTGCTCTGACATGACACTGAGCAGGTCACGTAGCAAAAAAGGTCTCTGCTCAAGTATCATCAGTGAGTAAGGATTGCCCACATTTTCTTTCCCAAACTCATATTTGAATGGATGGAAATCACAGAAAAAAATATTATGGTTTTTTTTTACCATCTTCTGGTAGTCATTCCATGTCTGCATTCCTATACTTCAATGAAATAGAATATTCCAGTTAGAACCAAAGATTACATTGATGACCTAGGCCATCTTAATTATCTAGGTCAACAAATGACTTTAAAATTGCCAATTCAGAAGAACAAAGGGAAAGAAATTGTGAATTTTGGGCAATCAAATATTGTATGTTGTACCCAAGGGATTCAGAGTTAGAGTCACTTGATAGAACATTTTAGTCCTTTCCTGGTTAAAGACCACTAATATAATTTTTCCTCCTTACTATGTATCAGATATATCTGATAAAAGATTGTATAGACATGATAAAGATGGTTAGATTTATTGTACAAATTCCAGATTCAACAAATCCCAGCATGTAATGATACCTGAATTTTGTGCTAGAGTAGGGGGAAAGTTGAAATGAACAATGAGCAAATTAAAATACATATTCAGAACTACTTCTTTATTAAACATCCCTTTGTGTTCAAATCAGGTCTTAAAATAATTATGTAGCATTTGGGGGAAAATATGCAGCCCAGTAATCCAGCTGCAGAAGCCAAAATGGAGAACACCTCCACAGCCACCATGTATTTCCCCTTGGTGCTCAGGTAGGTTGGAACAAATGAAATCCAGATGCTACAGAAGACCAACATACTGAAGGTGATAAATTTGGTAACTTCCTGGCTAAGAAGGCTACTGAGAAGCTAATGGCTGTCAATAATCCCAGAAAACTAAGAATGGTATAAAACATAGTGGCTGAACCTTCATTACATTGTAAGACAATTTCCTCAGCTATAGAGGGCATGTCACAATCTGGGAATGGGGGAGAAATTGCCATCTTTGTGAATTGTGAATTGGGACAGGGAACAAGAAAGGACAATAGAAATAGCCATCTTTTCCCCCACCCATTTTCTCATTTTTGAATCTGGCTTTGTGGCCATGAAAGCAAGAACAACTATGGTTGTTTTACCCAAAATAGAGGAAAGGGCTATAGAGAAAATTATGCTGAAGGTAGTTTGTTGCATGAGACATTTCACTTGATCAGGTTGCCCAACAAAAAAGAAAGTGCAAAGGAAGGAGAGCAGAAGAGCAATGAGGAGGGTGTAAGTGAGGTTCCTGTTGTTGGCTTTGACAACCGGAGTGTCTTGCTTTTAATGAAGATTCCCAGCACCAAAATTGTGATGACAGAAAAGGACAGACTAACAGTGGTCAAGGTGACCCCCAGTGGCTCATTGTAAGACAAGAACGTTACTTCTTTTTGAATGCAAAGATTTTGAGCCTTGTTTGCATATTTATTGTTTGAACATTGGAAGCAATCAACTGCATCTGGAAAAAGAAAACATGATGATGATTTCTAGAAATACTAGATAGCAGGATTGAGAATTAAATATTAGGATTTATTTATTTATTTATTTTAAAAAATGGCCACCCGTTCATTCTTGGTGACTCTGGGCAGGTTACAAACAATAAAAAGCCCAATATAAATGAATAAAAAACAGTAATCCACATCACCTTGGCCACAACAAATAATCAAATGAGCCATTTGATAGACTCCATTCCACCCTGGGTTCCCCAGATCAGTTGGTGGAATTAGGTCTTTAGGGGCATGCAAAAGAGTGTCCAAGTGGGGGGCAGTCCAATTTCTGTGGAGAAGATGTTCCAGAGGGAGGGAGATACCACAGAGAAGGCCCTTCCTCTCAGTCCTGATGTACCTCTTTAGGAGATGTTCATTTATTCCTAATTAAGTAATGCTTTTGCAATGTATGGCAGTGAAAGTTGGACCACAAGAAAGGCTAAGTGCCAAAGAATTGAGGCCTTTGAACTCTGGTGCTGGAGAAGACTCCTGCGAGTCCCTTGGACTGCCAGGCGATAAACCGGTCAGTTCTAGAGGAGATCAACCCTGACTGCTCTTTAGAAGGCCAGATCCTGAAGCTAAAACTCAAATACTTTGGCCACCTAATGAGAAGGAATGTGAGATGGCCTCATGAGACCGATGGTTCATTAAGGTGCTTCCAAGAAAAAGGCAGCATGCAGGGATGCAATCAGATGAAGCTTTATTTAAAGATCGAGTAAAGAGAAAGAGTTCCCTGGCATGGAGGCATCCATGCCTGGATTGAGCTCATGGATCATTCCCAGAGGGAGCTTGAAGAAGAAAGCAACAAGAGAGTGAGCAGCCCCTGAGCAGAGGTTTTTATGGGGGTCCCCAGCCCCTCCCTTACCAATGAGAGTGAGGGGGCTGGAGGGCCATTAACTCTCTCCAATGGGGCTGCAGGGGTCGGAGACCCCTGACCCACCAGTGGGAGCAAAGATGCTTCTTTGCTCCCATCTGATGACCTTTTTGGGGAACTGTCATGGCTGGCACAAAAACATCTAACAAGGAAGGACTCACTGGAGAAGAGCCTAATGCTGGGAAAGGTTGAGGGCAAGAGAAGAAGGGGACAACAGAGAATGAGGTGGCTAGATGGAGTCACTGAAGCAGTAGGTGTGAGCTTAAATGGACTCCAGAAGATGGTAGAGGACAGGAAATCCTGGAGGAACATTGTCCATGGGGTCGCGATGGGTCGGACATGACTTTGCAGGTAACAACTACAACAAGTAATGCTTGTTTATATTTAGTCTCTTTCTGTAAATATGCCAGATCTTTTGAAAGTTGCTTATTGCTTTGTTAAGAACTGTCTTATTACAAAATCTAATAATGATTTGATTAACAATCTTTTGTCATTCAGATATTTCCTGAACAAAGTGAAAAACAAAAATGGCTTAGTTCATGGTATATTATTTTAGGAATTAATCTCCTAAAATCAGCAAATGCATCCCAGTTTTATGCTTTTCCTGTTTTACACACACATATCAACACAAGATCTATCATCTTACAAAAGAAAGTTTCAGCATTAATTAGAAGTCAAAATTTGGGAAAAAAATATTGGATATTTTTTTTTTTGCATGCTCTGAAATATCTTTTCACTTTTAGTTTTTGTATAGCAATACCATTTATTTGGTGACCAAATTAGCCAGTTGTAGCAGGTGGCTCAGTGGGTTAGGATGCTGAGCTTGTCGATCAGAAGGTCAGCAGTTTGGCAGGTCGAATCCCAAGTGCCGTGTAGCAGAGTGAGCGCCTGTTACTCATCCCAGCTTCTGCCAACCTAGCAGTTCAAAAGCACATAAAAAAAATGTGAGTAGAAAAATAGGGATCACTATGGCGGGAAGGTAACAGCGTTCCGTGCGCCTTTGGTGTCTAGTTATGCCGGCCACATGACCATGGAGATGTCCTCAGACAAGCGCTGGCTCTTCGGCTTTGAAACGGAGATGAGCACCGGCCCCTAGAGTCGGAAACGACTAGCACGCATGTGCAGGGTAACCTTTACCTTTACCTAGCAGGTTTAAATATTAGCATTTTGAATTACAGTTAAGAAGACTGAATATTCTTGCACAAGACAACTCTTACCCATGTGGTTTGAAATTTTCCCTTTTGCACATGGAAGGCAATCATAAAAAAGGCTTCCCCTCTATTTTCATCTTCCTGTAGCCTGCACAGCAATTGTCATTGCACAAAGAAAGAGGTTGAATCTATCAAGAAATGAAAGCAGGATTTACTCCAACTTGTAAGTTTTCTTTCAAAAAATTCTGTTTAGGTTTTAAATAATAACTTTTGGATTTGAGAGTCTCAATGTCTCCTTATGTTTAAAAGCAATTATGGTAAATGAATGGAAATGTTACAGGGAATGAGAGTTAAAATCAAAACCAAAGGCAAGAAAACTAAGAACTGGACACAGGAAGATAGCATCATTTGGCTATGTGAATGACAATTAGCTGGAAATAGATATGAATATTTTTTTCCCTCAGTTTCAATTCCTTTCTCTCCTTTGGTCCTAGCAATGGCCATATGTTCTATCTCAGGGCTTTTCAACCAGTAGTACGAGTACCACCTGTGGTACATTGGCACCTGGCAGGTGGTACACAACCATCCTAGAGAAGAGGTAGCGGGGGAGGGGAATGAGCTGAACCGGTGGCAGCACCGCACAAGACTGAGCGAGAGACAGTTGGAGCTGCAGGGCTGTCAGGGCTCAGTGGAAGCACCAGGATCAGCACCAGGCTCCAGATGCAGCTCGGTGCTGATCCTGGCGCTTATGCTGAACCCAGAAGAAGCGCCGATTAGTGGGAATGTTGCAGCATCTCCTGGGTCTTGTTATTAACATTCAGACGCTTGGCAACTGATTCATATTTATGACGGTCACAGTGTCCCAGGGTCATGTGAAGTGACCAAAACCTGCTGCAACCACCCAGCAGAGGGGGGGAAAATAAAAACCAAACATCCTCCCCACCTCACCCCCGCTGCCAATCCTCAACAGAAATGCTCACAACAATGAAAACCTCAGACAGGAGGAAGAGCGCCACCGGGCAGGCAGGCAGGTGTCTTGCTCAGCTGTGGCTTGGGGGGCACTTTTTTAGTGCCTTGTAACTTCACTAAGTAAACTGTTGTAAGTCAAGGACTACCTGTACTTCATCACTTTTTTCTTTCTTTCTTTCTTTCTTTCTTTGGTCATCAAGTTTTTGACATCTTGCTAGGTGACTGGTGATACTCGAATGTTGCCATATCCTAAAAGTGGTACAATGGGTGAAAAATTTGAAAAGCCCTGTTCTATCTGAACCAGAGTTGAAAAAAAGAATAAATGAAGCAATGAAGTCAGGATGGTATGAAAATAAAATAGGATGAGCAATGTATGAATATGGTTTTGGCTCAATATACACCACAACCTTCCTCTAGCTTTGCATAGTTCTTATCATAATCTTTATTCTTTATTTTTTTATTGGACACATAAGGAAATTGTCTCCAGTCCATAAGCTCTCAGTGTACATACAAACAACAAAGTGATATATCGTAGATCATAAATCATAAGATACAAACAAGTGATAAATCATAAAATACCAATAGAAGAATGTATTAAGAAAGATGAGAATTAATACAGCCCTACTTCATGGGTAAAATATCTTTAGGCATAAAACAGTGATGTGGGCATTAGGTATTTAGCAGAGTGATGGCCAAGGGGAAAAATAATCTTTGTGTCTGGTTGTTTTGCCATGCAGTGCCCTATAGCAGCGTCCTAGGGGGAGAAGTTGAAATAGTTTATGTCCAGGATGTGAAGGGTCTGTAGATATTTTCTCAGTCCTCTTTCTGGTTCATTTAGTATACAGGTCCTCAGTAGAAGGCAGGCTGATTGAAATTGTTTTGTTTTGTTTTTTTCTCTCCTGCAGTCCTATCTATCCATTGGAGTCTGTACCTGTCCTGTTTGGTTGCTGTGCCAACCAAATGAGGCATCCTCATATGGATACATATGAACATATAGATACATATGGAGGCATCCTCATACAAATATGAATGTAAAGATGGATATAAGTTGCAATCCAACAAGAACTGGAAGAGCACAATGAATTAGTTTCCTCCATTTCATTTCAATTATTTCATATTTTGTAATGTATCTTCCTCTTACTTTCCATTTTGTAGTATCTGAATTCCAAAAACAAGTATGCTACAAATCAAGTAGTTTCCTTCCTTATTTCTAACATTTCTAAAAAATATGCAGTTCCCCAGCAACCAACATTGTGTGATCTGAAAAGCAACTAGTGCTAAATCTTTGGATACTTTCCCCTATTTCAGAATTTGGGAAAAGCAAAAGTACTGTGTTATGTTTAAATAAACTTAAGTCAATAATTTTAGGCATCAAACATATATAATTTTACCACATTCAATTTTCCATAGAAATCCTGATAAAATATTCTGACTGATGGAACTGACCATGTCTCCTTAGGATTTATTATTGATTGTCCTAATCTTGGAGGAAGGAGGAGGAGAAATTCTTATAATATCACAGTAACCTGTCTTTAGCAAATGCTGGTAAATAACAGCAAGAATTGCTTATATGTGCTATAGAGAAAATTAACTTTAACTCATATACAGAGCATTTTATGTAATTTTATGTGAAGCTTTCATTCATTTGTATTACATAACTTCATTTTTAAAAATTATTTGAATTACCATGGATAACATATAAAGACAGAAAGGAGGGAAGGAGAGAGGTTGTAGGGAGGGAGGGAGGGAGGGAGGAGGGAGGGAGGGAGGGAGGGAGGAAGGAAGGAAGGAAGGAAGAAAGGAAGGAAGGAAGGAAGGAAGGAAGGAAGGAAGGAAGGAAGGAAGGAAGAAAGAAAGAAAGAAAGAAAGAAAGAAAGAAAGAAAGAAAGAAAGAAAGAAAGAAAGAAAGAAAGAAAGAAAGAGAAAGGAAGGAAGGAAGGAAGGAAGGAAGGAAGGAAGGAAGGAAGGAAG
>JAKJMR010000387.1:0-12435 GCA_024449315.1 Daboia siamensis
GCTGCTGGCCTCTTGAATTGCTTTTTACTTTAAACAGAGTTTATTTTAAAAAAAGATTTTTTAAAAGATATAAAAGGGTGGAGGTCATAGAACTATAAAGGGGGAGGAAGGAACTTTGGAGGTCTTCAATCCCCTTCCCAGGGCAAGAATTATCTCCAGTAAATGGCTTCCTAATCCTGTGATGCAGACAATATAATTCCCAGAGACAAGGTGTTCCTCGGCTCTCAGTCAGAAAATTCCTCCTCCTTTTGAATTTGGATCTCTCCCTTCTGTAAAGCTTCCACTTTATGGCTCTCTTCCTCCCCTTGAGGACTACGAAGCATCTCTCTGCAGTACACCATGTGGTCACTAAGGGTTGAGCACGATTTGATGTCATTTTGAGGATTGTATCCCAGTATTGCTTTTCCTACTCTTTTATTGACTATGAAGGCTACTCCATTTCTTCTGAGGGATTCTTGCCCGCAGTAGTATACCTGATGGTCATCTGAATTAAATTCACCCATTCCTGTCCATTTTAGTTCGCTGATACCTAAGATGTCGATGTTTAGTCTTGTCATCTCTTGTTTGACCACGTCCAGCTTTCCTTGATTCATGGATCTTACGTTCCAGGTTCCTATGGAGAGAAAATCTTTACAGCATCGGACTTTCCTTTCACCACCAGACACATCCACAGCTGAGCGTCCTTTCGGCTTTGGCCCAGTCGCTTCACTCTTTCTGGCGCTACTAGTACTAGCCCTCTGCTCTTCCCCAGTAGCATATTGGACGCCTTCCGACCTGAGGGGCTCATCTTCCAGCGTCATATCGTTTTGCCTTTTGGTATTGTCCATAGGGTTTTCATGGCAAAGATACTGGAGTGGGTTGCCATTTCCTTCGCCAGTGGATCACATTTTGTCAGAACTCTCGGCTATGACCTGTCCGTCTTGGGTGGCCCTGCACGGCATAGCTCATAGCTTCATTGAATTACGCAAGCCCCTTCGCCACGACAAGGCAGTAATCCATGAAGGGGAATAATCTTATAATGCCATTTAAAAGATTTATTTCTTTTGATGGCTGCCGTACCTGCTTGGACCAAGAGAGGGCATGGTTTTCTATCCCTTAGAGATAGCACTGAGGCCATCGAAAAGGCATACTACGATGCCCTCGATTGCTAATGCTGTTGGACGGAAAACTGTGTCAAAGCATATATTGCAGCATCCACCAAAAGAAAGAAACCTTTTAAAGGCTTTTAAAGCAGGATTCCTTCTTCTGTGCCTGTTCTGTAGTCCTTGTGGGACTGAAAATAGTGCTGTCCTGTGTTCCAAGCAGCCACAATTAATAAACCTTTTTAATGGCATTTGAAGGTTATTTTTCTGTATCATTAGTAAGGTAAAGGTAAAGGTTCCCCCGCACATGCATGCTAGTCGTTTCTGACTCTAGGGGTCGGTGCTCATCTCCATTTCAAAGCCGAAGAGCCAGCGCTTGTCCGAGGACGTTTCTGTGGTCATGTGGCCGGCATGACTAGATGCCAAAGGTGCACAGAACGCTGTTACCTTCCCACCGTAGTGGTCCCTATTTTTATACTTGCATTTTTACGTGCTTTCGAACTGCTAGGTTGGCAGAACCTGGGACGAGTAACAGGCGCTCACTCTGTTACGCAGCACTCGGGATTCAACCTGCCAAACTGCCGACCTTCTGATTGACAAGCTCAGCGTCTTAGCCCACTGAGCCACCGCGTCCCTTTCTGTATCATTAACACCTTATTATTAATAGGACAATGGGAGGTCCATTTGCTGCAACACAGGCTCAGAAGGAGTCCTGCTTCAAAAGTCTTAAACCAAGTTAAGGAAGACTATGATGCCCTATTAATATTAATAAGGTTTTAATAAGGAATAACCTTAAAATGCTATTTAAAAGATTTATTTCTTTTGGTGGCTGCCAAAAGAATCTCGGAAGATTTAAGAATAGGGTAATCGTGCATCTCTTGGACTGAGCTACGACCTGAAACCTATTCTGATGCTTAATTTGAACTAATTTCAGTAGCATAATGTTGCTCTGATTTTCACTTGATGATATAAAAAACAAAAGCACTGCTGTTGCAGGCAGGCATTGTTAAAAGTTACGCTTCTGTGTTTTTTATTTTAAGAGTGTGGACAGCAATTAAGCCTAATGATTTTCAAAATTTGATTTAGTTATGTTTATTCCTAGAGTGTAGTACGCTAAGGTTTAAGATGTAATCTATGTTTATAGTTATTTCTAATTTTACATTTGTTTCTAAGTTATTTTATATCTAGGCAGCTTTTGTTTCTTCTACCATCAAAGTGCTTCACAAAACACTAACACTGTAATCTATAAACATTAATGCAATTGAAATCGGTCTTAAAATCACACAAGAGGATTGTTCAGAAATCTAGCCAAAGGTCATGCGTTTTTACCTTGTGTCTAAATACCTGGGAAGTGGGGCCTGCGAGTGTCACCCGAAGATTGTGCTGCATGGCCTGGCAGGCATGCCAGAAAGGGCCCTGTCCAGTAGACTGCCAAGCTCTCCTCCTCGGAAGGCCCTTGGAAAGGTCCCTTCTGCTATTTTCCACCAAAACTGCAATATTGAGAATGGTGGCCATTGCAACCTCCCACTGTTTCCCGTTGCCTCTTGCTCCCAACCTTACTCAATTTCCATCCCTATCTCTTTAAAAGGAAAAGCCTTAATCTCGCTGAAACTGGCAAAAAAAAAAATCTTCAAGGACAACTTATCTGTTCCTTCTTAACAGCCACAGCAGGGCAGGTTACCCATCCGACAGAGGCTCTAGGCTGCAAATCCAGGGAACGTAACCTCCTTTCTCCACTGTCTTTTCCAAAAAGCCGAAGCTTTCAGCCTGCAGGCCTTTGTAGGACTGGCCTTTTACCCTTCCTCCTGGCCCACAGGGCCCTATGTCAGTCAGTGCAGCTGTGACGGGAAATTAGCAAAATTGCAAGCCGGACTCTGCAAAGACCCGAGTCTCCTGTTGCCCCCAGAGACCTGCTTTTCCTTTCTTGTACCTCTGGGCGGTGGGTGGGCTGTTTCCAGCAACCTGGAGAGGAAAGGGAGGAATCTCCTGCCCTTCCTAACCCTCACTTGCTTTGGACAAAGTTCTACAAAGTTAGATGGACTGCAAACAAATTAATAAATTCCATGAGTTCCAACTACTGTCATACTTTCAGTGATAAACCTATAAGGCACCAATATGTTATATATTTTCAAAATAAATTATATTTTATATCAATTTATATTTATCATTTCTTAATAAAATGTACACAATTTATTTCAATTAGATAATTAATGTTCAATGTATATTAATATATAGCTATCTCTAAGGGATATCCTTTAGAAACATCAAATATAAACATAAACACCTAGATGCAAACAAAGTCATTACTAAAAGCCAACGTGGATTTGTCAAAAACAGATCACGCCAGGCAAATCTTATTGCATTCTTTGACCAAGTGACAAAATTAGTGGACCAAAGAAATGCGGTGAATATAATTTACCTGGATTTCAGTAAGGCATTTGATAAAGTAGAGCACAACCTACTACTTGATAAGATAGGGAAATGTGGGTTAGACATCATCTCCACCAGATGGATTTGTAGCTGGCTGACAGGCCGTACTCAGCGTGTAGTCCTCAAAGGAACCGCATCTACACGGAAGGAAGTGTGTAGTGGGGTGCCCCAGGGCTCTGTTCTGGGCCCAGTGCTCTTCAACATCTTCTTCAATGATTTGGACAAGGGGATAGATGGGGAACTCATCAAATTTGCAGACGACACCAAGCTGGCAGGAATAGCCAATACTCCAGAAGATAGGCTTAAGATACAGGTGGATCTGCACAGACCTGAACACTGGGCACTATCTAACAAAATGAAATTCAATGGTGAAAAAAGTAAGGCTGTACATTTACGCGGGAAAAACCAAATGCACAGATATAGCATACCTGGTACCTTGCTCAATAGTAGTGACTGTGAGAGGGATCTCGGAATCCTAATGGACAATCACTTAAATATGAGCCAGCAGTGTGCTGCAGGTGCCAAAAAAGCCAACACAGTGCTAGGCTGCATTAACAGAGGGATAGAATCAAGATCACGTGAAGTATTAATACCTCTAACCTGGAACTAAGGAGAAACTTCCTGACAGTTAGAACAATTAACCAGTGGAACAACCTGCCTCCAGAAGTGCTGAATGCTCCAACACTGGAAGTTTTTAAGAAGAGACTGGACATCCATTTGTCTGAAATGGTATAGGGTTTCCTGCCTGAGCAGGGGGATGGACGAGATGACCTCCAGGGTCCCTTCCAACTTTATTATTATATTATTAAAAAGTAATGTACATGCGCACAATGTCCTTAAAGAAATAGCAGGGTAGGTCAAACAAAATTATTCTTGAATGAAAACATCTTGGTTTGGTGGACGGGGTCAGCGGGGAACCTATTAAGGTCTAATACAGTGAAGCGCCATACCGCTCGTTCTTCTACATCCGGGACTGGGGCGCTGGGAAACACCGTTATAATGGCTGTCTTGCTTGACAGCCTTCGAGGAGAGCCTCGAGATGGGACGGAACCCCATTCTCGACCAGGATGCCAAAAACCTTGAGCGCCGGCCCCGGCTCTAAAAAGCAGCTCCGCGATCTTCGTAGCACAACACAAGACACGGCTGAGCTGACAGGAAGTCCGCCGTGGCGAGAAAGTCGCCGCGAAAGGAAGTTGGAGGACGACTAAGAAGAATGGACTGGAAGGCTTCCATGATGGAAAGGTCGTTTTTCAATGGCCCTGGGGGAAGGCGGATTTGATCGGACAGGTATTCCGCCGTGCCGAGAAATTCTCTCTCTGAAAGGAAACTAGGTGAATGATGATTTCAATCGTCCTGGGGGACTGCCGATATAGTCGGACAGGAAGTCTGCCAGGAGACTACACGTGAGGAACGAGACGGCGGACATGCGCAGAAGGCCGACGGGAGCAGCTTGTCCCTTTCAGGGAAGCGTAGAGTGGCAACGCTTTGGCTGACGCTCTGCGCTTTGGTGCTTCGCTTCTCAGTGTCCCGATCCTAGGCAAAAGTCCTACGGGGTCTTTAATACTAATGCGATGGGACGGAAAAGCGTGTGATCAAACCCGGTATTGCGGTCACGAAAAAGAAATTTTAAATAGGATTTTAAGGTTATTATTCTCCATCTTTATTCTTAACAATTTATTGTGAATGTTCTTTGCTGCAATAAGAGGCACAGGAAAACAAATCCTGGTTCAAAAACTTAAACCTAGTTAAGAAAGCCTATGATGGTCTATTAATATGAAAAATATTTTATTAATAAAGAATAACCTTAAAATCTCATTAAAAAGGTTTCTCTTTCCACAGTCGCAATACCTGCTTTGACCACAATTTGCCTTTCAGGTTTGACCTCTCCTTTACACCAGTTAGGCAGAAGATTAGACTTCTCACCTGCACAGTAGGGAGGAGAAGCCAAATGCTTCAGAACATCAGAAGGCATCTGGTAGCAGTTTTCCCCAAGTAGCCAATGCTACTAAAAGCATAATCTTTCATGAGCTGCAAACTTGTCTGCCTTTTGATAAATGTTTTTGTCAGAAAAGATGCCACCAGTCTACTTCTGACTTTTACTTCTTTATACACTATTAGTTTTGCTTCTGTTAACAATCATTCATTTCTTGCACAGGTCACATTTCTTCACAGATCATTCAATATTTGGATCTTTTTCATGATGGAACTCAACTGGGTGAAGACCATGAACGCAGGGTGGGTTTCTTTAGCTTAAGGAAGGGAGGAGGGGGGAGGAAGTGATTCAAAAGCTCTGCCACATAGAGAAAATAGTCTATGAATAGAGGAGATTTAGGCTGAGAAAATAATATGGGGTGTATGTACGTGTGAATTAACCGTTGTAACAATTCTTTGGTCTAGATGACAGAGAGAATATTTTTATGTTCTGGGGGAAAATAACACCTCTGAGTTAAATGCAGATTTCTCCTGTCTATATGGAATGGATTTGCCTTGCATCTTTCCCTTCCAACCCCTTTAAAGCACCCTCATCTCTGCTACAGCAATTTGTACTTCTTGTTTCTGGATGCACACCTTCACTGACTAGTTTGCAGCTAAGATACCCGTGTGCATCAACCATTATCATGCACCAGTTTTTACAAAAGAACTATGCAATTAAAATATTTAGTCACCATGTGTATCCCTTTGCTTACCATTCATCCATTCTGGGAAAACTCTGCAATTTCTTTGAAGACCCTTTTGTTTCTTTTTCTCTTCATCTGTCATTTTGCAATGCCTGATTCCTAAATCTAGGATTTTCTGTGAATGTGGTAGCCATCTTCAATCTCTGAAGAATTCCTTATGCTCACTTTTTAATTCTTTAGATACCATCATTATCATCCATAAAAAAAAAACACCCAGTCTTCAGAAAGATAACCAGCTGAAGATAAACAAAGAAGTGGCAGTTAATTCATTAACAATACAAATTTGGAGAAAATAATGCATTTTACCACCAGATAAGAAAGGGGGGGAAAAGATTATGATGCAGCAGGAGGCAGATAACAGGAGCCATCAAAAACAACGATAACTAGCATATGAAAACGCCGGCTGGCTTTGCAATGACCGTGAGGGCAAGGCAGTTCAACCTTCCCTGCCGTGAGAACTGCCCTACTGTTTTACAGGTACTCCTTGACCTAACAACCACAACTGATCCAAAATTCCTGTTTCTAAGCGAGACAGTTGTTGAGTTTTGCCCCACTTTACAACCTTTCTGCCCATAGTGAGGACAATTAACCAGTGGAACAGCTTTTGCCTTCAGAAATCGTGGGTGCTCCATCACTGGAAGTTTTTAAGAAGAGGCTGGACAGCCACTTGTCTGAGATGGTAGAGGCTCTCCCGCTTGAGCCAGGGGGCCGGGGGGCAGGGGTGGACTAGAAGTCCTCCAGGTCCCTTCTAGCTCTGTTCTATTCGCTGCCGCTCTGCCCTTCGGAGGCTTCGCTCCTCAGTCGCCCCAGGCGGACTGTTGTTTGCTGGAGTTTTATGCTCAGCTCCAGCTATTCCTGGAGCACATTCCCTTCTGCCTCCCGTGTGTGTGTGCACGTGCGCATGCAAGTCCCCCTTTCCTCCTTGCCTGCTCTTCAGGGTTGCCTCCTGGCATCTGCCTGGACAAGTCAAGACAATCAGTTGCCAGCCCCTTCCTGGGGCCGAGAGGTGGACACAGCCAGCTTGGTGGCCATGGTGGGACTCGAACTCATGACCTGCCCAGTGTCTGGCCTCGTGCTCTGACTGAACCAGCTCGATTGACCCCATAACTGTTTTATCTTCATCAGAATGCAGCCGCGCGAGTTGTGTTGGGGGTCTCCCAATACTCCCATGTTACACCTCTGCTCCGTGAGCTGCATTAGCTTCCAGTTGACTTCCGGGCGAGATTCAAGGTGCTGGTAATGACCTATAAAGCCCTGCATGGCATGGGTCCGGAGTACCTAAGGGAGCACCTGCGGCCGGCGTCAACTTCCCTCCGCCCGGTGCGCTCCCACAGAGAGGGCCTCCTCAGGGTGCCACCGGTCAGAGAATGCCGACTGATGGCCCCCAGGGGGAGGTCCTTCTCTGTGGGCGCGCCAGACCTGTGGAACCGTTTACCAGTTGAGCTCCGGATGGCCCCCGACCTTCACTCCTTCCGACGTGATCTAAAAACCTATTTGTTTGAACAAGCCGGCCTGGTCTGATGGGTTTGGGGTTTTAATTATTGTTTTTAAGTAATTTATTTATTGTATTTGGGCACTATGGTTTAATCTGTTTTTAATTTTTGTATTTTGTATTTTTGGTATTTATTGCCCTGTTCACCGCCCTGAGTCCTTCGGGAGAAGGGCGGTATACAAATTAAATTATATAAAAATAAATAAATAAATTAAACATGTGTCCTCCTGGAATCCCCCCTCCCTCTCTGGCCGGCTCCTCTGACCATTGTTTCTCTTCCAAGCTGCTCTTGACCGACCCCCCGGCGCATGGGGGGGGGTCTGGTGCCCAGGAACCCCCCTCCTGAGAGTGGTCAGTTGGGGCAGTTTCCTTTCTGCTGGAGGGGGGGGGGGGTGTCCCCTCTTGGACAATCTTTTGGCCTATCTTTTCTACCCTTTCTCTGGGAAACCCACATGCCCAGGTTTCTTCAGCCAGACATTTCAATTCTTGCATGGTTTGTCCCATCATTCTCGGTGCTCCCCCCCAATCCTACAACCGTCCTTCACAAATCTTCATTATCCAAAAACTCCATAGCACGATAGAGTTATAGAATCAGAACATGGTTCTCAAATCAATACAAAGGTCTAAATCGCTTTCCTTAAACAGGCTTCATAAGCTACATTTTCTCTGAGTTAACAACTGCAACAACGGGTTGAATGTTTTGAGGCCGAAAGCATGTTAGAAACTCTACGTACATTACGGACAGGGAGGATCAAGGAAAAGTGTTTGGAGAGGAAATTAGTGGAGCAGAGAGAAAGAAAGAGAGAGCATGAAAGTTCACAAAATGGGCCACTGAATGTAAAGCTTGCTGTTTTGAACCCGGAACTGACTGTTTTGAGCATCCGGAGCATGATCTAAGCTGTAATAAGCTTCCAGAATGCTCCAAATGGTTCAAAATGAAACTCTTAATCAGACCCCAAGCTTTTTGTTCTCCCACTGCAATTAAGCATTTCTTTAAAAAGTACACTTTCTCTGCTGGGCTACGTTTTTACTCAGAAAATAATTTGGTGTTGGAACTAGAACTGGGAGATCATAACAGTTTGCTGGATGATTTGGGTGCAATCATTACTGTCCATTGCTGGATCTAGGGGTTATCCTGTGGGGAAAAACTGAAGGAGAAAATGCAGGAGATCAATAGACAAATAATACTGAGAAAGGAGATTTCACAGACGCTTCAATGTCCTGATATTCAGAATAAAATCATGGTCTGGAGAACATTACCAGGTGCCTGGTTCAATCCTTGTCATCTTGGAATAATGATCAAAATGATGTCTGCTAAAACCTTCAAACATCCTACTGCATAAGGCAGGCTACTGTCATAATCAGTACTGGAATTCTGAAGCATAATACTTGCACGTTAAAAAGAACAAATACATGATTCAAGATAGACCTGGAACGTTTTATTCTTCCTCATCTATGCCCTCCTATTATGCAACAACAATTATTCTTATCTGTTTAGAACCATATTTGTTTCATATACAGAAAACATATTATGAAGCACCCTGATTATGTAAACAAACCAAACCATTTCAGCAGAATTAAATTTGGGTCCTTAAAAATATCTGGAAATTTAGCTTTACTCCTGATTGACTGAGATTGCTTATTAAACTAGAAGTGCAAAGTGTGGCACACAGATCTATCCTACAAAGGGAGGGAAACAAGAATTGTTGACTACTTCCTGTGCAGAATTAAAAGAAACAGCAATCCAATGCATGATAGATAGTGTCTCGCATTGCCAACACTGTCATCGTGTGCCACATGGGATTTACCTTACTTTATGGCATAATCTGTTACACCCAAAGAACGCGAGAGAGAGAGAGAGAGAGAGAGCCCTGCAGGACTCCCTCCTTTAGTCCTTTGGTTTGAAGAAAGAACAAAGAGGGCTCAGTTTTTACCAGCGATGGTAAATGGTTCCACCTTTGCTTCACCAATTCCTAACATCAAGCATTTTTTTCACTGAGCAAGTCAGTTACGGCTGTCTCATCAGTGCCCCTTCCCCAAAGGGCAGCAGGAATCCACCTCCCCCACCTGTGGTCTTCCTCCTTTAGCTGTTCATGAGCCCCTTCAGGAGATCCTCCGAGAGCTCCACCAGAGGGAACTCCGGGGAGGGAATGTCCAAGGGTGGAAGGCTGGGGATGGGAATGTCCTTGGCCTTCCCAGCGCTGACAGCCAATTTCTGCCAGGGGGTGGCAGCGGCAGGTTCCGAAAGCTGCTGGAGGCCCCACAGCTCTGACTTTTCCACAAAGTCAGCATCTGCATCCAGCTCCTTTTCCAGGGGAGACTTTAGCAGCCTGGCTCTCTCAGCTTTTAACTGCTGGTTCTCTCGTCTCAGTCTCTCATTTTCAGCAAACAGCATCTCCACGTGCTGTTCTAGCACTGCAATTTTGGTGGCCTGCTCCTCCATTTTCATCTTGTCATCCTTTGGAGGCCTGTTGTTCACGCACACTTCCAGGGGCGGCTCCTTCCTCTTCTGAAGCAGAAAGAGCAGTGTGTCTGGATCCCTGTCCAAGGCCCCACGGAACCCCTTCATATCCTTCTCCAAGGAAGGCCTGTACTTGAGGCTGGCAGGCGTTCCGTGCTGGTCATCAGGTTCCCCAGCTGAGGCCTTAGAGGAGCTCTGCAGATGGGCCGTGCTCTCTTTGTCCACTAGAGGGCGGATTTTTAATCTTTCGTCCCTTTTCGCTCTCTTCCATTGCTCCTGGATTAGGGGGATCTGTTTCAGGTGACTTTCCCTTTGCAGCTCCAGGGATAACTGGGCCTGCCGAGAAACAAAAGAATAAGTTGCCTTTATCAGCTTCTCATGGAAAGAGTTTTGGTATCTGAAGAATCACAAGTTACTTGAAGTTCATCTTGTATGTAAAGCAAGCAGCGACAGCACACACAGTTGGCCTCCCCGCCTAGCCTTTCCCTCCAGACTCAGTTGAGAAAGGCTGGTCTTGCTCCTCGGAGAAGCTGGCATCAGCCCCCATGGGGAGTTCCAAGGAATGCGAGCGAAGAGCCCCCCCCCCCCCCCAGCTTGATGCGGCTGATAAATGGTTTCACTTCCTTTCCCCCTGTATTAACTGAGGGCTGCCCAGTTCCTGCACAAAACAGCAAACAGCGAGGAATATTTGTGCTCAGGCAGAAAATTAACTGACCCAACTCGGCACTGAGTAAACTCTTATCGTGGGTAAATCTCTACTGTATTTAGCTGTTTATTTGTATGCCAACTTTATTATTTTTTACATGCAACTCAAGGTGGCGAACATCCCCAGCGGGACACCTTTCTCCTCTTCCTGTTTCCCCCACACCAACTACAACCCTGTGAGGTGGGGATGAGAGGGAACGACTGGCCCAAGGTCATCAGCTTTCATGGCTAAGGCAGGATTTGAACTCACAACCTCTGGCTTTCTAGCCTGGTGCCTTAACCACTGGACCAAACTAGCTATTGATGCAGCAATAAATATGCGAGGCATACAAGTCACAATCCCTCCAATATCCCTGTTATTTTCTAAGTTCACCAAAATTAGCACAGGAAGCCCTCGACTTTCAATCATTCATTTAGCAACTGTTCAAGGTTACAATGATGCTGAAGAACTGACTTATGACCCATCCTCACAGTTACGACCACTGCAGTCACAACCGATACTCTGGCACTTGCCAACCAGTGTGGATTTATAATTGTTACAGGGTCCTGGAGTAACATGATCACTATAGGTGACCTTCTCGGCCGAGTTCCAACAAGGAAAGTCAGTGGGGGAAGCCAGGTTGGCTCAGCAAGCAGGGCAATTTGCTTAATAACTGCAGGAAAAGGGTTGGAAAATTGACACAAGTTGCCTAACGGTTGCATCGTTTAGCAGTGAAAATTCTCTGTTTTTTGCTGGCCAGATTGGACAGGACTCCCTTTCCTCCCCTGGGGTCTGCTGTTTCTTTCTCATTCCCCTCTTATTATGTCTTGGGCTCCCCCCCACCCACCCGCCGCCTGCCAAAGCGCCAGGTGCAGCCAAGGTTCCTGGCTGGTATCTGAGTCACGCAGAGGATGGTTCGTCGCTAGAGGAGCCACTGAGGCAGGAAATCTCACCTGATCCGACTGAGTCAACTTCATAGCTTCCAGAAGATACGCTGCATAAGACACAAAACGGTGACAGTTTAGAGGCCGCCTTGCGCAGCGACCCTTCCCCATCTGAAGCGAACTGGAGGATGGGTGACCTCGGTCGGGCAGGGCTTCTGCAGCCCGCTGGCACAGACAGAACGCCATGGGAGGACAAAAGGCAGCCCCTTCTTTTAAAAGGAGCCTTCCCCTCCTCCTCCCCCCCCCCCCATGGCAACTTTTGATAAGTGAATGGAAAACCACCGTTTTCAAACTAGGATCTTAAAGCTATACTTGAAAGTACAACTTGGCAGTCAAACTGCTTTCTGCAATAGCTTTGCAAGCAAATTTGTGAGAAGACCTTAGCTGTTGATTCACTGTAAGAACTGTGGTTCTGTTTCCAATGACATGCTTTTTATTTTTATTTCATTTATATCCTATTTTATTTTGATAAATAATTCAAGATGGCAAACACAGCTAAAACTGCTCCCTCATCTTATTTTCTACCAAACAAACAACTCAACCCATAAGGAGAGAGAGAAAGAGAGAGAGAGAGAGAGAGAGAGAGAGAGAGAGAGAGAGAGGGAGGGAGGGAGAGAGAAAGAAAGAAAGAAAGAAAGAAAGAAAGAAAGAAAGAAAGAAAGA
>JAKJMR010000387.1:12445-56319 GCA_024449315.1 Daboia siamensis
AGAAAGAAAGAAAGAAAGAAAGAAAGAAAGAAAGAAAGAAAGAAAGAGAGAGAGAGGCCAAAGTCACCCAGCTGCCATTCAAGCCAAAGGTGGGACTATAACTCCCAGGCTCCTGGTTTCTAGCCCGGTGCCTTCACCACTTCACCCAAAGCCAGACTTTCCACTGACACCGTGACAATCTCGCCTGCTTATCACTCCTTCTGCGCTGACTTAGCTTCTAGTAGGGAGGCCTGGGGGATACAAGCAAACGCCCACGAAGGCTCACCTGCTGCCTTTCGGTGACACGAAACAGCTTCTTCATACTTCCCCACGGCCAGCCAACGGTCAGCTTTTCTGCTCTGCTGATGGGCCTAAAAAAACCACCAAAACCCAAACCTGAGACACCAGGAGAGCTTGCGGCTGCTTGAATGCCTCTAACGAGAGAGATCTGCAGATTAGCTGACCCTGCGGGATGACATGTACATAACTTGCTTTCTGCCAAAGCACGGCAGAAAGGTTTACCTGCCTGGATGCCCACTGTCTGGGCAGATAGCTAAGGGAACTTGCAAAGTGGGTCACAAGACAGGAGAGGCAGAGTAAAACAAGAGTAAAACAGATACACAGAACCCTTGTGAAACATCTAAGCTGGGCTGGGCGTCTAAACTGAAGCCATTCACACCCCACGTTATCTCTTCATGCAAGAATATTGCTCCAAAACATTTTGATTGTTAATTTAAACCTAATTTAAATCTTTGTTTATAAACAGCCAATTCTCTGGGTTCCTGAGGGAAGAACACGATAACCCCGAGATTTATCACCAAAATAGGTTGACAGATGTTACAGGTGGGTCCTCAACTTACAACCGTAACGGAGATTGGAATTTCCATCGTAAGTTATAATGGTTGTTAAGGTGAGGCACGACCAACCTGATTTTACCATCTTTGCAGTGGTCATTAAGCAAAGTTGTTAAGCAAGTCAATGCATTCCTAGGGGCACCAAAAGGGCCGGTGTCCAGAAAAAGACATCGTGCGACCGAGGAACTCTGAGCAACAGGCCGTAAGACCGAGCCACTTGCCAGGTGCCTGAAATGCAGGCATGCAATCACAACTGCCATCAGAGCTCCAGAACCGGGTCGTAAGTACCTTCTGGGGTCCAGAAACGTAACTTCAAACGGTCGCTAAGCAAGGACCACCTGTATTATGACCTGATGGGAGTCTGACCAGCTGCATTTGGCTCAGATGCGGTTTCTGTGTCTCGTCTCCAGGGGCCGTCCCTGGCATCCAGACAGCAACACTCCAAGAGGACTAGGGGCCATCTCGGTCCAGGCTCCAGGAAACCGCCGCCTTCCCCAGACACCGACTGGGACAGGGAGGCGGCCAAAGGCCACGGGGGGGGGCAGGATTTGGACCACCGAGGGGGGCGTTGCCGGTTCGTCTCCCGCTTCCTCTTCCGCGCCTCCGGTGGAGCAAGAGAAGGGCCGGGGCTCTTCCCTCCCCCCCCCCCACCGGCACCCCCAGGAGCCTCGGCCGCCGGGCTGGAGGACGCCGACCCGCCAAGGGGCCGCCCGCGGGCACCTCGGGGGGCGTCTTTTGAGTCCGTCCGGCCTCCCGGGCACTGGGGACGCCCCTCCCCCCACCCGAGGAAGAGCCGCGCGGCCACCGGGGCCCCGACCTTCCCCGCCTCCCTTCGCCAGGCCGAACCCGCTCCTCCCGGGTCGAGGGCGCCGAGATCCCCGCCTGAGGTCCGGCCGCCCCTTCGGGCTGAGGAGGCTTCGAGCCCGGCCGGGCCTGGCCCAGCACGGAGCCCGCGGGGAGGCACCAGGCCGGCCGGGTCTCCTCGCGGGGAAAGCCCCGCGGCGCTCACCAGGTTGAGCGGCGCCTCCATCGCCTCCATCGGCCGCGGCTGACGGGGCATCGGCGGCGCCGGGCGGCCTCCCCGCCGCCTCCCCCCCGCGCTTCCGCCCGCCGCGACGTCACTGAGCCGCCGCCCGCGGCGACCAATCACCCGCAGCGCCAGGCCCCGCGCGCGCCACCCGCCGCCTCTGATTGGCGGGATCGCGTCGCCGGCGGCTCCCTCTTCGATTGGCCCAGCTACCACTGACGTCACCCCGAGGGCCCCTGGCGTCCTGCTTGGAGAAAGCAGGAGAGCGGCCTAGGGCGTCGGCCTCCCCGTCCGGCTACTTCAGCGTCCCTCCGGGCGTCCAAAACCCGGGGCCCCAGCTGCCGCGAACGCCTGCCTCGCGGGGGCCCCTGGGAGTCGTAGTTTCTCCGCACACTGGAGGACTGCTGGGAGTCGCCCCACATCCGGAGGCTGCAACGGGGCGGGGGAGCGAGAGGGCGCCGGAAAAATGAGCGGCGGTGCCCTCGCGGGAGGAAGGAGCTACTTCCGCCCCACGAGCGGGGGCGGGCGAGGGTTCCCCGGGGTCGCCCCCTCCTTCCTCCCGGGAGGGGAGGGGCTCAGGTGGGAGTCCCAGATGAACTTTTGAGTGGGGAAATTTTTCCTGCAGGGAAAGGAGGCTGGGAGGAGGAGAAGGAGGAGGGAAAGAAAGAAAAGAAGGGAGGAGGAGGAGGAGGAGGAAGGAGGAGGAAAAGAAAGAAAGGGAGGAGGAAGAGGGAGGAGGAGGAAAAGAAAAGAAGGGAGGAGGAGGAGGAGGAAAAGGAAGGAGGAAGATCGCTCCTGATCTGCGCTCCTCAGTCTCAACTGTCCCGTCTCGGAAAAGCCTTCATCTTGTTGGTTGTATTTGAATTTAGCAAAATAAAAAAGCTAGAACAAAGGAACACGCGGGCGTGGCTTGGTCATTTTGACCTGCAAGTAAAGCAAAACGTTTAAATGGGTAAAATTCACATCTGGAGACCTAAAACTTTTATGCCTGAGCAGAATTACATCTGCCCCCCCACTCCCCAGTTCAAACTGTTATCGTGGATGCTGCATTTTGAGCCAGAACTTTCGGGGACTGGTTTGAGCCTCATAAGCCTTGTCAATCCCTTTCCTTTTCTCTCCCAAAAACGTATTCATACTGTGAAGCAAGCTCTTTCCTACACAAGAGTTCCCTCCCTCCCAGCTCGTGTTGCATGGAGGTTTTGCAGCTGGCCAAAATGTGTTTTTTTTTTCTTTTTCTGGGTTCATTCTACCTTTGGAGTGTGAATTTAGATCCGCATATGTGTTTTCTTAACCCACTGACATTCTCCACTTGCTAAGTTTCCATAGAATTCATCAGGGAAAGATGCACTTGAAGAAAAGCTGCATTTTTCTTCTATTGCCTACAATTTATTTAACATGTTTGTATGGTGGCCCATCTCACATACATAGCTCCAGACTGCTAACATTAAAAAATAAAAATAGTAAAAAAAAAAACCTCCCACAAGCTTAAAAACAACAGCAAACTGATCACAACCAAGACATGAAATTTGCTCATCCGTGCCATCAGGGCTCCAGGCTTGAGGGCAAAACCAAGTTTTCAGTGCTGTGTAGGGCCCAGCAGGAGCCCAGCAACACTAACCTTTGGAGGAATGACGGCTGGCGCCTGGGCAGAAGAGGCTCTCTTCCTGGGCCTCGCCCTATGACTCCCTGTCACAAAAGGGACCCTGATGGTCAGGACAAGTATGGTCCCATAGGATGCTTATTTGGAAATAGGACACTTTGCTTGTTAAAAGGGCACATTTTCATTATCTGGCTGCAGACGTTCTAGTTAAATTTATGTAGGTGTGTGGGGGGTGTCATTACTATACCAGCAGTCAAATTACTACTGTCAGACTACTTATAATATTCTCAGCTTTATAAACTCCCTTTTGCTATTGTAGAGGTTGTTTTTTTCTGAAAGAAACACTTCCAAACAACCAGCTTCATTGTGCTGTTGTGGAAAAAGAAAAGAGTACTGTGCATTTAATACATGAACAGAAACTTACTTTGAATAAAAGTAAGATGTGACATATTGAGAACTGGGAGTTTGGCATAGATGACCATGCATTCCACATACCAGGAGGATAATACCCGCACCACACACACACACCCTGGTGATCCAGGCTTCGTGTCTTCCCTCTCTTGAGAAGAAGAATCATCAGCCCTTGGGCTTGAAATGCAGCAAGTCCCAACAAAACCAGAGAATGTAAAGTTGAGGCTGGTTGAATGTCTACAGAGATTCTCAATCATCCAGGTCATGATAGTCAAAATGGAGGTGTTTTTTTTTTCCAAAAGGCAACTAGACTTTCTTGGTCTTTTAGTTTGAAAACATTCACTTCTCATCCAAAAAGCTTCTTCAGTTAGCAATCTTGGGCTTCCACAATCCGAAGAAGTGAAGAAAATCTATTTTAAAATACATTTAGGAATTCCCAGTTTAAATGGGGCGAGGGAAGAAGATGCTAAGGTTTCACAAAAGCCTGAAGACCCATTTTAGATGGCTCAGCTACTTGAATCAGAGTATTTACCAAAGCAAGGACTCTGATTCAAACTTGGTGGGGCCAGGAAAAAAAGTGTTCTTGATAGACTCATACAATCACTTGCAGATTTAATACTTTCTCCCTCTGTCTTACTGAGTATCTCCCCCCCCCCTCCGCATTCAAGTGTGCAATTTGCCAGTAGGTTTTGGGGAGAGAGAGAGGGGAAGTCCCATGCAGCCCCAATCCCTCATGAGGAAGGTTGTGCCAAGGCTGTTGTTCTATTAAGGGAGCTGGAAAACATTCTGCTAGTGATCTTCCATTGGACCTCTTTCTAAGGCTCAGCATGGAAATGAAAGCACCTGGAATACTCAGGGTGAAAAGTAGGCACTTCAGATATGAATCTAGATATTGAAGAAGTTGATTTAATCCAGGGGGACGTGTGGGTATTTCTAGTTTAATCTTCTCTGCGGAACTCATGCGATTAAAATTGAGCAGGAGGTTGGACTAGAAAACTTCCAAGGTCCCTTCCAACTCTGCTATTCTGTAACAATTGTCTCCACTAGTGCGAAAAATAAAGTAGGGCTGGAGGCCTTTATGAGTAAACTGATTTTAAAAAATGAGGGCAAATTTTAATGATTGCTGCAAATTAAAAGCAGATTCTTTTCAGTCTTCATTTTTATAACAATATAAATAGCAAGGTAAGTTCTCCTAAAAATATTTTAACCCATTTATTTCTTTGTATTCCTTTAAAAACCTTTTGGATAATAGTCAAATTTGCTTAGATTTAATATTTGAATTCAAAAGCAGAAGATTAAATGACTAAAATGTTGGTAGTTCTACTGTCTTTTCACTCCAGAATGGCTGCTCTCCATGCTAACCTGGCATCGATTTCTTCCCAGCTGGTGGTTACTAGTCAGCATCACCAATTGGCCCCATTGACGAGGAGGAGCTTCCTGCAGGATTCCACATTTTAGAGAGGAATTCGAGAGTAGGAGGAAAGTGTTTCTTTGCTCTTTCACCTGTCAAACTCCTCATTTGACCCGCAGGGTAGGAGAGCTTGCCGGACAGTCCTCTCCTTAAGAGATGGAATTCTTCAACCCACACTCTGCCTGGCATGGGTGACTCTTTCTCTCCTCTTTGTGTCGTTGAGTTTTGACTGGGTTGGGTTTTTTTCTCTTGACGTGTTGCTGAAGACAAGTTTCTCAGTTGCAAGGCTCCATATCCTCCCACACAGTGTCTTTCTACCCCAAAGAGAAAACGGGCCTTCCTTTCTTTCTGAAGAGCACTTTTCAGTCAAAAGAGATTTCCTTTCTGTTGCTGATACCAGCTAACTTCCTTGCTTTGCCACACACACGCACACACAAACAGGGTATCTCCTGGGCTTAGCTAGAAACATCCCCTTTTCAGAAGCCACCACCACTCTTGCTGGTGAAGAAAAACATGCAGGTGTCCGGTTTCTGAACAATATTCTGTAACAAAAATGCAGTGAAGGAGCTGGAACTATCACATTTTTAAAAGCATTCCATGCTCCCCAGTGTAAGAAGTGATTCCCGAGGTTTCTTGCAAAGTAAAAGAATGAATGGCAAATCAATTTAAATTTGTGGGATAAGCATCTCTTTGAAGCTCAAGTTCTGCCCAGGTTTCTTGCTTACGTGATGCTTAATAAATCTGAGCCAAATTAAAGGTATTAGGACAACCACCTGCCCTCATGCTCTGATACGGAGTAAGGAATTATCTTCGGTCACAACTTCCTGGATTTTGCCGCAATGGCTGATATCTGAGCTGTGTGGGAGAAAGTTGTTCAGAATTATAAAACGGGATAAGCTGAGGTGATAGAGGAGATTGGGCAAGGGGAAGGATGCCATAGCAGTAGCCCCTGTTGAAATGCCTGATTGTGCTTTGTGGCAACAGGCAGCCCAGCCCTGCTTGTTGATGACAAGCCCCGTGATAGGAAATGCATCGGTTGTGCCTTGGTCCAGTTGGAACTGAGCCTTGGAACTGGGCCTGGGAGGGCTTGCATCTCACCGTCTGCCTCTGCGAAGAATGGAGGGCGTCCAGCTACTCTTCCAGGCAGCGCCTGGGCCTGACGGACCCTCGGCTGTGGCTCCTGAGACATCACGGCTGCTCCTCGGTGTGTGGCAGGCTCTCCGCAACTAAGGGGCAATATTGCCTCATCTGTCATGATTTACTTAATGTTTTCTGAATGTAGCTATTGTTGATTAACATTTAATGTGAACATATCATATGCCTGATATATTATTGCAGCCATTAATCAAGTAATTTTATTAATGAAACGTAGGAAGCAGCCAAGTCTTTGGCATACTTCTGTGAGTGATTATTAAAGACGGTAGAAAACTGAAGCCAATTGTTCAGAGTGTCATTAATACCCATTTATTTTCTTTAGTGTACAGTGCTGTTAGATACTTTAACCTTAGTTAAGTTTGATGCTTAATTTGCTGAAGACACTAAATATTAATAAGCCTGAAATTACAAAGTATGCTATGAACTCACATAACGGGCAGATGACTCACGCCATTTCTTAAATGCTTTGAAACCAATACGCTGTTCCTCTGGCAGAATAGCAAATGTTTCATGCAACACTCTTGAAACCAAATCTTCAGTTAGAATAACGGAGTTTATAGTTCTTTGTTTCCAAAAAGGGATTGCCACACGTTTCACCTGGTAAGGAAGGCTGCCCCACAGGCCCACCAGCCACCCCTGGCCATCCAAAAGAACTTTGGGAAAACCTCTCAAGATCAGCAGACACGTCGGCCGTTCTCTTTCATTGAATTGCCTGCACACCGCAAGCCTTTCGGGCAGGCTCAGGCAGCGTAAACATGTTTGCCTACTCCTTTTGTCTAATAAAATTGATGGTGTTGTTGAATCATAGCTCACCACAAAGGCAGTGTTACAATGCGGTGTTGACTAGTGTGTCGCTTGGTGTCCTGTCAGGAGAACACCAATCTCCCCACATCTGACTCCGGGTCCTTCAGGAGCTAAATGGCTCCTTGTCTGACCCTCCCCCCCCAGCCACCAAATCCATTGAGCAGCCACCATCTTTCCCAGGCAGAAATCATACAAAGGCATAATAAATTTCCCAACAATGCTAACTAACGTCAGTGAGATCCCAGTTATATATCCCCTGTGGGCCAATTTCCTCACCTTGGTGGGGAGTGGTTTATGGGGCAAAGGAGGAGTTCCAGACTGCCCTAGCAATAAAGGTGAGGGCCTCCGGCAGTCGAGCTGAGTTTCCAGGGGCTGCGACCTTCGGCAGCCATGCAGGAGTGGGACTAGGGCTAAGGCTGATTTACACACGCACACACACAAACTCTCCACCACAGACTGTGGGCAACTTTTAGCTCACGCTTGAAATGTTGCCACGAAAGTTCCAGGAACCAACAGATGACTTGAGTTCCATTTCAGTTTAATGGGGTTTCATAAATACCACTAATTCAGAAGTGTATTATTTCTTGCCATAGACTGCAGCAAATGGCAAAGAGTGCCACAGTCTATTTTATATCTTTTAATATCTCTGCATTAGAAATGAGTGATTACTTTTTAATAATATTGGTAATCACCTATCCCCTCCTGTAAAGATACATTTCTTGGGTGATTTTATTATATGGTTAATAATAGTACCAAGAAGCTCAGGTTTCCTTTGAATAAAACTGATGTGAAACAATACCTACCCTAAAGCATCTTTAATGTCATTATGGAACGGTAGGAGTAAATTAAGCGGTATTTAGCCACCAAAGTCTTTAATTTCATTGCATTTGAGTGGGAATGAGACATTATGAGGTCCAATTTAAAAAGCCACTGATGTTTTTACATCAGAGTAGGAGTAAATTAAAGAAAACCACTCCTGAACTGCTAATACCATTTTAATTGAATGTCATTCCGTTTCCCGCTGCCGCTCTGATGAGGCTCCTGAAGCTGGCCAGGACTCGTTGCGGCTGTTCAGGGACGGATCCAGAGTGACCAAAAAAGGCAACGCTCTGGACGGGAGATTCCGAATCCTTGTAAACTTCATTCAGCATTGCAATAAAATATTGAACAGAGAAGATCCAATCTGGCAAATCTACAAGCAAAGACATTATTCTTACCTATAATTTAAAAAAGATAATGTAGAAGATGTGAATTGCAGAGACTGAATTTTAAAAATGAATACATGGGATTTGCTTGCTGTCAGCTGTATAATTCACTCTTTGCTTGCAGTTTAGGTCTTAGTGAGAAGATAAATGGGGGAAGTACCAGTCGGTTTGCTCTCTGCCCAGAGTGGCATAGAAGTGGGATTCTGGCTTTCGTGGGGAAAAAGGGCTGCCGAACGATCAGGGGCAATGAATCTCATTCTGAGAACTGCGGATGGGCCGGGGGGAACCTTGGTGCAGAACTGCAAGCTGGCCAGCCCAGCATCTTCCGGGAAGTTTGAAATGCCAATAATCTGCAGCTTCCTGGGTGGAGGGTGGTGGGGCATCAAAAAATGAGAAAGGCAGCGAGCATTTAAGCAGTTATTGGATTGAAAATGTACATCTGGAGAGGTGTTGGCTATCACCTTTAAAGCTCCACATAGCAAGAGATTTCCCTAGTGGTTTCTACTCCTCCCACTGGATCTGGCAGATTGGGGGTCAGGAGGCGTGCCTTCTCTGGCATGGCACTGCCTCTTCCCCAAAACGCAGAGGGTTCCACCTCTGTTGGCTCTGCCCAAAGGCAGTGGGGCTGAGAGGTTAATTATGGAAGTTGTGGCAGGGCTACCTGTGCTTGGGGGTTGGTTTCTCAAGTTGGTTTCTTCTGTTTTAATGGGATGCCTTGCTCTTATTTCATTTGCTACTCCGATCAAAGGATGGATGGATGGATGGATGGATGGATGGATGGATGGATGAATGGATGGACATAATAAATAAATGCATTTCAACCCTACCAAAAGGAGAAGCTATTTATTTGGCGGCGTACAATATACACACCATATATAGGAAATATATGGTATGTGTGTATATATATATATATATAGGAAAACACGGAACCACTGATTGGTTCAAAATTGGGAAAGGAGTTTGGCAAGGCTCTATACTGTCACCCTGCCTGTTTAACTTATATGCAGAGCACATCATGAGAAAGGCAGGGCTAGAAGAATCAAAAGTTGGAATTAAAATTGCCAGGAGAAATATCAACAACCTAAGAGATGCAGATGATACCACTCTAATGGCAGAAAGTGAAGAGGAACTAAAGAGCCTCTTGTTGCGGGTGAAGAAGGCTTGACATTAAGACATTAACATTAAGAAAACCAAGATCATGGCATCCGGCCCTCTCAATTCCTGGCAAATAGATGGGGAAGAAATGGAGGTAGTGACAGATTTAATTTTCCTGGGCTCCAAGATCACCGCAGACGGGGACTGCAGCCAAGAAATTAAAAGACGCTTGCTCCTGGGGAGCAAAGCCATGGCAAATCTAGACAGCACACTAAAAAGCAGAGACGTCACCCTGTCATCAAAAATCCTTATAGTCAAGGCTATGGTCTTCCCAGTTGCAATGTATGGCTGTGAAAGTTGGACCATTAGAAAGGCTGTGCACCAAAGAATGGAGGCCTTTGAACTCTGGTGCTGGAGAAGACTCCTGCGAGTCCCTTGGACTGCGAGGCGATCAAACCAGTCAGTCCTAGAGGAGATCAATCCTGACTGCTCTTTAGAAGGCCAGATCCTGAAGCTAAAACTCAAATACTTTGGCCACCTAATGAGAAGGAAGGACTCACTGGAGAAGAGCCTAATGCTGGGAAAGATCGAGGGCAATAGAAGAAGGGGACGACAGAGAGTGAGGTGGCTGGATGGAGTCACTGAAGCAGTAGGTGTGAGCCTAAATGGACTCCAGAAGATGGTAGAGGAGAAGGCCTGGAGGAACGTTGTCCATGGGGTCACAATGGGTCGGACACGACTTTACAACTAACAACAACATATAGGAAATGTGGGGTCCTTGTTGCTCTCTGAACTTAGTTGTTTCCTTGCAGACATTTCATTACCCAAACTAGGTTACATCATCAGTGCTAGTGAGGGATGATGGGGAAACACTTTTATTCTCAATAACATCTAGAGTTGAAGTAAGCCACCATCAACTTAGAGAAGGCCAAAAACACCGCTGCCTTTAGTATTTTGCTGTAAAGTGTCTGAATTTGTAGTGTATATTTAATTGTGCCTTTGGTATGCTTTCAGCCTTGGCTCAAAGCAACCTGGTAGATCATAGTTCTGGCTGTATCTTATTTTGTTACAGATCAAATGTCCTTGAGATGATTGAGGTAGATCGTACAGTTCCATTGACTAATTGTCCTGGGCCAGGAAATTATTTTATTTCCTTTGTGTGGTAGATTCAATTATTTTCATCACTTCTCACTTTAGCAGCTTCTTCCCACCCACATTGATAACATTGTTGGAAGTTAATTGGAGTTAATTATAGTCCAATAGACAAAGTGCAGAAGACATTTTTGTATTAGGACTTTCAACTGCTTTAAACTTTCTCACCTCCAAGAAACCATGGGATTTGTGGTCCTGCTGCAAGAACCATGAGGCAAAGAGGTTCCGAGCATCATGCAGAGAAGTCGTCAGTTCAAGAGATGTGGGAATAGGAGCCAGGTGGGACTATATAGCACAGGGCTCTCCTGGGGCTGGCTATTAACTGTCGCGATGCCCTCAGCAGCACAGGAGGAGACCAAGAGAAGCCGCAAACAAGAGTTGCCATCCTGAGAAGGGCAATCCTCAGAAGTGAACTCTGCCCTTGAAGTGGAGTGTGTGTGTGTGTGTGTGTCTGGGCATCACAGAATAAGTTGGAAGTGCTGTGTGGCTTCCTGTGTTCTGTATTTCCAAAGCGGTAACATTAATAAATTCAGGACAATTATGCACTTGTCAGTGGCACCACTTAATGTCTACTACTTTCCCGGTACATTGAAAATGGCAAAAATTAGATAAGTCCTGACAGTTCTTCTTCAAAATCAATAGGAAGGAATTCTATCTCTCATTTATGGGTGCAGCATGTAAAAGCCAGGCAGTATAGATGTTCCTAAAACCTAAGCGTTTGTGTGTGTGTGTACGTGCACAAAAATTTCATTTTAAAATTTGGAGAAAAGATAGTTGGTCACTTAGATCTTGATATTCCTCAGAGATGCATAAGTGCTTAAGCATACACAAACAATTCACACCACCCACCTCTTTGTAAGCGGTTTCCTTTCTTGATAATGTCCTTCTTGTGTGTCTTAAAACAATGAATGTCTGTTAGCCAGGCAAAAGTTGATGATTAGTCAGAAAAGTCTGGACTTCACCGGCGGGACTCCTTGTATCATCTCATCAAGCGCTGCTTTGTCATGGTTTGTGGGAGGGGCCCCACTCAGCACAGAGGCACTGAGAAGGAAGGCAGCTAATTGGACATGGCAGCACACAAGGCAGCTACATGCCAAGCAAAGAGGCCACTGGCCTGGCAGGCCTGTCCGGCCATTTTCCGGGCCTTCTGAGTGATGGCTGCCAGTGCTGGAGCTAGTTGAACATTAACCACTGACTTTGCTGATCTCCAGCAATCCCCAGCACCCCCCTGCAAGGAGCGGACGGGAGAGGCAATGCTGTTTTGTGCTTTGTTTCTGGCAGAGACGATGGTTGCTGATGGTTGCTCTACACATTAGGACAAGACATCAATCTCTGATATCAAAAGGAAGAAGGAAGCAGTATTTGGAAGGGAACCCACCACCCCAACAGGGCCTGTTTTCACGGTCTTGCAGAAAATCTGTTTTTGTCATCATCTTGACTAAAGGTTGTAAAAGGAGGAAGCCTGCTGTCAGAATCAGCACAGCTTTTTTCTTCAATAATGCTGAAACATCCCTATTGCATGAAAAGCAGCAAATAACAGATATTTAGAGAGGAAAGTATTTGTCATCCTTCTGACTCCGGCTAATGATAAAAGGACCGGTTAAGATCACTTGTGACTGTCTGGTCCTTTCACGGGTGTGAAATTGTGGTGGTGGGGGGGGGGCCTTATCCGCATTCTGTGTCAATCCCGCTGATAACTCGCTTCCAAAGGATGGCTGAGTGAGTCGGCTTTGGCAAACATCGCAAAAGGTCTTCTTTAGAAACAGGTGGGCATGAAGGCAGAAGCATCCGTGGCTGCCCCAGTGTCCCTCAGATCCAAGGAGTGGCTCACCTGGAGAGAGGGGTGGGGGAGAGAAAGCACGAGGGTAGGAGGACGCAGGACAGAGAAGGACGGCAAGAGGAGATCCTTTTGAAGCAGACCAGGATTCCTCCCCCAAGGACTCCATGGCTCACAGGCAGACAGCAAAAACTCTGCTGGCTGGGCCTAGCTCCTTTCCTCTCTCTCTGCAAGCCCGTCCTGATGTATTTGTGTAAGATTCAATGTACGGTGTGAATCCAGAGAATGAGTTAACTCAGTTAACTTATCCTGGGCTGAGATCAGAGCCCCTGGTCTCCTTTAATCGATGCTGAAAGCGCTTCTGGCCTTTCCAGGGTCCCTCAGTTACCATCCTTGAGCAAAGAGGCTTTTCTCTGTGGAAAAGCCGTGTTTTATGAGATGATCAGTGTTATTATCCCCTTTTGGGGAAATACTTCCTATAGACTCACTTTAGCGCACAACCCCTCCCACCCTGTGTTGCCAAAGTGGCCAGGCACTCTGTGGACAACATGTCTATAAAGTCACGAGTCCTTTGAGAAAGACATTAATGTGTTTTTGAACATATTGTGGCCTTTTTGTTCTCCAGGCAGTGTCTGCCTCCTGCTTGCCTTCTGAAATGGTTTGAACTTGTGAATGCAGACCGGTTCCAAAGACTGCCTATCGCTTCTCAGCTGCTTTCTTCCTGCATAAAGTTATCCTGAAAGCTCAAACAGAATCTTGTAGGAAATCACTTCAGCACCGGCTCCAGCAGTCAGCAACAAGGCTTCCTCTGCCGCTCCCCCACCCCAGCCTGCCCCGCACCATCCAATATTTTTCAATAAATTCCTCCAGAAGGGATCCTTACGGCAAGACAATGAACGCTGCACACGCTGAAAAATTAGCAAAAGCTTCTTCCGTGTTGCTAATGACTTGGTCAATTGAGAATGTGTAATAAAGCTCATTTTGGTTTGTTGTTGAACTTAGCTGGCTTAATTCCTTGGAGTAGAAAATATGAGGTTTTGATATTCCTGCTTAGAATAATTGACTCATCTGAGCCCCATTTGAACCCCGTGATTCATGGTTTCTCAAATTAGTAGGGACATAGTTAGGCTAATCGGTGGATGTAATCAACAAAGCCTTTGCGGCGCCTTTTGCAATAATAGATTAAGCTGTCAAATAGAGCATCTCTTGTTTCAGTTACGATCAGGCAGAGAAGCCCAATTAAAAATCCTCATTAGCACATTTTCTTCCAGATTTGATTCTATGGCTGGGCAGGGGAGATGGCGCGACTGAATCAAGCCCACTTGAAGTATGCTCCAGATTCCCTTTCCATCCCGTCCCTGGTCTCTTTGCCCTGGTCCTCCGAAGCATCGAGCTTTTCAAGGGCCGTCCATCTTCCTGGGCCATCTCCCCACCCACCCGGCTTGAGCCATGTGCTCCTGCTGGTTAGTCCCCTGGCCTTTGTTCCCGGGCCTTTGTTTATTTTGTGATTAATCAATCACCCCTGGAGAGTTGTCTCTTGGGCGGGGACAAGCAGGTGTGTCTCTCTTGACCAGTCCGTGCAATCTGGGCTTTCAGCCAGGGCTTGGTTTGCTGCTTCTGAGAAGCTGGAGGGATCCAGCCATTTCCAGGGCTTAATTCCGGATTTGCCAGTCTGGGACTCCGGAATGGACTGAGCTCAAATTCCCACCACTGACGTGGCTTGGATTCCTGGGATTGTGAGACCATCAAAATATTGAGCAGGGGGGTGGATTTTACTTTGGCTGATCTCAGAATACTCAGAAGGGTGGAGAAGGTGGAGAATAGGACACCAGGGGGAAATCCCTGGGCTGCCCCAGAAGCCAGGAAGTCAGTCATCATTGCAGGTGAGCTAAATGTCAGAATAGAGCTGGAAGGGACCTCAGAGGTCTTCCAGTCCAGCCCCCTGCTCAAGCAGGAGACCCTATTTACCATTCTGAACAAATGGTTGCCCTGATGAAGCACCCACAACTTCTGAAGGCAACTTCTGTTCCACTGATTAATTGTCCTCATTGTTAAGAAGTTTCTCCTTAATTCCAGGTTGCTTCTCTCCTTGATCAGTTTCCGTCCATTGTTTCTTCTCCTGCTTTCAGGTGCTTTGGAGAATAACTTGACCCCCTCCTCCTTGTGTGGCAGCCCCTCAAATACTGGAATACTGCTATCATCTCCCCCCATAGTCCTTCTTTTCGCTAGACTGGCCATACCCAATTTCTTTGATCAGTCTTCTTGTATGTTTTAGTCTCCAGGCCCTTATTCATCTTAGATCATGGGTGTCAAACTTACCGCGTCATGTGACTTTTTTTGCATTTCCGGAGCCGGGGTGGGCACAGTCTCCACATGATGCAACCGGCTCATGGGCCAGCAGTTTGACACCCCTGTCTTAGATGCTCTTCTGTGCACTTTTTCTAAAGTCTCAACATCTTTTCTGAAAAGCAGTGACAAACCCTTGTCCTGGGAGTGGATCCACAAAAGCAGCAATGGAGGAGGAGGAGGAGGAGGAGGAGGCGGCGGCAACTTTACAAATACAAAATTAGTGAAGGCTATTGTTATGCAGGCCTGCAATCTTGGGAACGCTAAGCACTGTCTGGATCGGACCTCTGACTTATCCTATCCAGCAGTGGCTCTCAAACTTTGCGGTATCACCATAGCTGGAAAGGATAAATCAATTTATGTAACACTCTTTCATCCCCAGTCAATTGAATTGTTTCCTTGGGGCTGGGGCTGGTTAAGAAAAATAAAGTTTTCAATAATTAATTTTTTTGTCAATAATTAAGAGCCGTGGTGGCGCAGTGGTTAGAATGCAGTACTGCAGGCTACTTCTGCTGACTGCCGGCTGCCAGCAATTCAGCAGTTCAATCCTGACTGGCTCAAGGTTGACTCAGCCATCCTTCCGAGGTCACTAAAATGAGGACCCAGATGCTGACTCTGTAAACCGCTTGGAGAGGGTTGTAAAGCACTGGGAAGAGGTATATATACACAGGAGGAGGTCTGCAGGAGCAGGAGCTGTCACTGGCTAACTCGGTGTCTACAGTACTTGTCCGGAGATGACACACACCCCCTCAGCATTTCTTGTAGCTTTATGCAGTGGTGGGATTGAAATACATGAACAATCAGTTCTCTGCATGGACACTGCTTCTGGAAGTCTGTTCTGGGCCTGGGCCTCCAAGACCCAGAACAGACTTCTGGAAGCGAGCAATTCTGGGCCTTGTGAAAACAGGCTAGGGCTTCAGTGGGCATCATCCAGTGGTGGGATTCAGCCGGTTTGCCAAACTCAACAAAAAATTAGCTACTGGTTCTACCAAACCGGTGCGAACCAGCTGAATCCCACCACTGGCTTTATGCCAGAAGAAGACTTTACACCTTTTGTTTTAAACAATGCTTGATTCCTTCCACAGAAGAATGGCTAGCTAAATTTTGAAGGTATGAGTTGATATCTAGAATAACTTCATCTCTCCAAGGAATGTGACACACAATTTAATTCACATTGAAAACCCTTCCAGTGGATTTCTCTCCTCCTCCTCCTCCTCATTGGCAAAAACTGGGACTTTTCATATGAATAGTATGTTAAACAGACAAAGAGTTTAGAGTTAGTATATCCTGACATCGGCCTTCACACTTTTTCTAATCAGGTGGGGAATTTTATAAAAGCATTAGCACCCTCCACTAAAATGGGGTTGAGTTTTTCATTTCCATTCTCTTATTTTCTGCTTTTAGGGGAAAAGTAAAAACAGGAGTCACCTCAAACCAGGGAGCTTTTTTGGAAGAGGTGAATGAGAAAATACGTGAACTGTGGGACTAAACTGTCCACTTCAGTGATTATGAAAACCATAAATTATTTGAAGGTTCACGTGGCTTCATTAGGAGCTGATTGTCTGAACCATTAACATTTGGCTTTTTGCTTGACGCTTGTGAAATTCTGTCTACATTAATGGGGCAAGAAAGTGGACGTGGTTAACTTGATTAACCCATCAATAATCATTTGGAATAATTTTTCTTCATATACGAAATGAAAGATTTGCTGATCCTGAAATAATGGGCACTGTGTGATTTCAATACATTCAATAAATTTCAATCCACACTATTTACTCTGGAGGAAGAATTCTGTGTCAAGCTTTACCAAGGGGGGGGGAAAAGAGAATGAGAGAGAGAGAGAGAGAGAGAGAGAGAGAGAGAGAGAGAGATTGGCAGGATGCAGCTGTCCTCCATCTGGTCCCCCTAGGCTAGACCGAGTTGGAAGCAGAAATTCTGAGCAAGTGTGCTTCTTCCTTCACCATCCTAAAGTATTCCCCTTCTGGAACATTTGAGGAGAGAAAAGGCCAGGTGGGCAATGAGTGATCACAACCACTGACCATGCCTCCGCCCTTGGATTCTGCTGAGCCTCTCCAACATCTGCCCTAACCCTGAGACCAGGTCACAGCAGATCCACCTTTCCTGGCCAAGACACCTCCCTCTTTCCCTGGAGCAGAGCCTTTCTTTCCATCAGGTGGCTGGAAAGGCCTTCGGGCCACCTCTGCCCCCTTCCTTCCCTCCCGCCGGTTGTGGCCCCAAAGGTCCAGGAGGCGCATATAGGATTGCCTGTTTCCCTTTGCATTTCCTGACCTTTAGATGATGGAATTAAAATACATAGGGCGGCACACATAGACGGCCCTGTCACTGAAGATGCATGCCATTTACATACTGGACGGCCTTACCTCATGCATGTGTAAGAAGAGATTAAGGCTGCTCTCTCTCCCATTGGCCAGGGCCCTCTCACCTTTCGGCCTCCTCCCCACAGGCACCAGACGGGGAGAGCTCGGAGGAGGAATAGGCGGTGGGGTGTGTGTGTGTGTGTGTGTGTGTGTGTCTCCTGGCTGAGGACTTGGTGAGGTTTTCTGCACATTTAACGTTTTCCATGAGGCCCCATTTACCTCAATGGCATCTGGGCTTCTCTCATGGAGTTCTCTTTTATTTTCTCAGTACCAGACAGTTCCAGAGCTATTTATGCTGCCAGGGTGTGTGTGTGTATATGTATGTATTTCCTTTTAAAAAACAATTGTTAATAGCTGGCGTTCATTGTGATAAATATGTCTTTAGCCAATGATTTGACTGGGGAGGTGCTTTTGTCAGACGCCCATCCAGAGAGGCATCCCAAAGCATTTTTGGAAGGAGCCAGAGGCCAAAATGATGCCAGAGCATCCTCAAGAAAAATGGACAGACACATGCAAAAGGAACTTTTCTGTGTTTTGCTTTAATAGTCATATAAAAAATCTTGTCCTCCTCAAAGCATAGACCATGTAGGCAAATTGCACTGGAAAAGCCTCAGAATTGAAAAGCCTCAGGATGTGGGGTGGGGGGTTTCCAATCAGTTCTAAACCATCTATGCCAGTAAACTGCCATCCAGGACAACACAAACTGTCAGATGAAAGAGCCTTACTCAAACTATTCAATAAAACAGCCTAGCCCTGGTAGTATGGAGGTCAACTCTCGTATGCATGTCCACCTGGAAGTTTTTTGTTCTGACATTTAAAAGTGGCCAAACCAGGTAGGAGCAGAGGAACACCAGCTGGAGCACACACCCTCCCCCAAAAGGGCTTATCTCAGGTGCTCCTCCATTGAAAGCCCAATAATTATTACACGGGTAAGCTCTTCTGGGGTCTCTGCAGTCCCAGGAGAAGCTGGTAGGACCAGCCCAGCAGAGATTTTGCTGACCAAGTGCATCACACTGACTGTTGCAGATAAATATTGCTTCAGGCTGTGTGTGTTTGTGTGTGTGTGTGTGTGTGTGTGTGTTCTGCTTTCTCAGATTCAGCTTAACATTTTGAGGGTAGTCATTTCTTCCACTCCTTTGCATCTCACCCCAAGGTAGCGTCCTCTTGACCTTGTCCAGGTCCTGCATGAAGGAAAGCCAGGCAAGAGGTCTTCACAAGGCAGCACGGCCTTAGTGAGGGTGCAGAAGATCAGAATATTCTGTGCACAGTCCACAAAAACAGAACCCAAACCAAGGCTTTCTGAAGCAGCAGAAGGAATGTTAAATTTCTGTTAAGGATAAGGATTTTTGCCATTATTACTAGGCTGTTTATTTCATTTATTTGTAGCTTACTTATTCCACTTATCCTCTATAAAATTTGTGGTGATAGAAACAATAAGAAATAAACAGCTTTTTTAAAAAAATAGTTAAAATATTTTACCTCTTGTGGGAAGATAGCTTTGTTGAAGGCAACAGAATGGAGAAGAGGGCATTTTTTCCAGCCTGATCTTCAGTGCACAAAATCAGGATCCTCTCAAACTGTTGTTTGTTTTACAAGGGAAAGATGATCCCTTTATCTCCGCCCCTGACTTCTTTGATAGGGAAATTCCACTTTCCCTCAATAAATGAGTCACCTTATGCTTGAAACTGAAAAAGGAAAGATACCCAGTCATGAATCTTTTGTGTAAGCTGCAGTGTGGCAGTGTGGAAGGCTTAATGAATCTTAATTAATTTGTCTGGTTCCATCACGAGGCGTTCAGCTTTGCCAGGGTCTTGAAAACGGGCCACCTATCAAGGTAAACCCAAAGCAACCCACGCTTTCTTCCTTCCTCCTTCAAGGCTCCTCTGTGCTTATGCTTTCTCGAAGATGGAAGAAATTCAGCTTTATCTGGTAGCTTTTATTTTTCTTTCTAGTAAACGTTGTTGTATGCATACTGCATAGTGGTCACAATATAAGAAAAACTCTGCTATGGAGCTCTGGCGTGGGAATATATACCTCTCCCATCCAATAGGCAGCAGGTGAATTAAATATCACCCTCCAGAACAGGAGACCCATGGATTATAACTTCCAGCCCTGACCATTAATCAAGTGGGCTGAAGGGATGAGAACTGATGCCCAGTCTTACCTGGAAGGATGCAGGTGCCACAAAAGGGGTGCTCAGGGCTGTGAGAACATAGTTTCACATAAAAATGCACACGCAAATGCGCGTGCACGCACACACACACACACACAATGTAAATTGGAGTTTTGGGTCCAGGATGCAACTTCTGAGACAAACCCAACAGATCTTGTCATATGGTAAAGAAAAATTTACTTAACTATTTGACAAACTTTCAAATGGGATGTTTGAAGATGTATTTGGGAAAACACAGCCATCAAGTAGATATTGTCAGAAGAAATTGATCCAAGTTTAACATATTCAGTGGTGCTGATGAAGATTTGCCATAAAATTCAAACCTTTAAATACTTGCTTTGGGACTCACAAAAGTTTTCAATTATGTATAGCTTCTGACCATTAATAATAGAACTTTTAAAAAGCATGCTATGAAAATTGTCTCCAATTCCTACTTAACTCTTGTTAGTTGAAAACAAAACCCTTAATATTGCAAGTTGATGATCTAATTTACATTCCCTGCCCAGTTTTATCTTTATTCTTGTCCTTCTAAACACTGTCTGATCTCCCACGCTAAAATAAGAAAATACATCTATTTCCTATTTAAGATGGAACTGGAGAGCCTTAAGAACATTAAATGTCCATCGCTGAAAAGCAGCTATAGGACATAGATTTTGGAGCTAAGTAACAGAGATGGAACAATGTCCTTAATTTGATTCCAAGCTGAAGCAAACAAAATAAGATCAGACTACATCTTACAGGGCCTGAGGGTGCTGTCAAAGAAGGGAAACCACGTGTCTCTCTACGGCAAGAACGGTCATTGAGTTTCTCTGCTGCACTTTTGTAGCACCTAAGGACCCCAGCAAGAGCTGCCAGTTGTCGGCCTGTCAGCTGCCAGCAGGGAGGAAATCGGGGCGGATTACCCCTTTCAGCCCGTGCCAGTGTGTTTGTTGATACTATTTGCAACCCTGCCGTTATAGTTTGAATAAGTCTTAATATGGTGCTCTGCAATGGCATCCACATTTGTGGGCCAGAAATGTTGTTGCTCTACTTCCGATCTCCCCTGTATTGCACCAAAGTCTACCTAACTTCTCCCACGCCTGCCTTAATGATGTTTGAGCCCTGAAAAGAAATGGGAAAAGAGCTACAAACGGTGAGAGGAACAGAGTTCTTAAATCTTCTGTGCAGATAAGGCCAAGCAGGTTCTCCACCTAGGAACAAGTTGGCTAAACAGCCTTTGATTTCTGCTCAGGTGTTCAGTGTGTTCTACACCTGATAGTATCACAAACCAGCAATGTTCTATCTAGTGAACTTCATGTTTTCTTGCTTTTTAAAATCAGAAACGGAATCCCCTCCGGGTTTGTCAACACTGTTGCCCGTAACACTGTTTACAGCAAAACTATAATAATGTAAAATCGCAGATTCTTAAATCTCTTTTTTAGAATAATAAATTGAGGCCTGGAACAATTCAAGAAGGGAAGCAGCTGGAAAGGGTGGCTGGCAGGAAAGCAAAGCAGAGTAACGCAGAGGAGACACGGCTTGGCGGAAAGGACAAACACCTTAATTTCCACACTGAGAAGGATCAGCCTTTGGCTGCGTAGTGTTTGGCTGGGCGAGAGCAGCCCCCCCGAGTGAGCAAGGGGGAGACTGGGGGTGTGAGGTTCACTCCACAGGGGAAAGGTGCCAAGATGCCACAACAGAAGCAAACCTTTCACGTTGCCTTCAAGGGTGGGCTTCTGCTTTCCTAACGGTTCTTCTGCTCTGGCCACCCATTTTTTCCTCATTCCGCTGGTCCCTAAATTTTATGAAAAACTCCTTGAGACTTGGAGGGATCTTCTGAAAGAGTGCAAGGAGATTCACATGGGAATCAAAGGGATCAAAGCCACAACTGGGGGCAATCTGTTAAAAATACTACGTCCTGCGTCCTTCAATTATCTTTATAGCATCAGTTTTAAAAAGTACAGCATAAAGCAAATTTTATTATTAGGTTTTCATCTCTCCTGATAACAATCAACTAAATGCTGACGAAGGTAACCCTCTCATTCTTTTGCTACCACAAAGCAAAGCAAATTACTTTTTATGCTGTTATCCTATAATTATTGACCAGAACAAGTTAACTGAAATCAAGACTTAACCCAGTCATTACACTGAAGTTTCTCAGATGCGGAAGAGAAGGAACCATTTTCCATTTTCTGTAGGGAACCACTCACTCGGACACTGCTGGCGAGAGACGAACTCTCTTCTTTTCCTTTAAGGAGGAAGCTGGCTCCCTCTGCACTTGCTGAGCGACTCGCTCGCTTCCAAGGAAGTTTATTCAAGTTTAAGCTGCGCATCTCGAGTAACATTAGCCAGCTCTGAGTGTTACATATTTAGGTACCATTACATCACCGGACCTCAGTTTCCCAATGGGTGGCCCAAACTGAAGAGAGTGCAGAGAGTTTATTGCTGGCAGGCAAGCTTTGATGCAGGGGGAAGAGGTGGTGGTGGTGGTGGGAGTTACAGGGGAGGTAGAGAAAGAATGAATTCCCATTTGTTTCCAAGCTTTGCGGAAGGGAAAAAAAAGAAGGGAGTGCTTTGTGGCAGTGTTCTTCGTGGTCCACTTGAAAGGCTGGGGGTGAGAACCTCCAACTCCACCCCCCTCGGGCAAGGAAATGTGTGGGCAGCTGGCAGCAGGCCAGCATGGCTGACATCCAAGCCACCCGCCAGGGCCTCCGGGGCTGTGGGCGTGGGTCCAAAGCGCCCAGCAGGAGCGACCTGAAGGAACCGGGCTCACACCTGGAAGGGACAGCAGAGGCGCCAACTTCTCACACGGGCCCACCAGCGGCATCATTCTTGGGAGGGAGACTGGCTTTCACTGCTGAAAATCCCCTCCCTTCCCTTCTCCTGTATTCTTCTCGGGTTAAAATAAAAATTAAAAAAAACACCACAAGGACCAGGTGTGCCCCTAGCAAGCCTTCCAAGTACATTGGCAAACTGGGACTCGGCTCGGGGGATCCATAAGCCCGGAGTCAATTCTGCCCGGCCACTCTGGCTTTTTCTTCCCCTGCCTGGGCCATGAGATGGAGAAGGGGAAGGCCGGGGAAGTCGTGGGCATAGCCTTCCTCACCGAAAGGGGAAAATCAGAGGCTAGTTATGAGAGAGACGGGGGAAATCACTACTGGCTTATTAGAAAATTGGGTTGCCTTAGTACGTTGAGTGAATCCAGACAAGAGAGTCCGTAACTCATGAGTGAAGACACCATGGCCGAGGCCAGCCCAACCTGTCTCTCCCACCTGGTTTAGAGGCGTGAAGCTGAGCATTCTCCTTCCAGAGCAGATCGAGCAGAGTCTTCTCAGAGGTCAGATGCTCCTCCATGATGGCCTCAGGCTCTTGGGAAGACGCCCTCTCCTTCCCTTGGGGATCCTTCCTGTATCATCCACATGCCAGAAATGGGGGGGGGGCACCCAAGACTTGCCGAACCATGAATAATTAATAAAGAGTAACTCTGAAACGGTCCACCAGGAAGGGAAACCTTTTTGGGAAAGGAGGAGGAGACACGGAGTGGGAAAGAACAGGATGGAGTAACCAGGAAGAGGGCAAGAGGATGGGGAGTGGGGGGGCAGGAACACCCCACTTTTCAGCACTGCTCTATTCATCGTATAGGGTGACCGGCAACAAGGTGGATGGTTACCGTGGCTCCGGGTGCACCACTGGAGGCCCCAAAGGCCAGGCTGGGGGACGGATCCTCATGGGGAAAGTCGCTCTTTCTCTGTGTGTGCTGCTAAGAGTCGATGGGGACCCGATGTTATGTAATTGATCGATCAATCAAAATATTCATGCAACCTATTAAATCAATTTATCAAATACAATCACCAAAATGAAATCAAGCTAATCATCTTAAGCCTTACTATGCTGCATGAAGGAGACCATCATGGGGATTTTTTTTCCTTTGGTTTATTTTGGTTTAGCATAGCCACCCATCTCACAGGCTAGCCTCTGCCGTCTTGGCTGCCCCAATGAAGTCCCCTAACTTCCCTCAAAAGGAAGGGGAGAAAGCCTTGGAGATTTCACACACACACAGGCACACACACACACAGGTACACAGGCACACACACAGGCACAGCCCTGCAAGACTGCCTTTCAACCCTGCTGGAACGATAGCAGTGGGGCCCCTTGCCGGAAGCGCAGCTTCGCCTGCCTTTCCCACAGGAGGGGCTTAGAGAGAAGAAGGCCACGTGTGGATGCCGAAGTGGCTTCAGGACTGCCAGCCCTGCCCCTGGGGAAGCCTCAGGCAGGGGGGCCAGAGTGGCCTGGTGGCACCACCTGGTCTTACTGAGGGAAAATCTCTGCCTTTGGCTGCTGCAAAGGAGGATGGCCACCATCCTGGCATTGCCCCCATTCTAGCAAGGGGCCTTTTGTTAAGCAATGTTGGCCACCAAGCCAGACGGCCTTTGAAAGAGCGTGTTATAATGAGCATGCAGCGATTATTAACTATCCTCACCATTGCCTCTATAGTAAGGCAATTAAAGTTGAATTAGCGTGTAACCTACTGTGACATTTATTATTATATAAGTTGATTACAGTAATCAGATGTTGACTTTCTACAATATATTTTCCAAATATTATACTAAATGTGAGATCATATATAACACTTACTTTGTCAAAATGTTGTTTGGTGTAAATTAAATTATTGACAGCAATATAATTTTCTACACACTTTATTATTTTGATACATTTATTGTCAGCAGACAATGGCTTATCACCAGATTTAGAATTCAGAGATGGGGGTGAGAAAATTCAGTTTAATGTTTATTCTCCATACTTTCTTCAGTAATACTTCTGCTAAGATAAATGTGTCAAAGTTTTGGTGGTTATTATGTTAGAACTCCATTTGGAAGTTTATGGCCCCTAAATTAGGCTTCCAGGCATGGCCCGTCCTCATAGCTAAACTGATTGTTCAGTTTGATCCTACAATTTTATGGCTGCAACCAAATCTTCAATAGATTTTCCCTGCAGCTGCATCTCCAAGCCCTGTTGACATGCTTGGGGTTCGAAGAGCTTGAGAAAAATGTCTTGGTAGTCATCACGTGATTCTTAAACTCTTTTGTACAGAAATCAGTTGGATCGATATTTGTAAGCCAAGACGTGTTCACAACCACCCCGTGTCAAACCACAGGAGAGGACTCTGATGAAGCCTAGGGTGGGCCAGCCCGAAGAAGAGACCCGGCAGTGAGAGCTCCAGGAGCCCTTTGGACCAAAGCCAAGCCCGAAAGCTCCAGAGAAGGCAGGCAATGACCTCCACTTTTCCAGAGAATCCCTTCCTGCAGAGGGCCGCCTTTAAGACTTCCACTCCTGAGGAAATACCCCTGGAGAGGAGGGGGTGGTGGATCTGGAAAGGCTCACCAGGAGATATAAATCTCTTGGAACAAGTAACCGGCTGAGCTTCCTAGGGGTAATGGAATGTGGGAATGACCTTAGGAGAAAGCCATGTCTGCCTTCCCGGCTAAACAAGTCTGAAGGAGCTAAATCTAATTTGCTGGAAGGCTGCATGAACAGAACCTTGCTAGTCTGAAAGTCACAGAGTTTCCTCTACCACTTTTACCTGCTTGATCCATCAGAGTGGGTTCTTGCTCACTTTCTTCCTATGACCACTAAGCCCCCTGGGGGCTCTTCCCTCCCATCTGATCATCCCCTGGGCAGAATTTGTCCCTGCCTTTCCCCAAGGCCATCCCCACATTCCATTATACCGGGACTGTCCACTGACGGATTCTTGACCCAAGACTGGGCATTTCTTGCCTGACTGTGGTTTCCTCTCAGCGTGGCTGCCTGGACTTTCCAATCCATTTGAGTCGGGACAAGACACCCCTGAGCTGCACCATACTTCTACATGCCAGTACATGCCTGTAGGGCACATGCCAAGGAGAGGAGGAATGGGGATGGAGGGAGGAGGTAAAGTGGGCTGTGCCCTTAATTTCCTGTTATGGTCCTTCATGCTGTGTACTGGTGTTGCTGAAGCAAACAATTTCAGCAAATAAATAAATAAAAAAGGAAAACAGAATATTGTTTCAAGTGTAAAAGTATTCCTCTCAAAGCAACAGGCAGAAATGAAAACTAGTAACATAGAAGGAGAAAGAAAAAGCATCCAGCCTTATTGATCTTTTATTAGTTGTGACCTCATCCATTATTCAATAATAAAATTAAATAACTGGATAATTTAAAATTGCTCAAAGGAAAAATCAGACAATTGCCCCAGCAATTCACATGTTTATGTCTATCAATTGTATTCATGAGATCTAGTCCCTCTGTCTTTCTTTCTGCCTCAATCCTCCAGAGAGAGAGAGAGAGAGAGAGGGAAGAGAACAGAGCAACACCAGAGTTCCAGATGATTCTGGCAAGATGCCTCTTTGTCCTACAGGAGACTTCAGGAGTCTGCTCTCAAAACTGCCCGATGGCTTTGATCTGACTGAGGAAGTCCACTACTGCTTACTTTGTCATTCTCCTCAGGGAGATGCAGTCGCTGGGTGAATCATGGTGGAGAAGATTTAAGGTTTCTTCCTCAAGCAAAAAAGTTGTGCCAGGAGGAGTAGTGCAAAAAGCAGGAGCAACTGGAGGCTGAAGATCAGGAGAAGATGGCACTGAGGTGCAGAATGGGATGAAGGATGCAGGAAGAAAACAGGGAGCAGAAGGATGCCAGTGCCCAGCAGCTGAGCTGACGCCATAGCAAACTGATTCATGCCACCCAAGGGCATCTCCGTAAGGCTTCTGGGTCCCACCACTAAGGCATCATCGAAGAACAGAAACCACCAAGGCTTTCTGGAGAGGCTCCCGGAGCATCTCAAGGCACTTAAAGAGCTGCTCACCCTAATCCTGGTCTTAGCTTTGATGGCTTCTTCCAGGAACCTTGACGACTTGGGCATGCGATGCTTTGCCAATTCAAACAGATTGATGGGGATCCATTGTGCCCGGCTTCACTGAAGGCCTCTTCTTTTCGTGTATTTATTCTTTGCTTATTTTTGGTCATAAGTCTCATTCCCTTGTTTCTGGGATTTGCTTCTCCCAAAAAGGGCTATTAGATCTTTCACCCAGACCTGCCCTCCAGAGATGCCATTATACATTGAAGAGGGGGAAAGGGTGGAATGGCAGCTGAGGATACTTGAGGGGTGGGCAAAGGCGAAGTTAAATGTGGCTGCCTGGGACCTGGGAGATGAACTGAATATGGCTATGGACAGAGCCTGTGGAGGGGGTGGGGGAGGGGGGGACACACCGCATATCAAACTGGGAAGGCCATCCTCTCTCTGCACCCAGAACTCTTCAAGACTTCATGGTTGCATGTGGGAAAAAGAAAGAGAGATCCTTTTTCCTGCTCACTTGCCATTCTGAAGTTGATTCAGTTAGGTAAGATGTTTATATCATTTCAACATTATTTACAAATGAATCAGGCAATCAAATGAGCACTGATTTAACAAGAGAGAACTAGAGAGTTGCTGTTGTATTAATTATTCAGCCTTCTATTTCAAACATATTCCAGTCATTTTTAAAGAATGCACTGATATTTTATATGTAAAAAAAGTCAATGTTAAAAGATTGAATTACAGAACTCTTAAGATAATATTTAATTATTCCTGCTGCTTTAAAAACTTTGGAATGTAGATTTGAAATATAAGGCATTATCCAAATATGAGGTTTATTCTAGCAATAACAAAATATGAAAACTAATATTCGTTTGTTTGAAAAAGTTTGCAGAAATTTTAATAGAATTGGGTAATAACTGTGTGCACTAATTCTAATTTAATAGAATTGTTCAGTTGTGATATATACTTTAAAAACAGTTTTTAAATGTCAACAACGGTGGTGATATTTAACACTCGCCTCTTGTTTTATTTTTGCAGTTCGAAAAGTTGCGCCTGTGGTCTACCGGAAGAGCACGGAACATTCTCTGCTTGCAATTCATACTTTGGCCACAGGGTGGCGAGGGGATAGAAAGTTTTAAATCAAAGTAGAATTCTTCGAGGAGATGGAAAAAGGGCCCCCACCTCATAGTTTGTCAGTCCATATTTAATTTCCATTATTGCCATTTAGCAGTGAGCGCATAGATAAAGCAGCACAAGGTTTATTGCAAAACCAAAACAAAACAAAAAAACCCCATGGGGTATAATAAAATACAGACTAAACCAGGCAGCATAAGCCATACCACAAGAGTAGCTGAGAGGTCATTCTGAGTGAGAGGCGTCTGAACTAAGGGGGGGGGGGGGGAGGGGCGGGGGCGGCGGGAGAGCCCCAGCTCCCTGGACCTTGTAATCCTACAAAAGAAAGAACAAGAAGCCAGACCCCTGTCGAGACCCACCGGCCAAGGGGGTCTTCTGAATCCCTTGACAGGCAAAGGCTCCCGGGCGGAGGGCGGGGTGCAACCGGGCAGCTCTGTGGGCAGCGCTCCGTGGGCCTCTCGGCCTTCTTCGCAGAGACAGGCGGGGTTGGGGTTGGGGTTAGGATTTAGGGCAACGGGCAGCAGCTGACCCGAGGAGACGGAAGGAAGGGAAGCAGCTCCCGGCAGGCTACAGGGGAGGGCCGTTGCCAAGCCAGGTCGCCTCTTCCTTGCCGCACGGGGAAGTTCCTGGAAGGCCAGAGAAGCCGACAGGCCTCCGGTCATCTTTCCCAAGGACTAACCAGGGACATCCTCATCCATTTCTGGGTCTGCACAGTTCACACAAGCCGGCTCCAACCCGGGTCGGGGCATCCCCGCCGGGGCTTTCCCAAGAACCTCGGGGAGACGGATCGGGCCCCGCCAAAGCCACCTCGCAGCGCCCCAAGTGGGGTGAGACGAGGGCAGCTGTGGATCTCTCCGAGGCAGAGAAGGCGCCCGCGAGCCCGCCAACGAACAGGCCACAGGGAGTCCGCAAGACGGGAGAGCGCTGGCCCGCTCCCACGCAGCAGCGCGGAGGCCGGAGTAGCGGCACCGGAGCTGGCGGAGAAGGCGCGGCGACTCCCCCCGCCTCAAACTCCCCGGGCGACAGAGGGCCACCGCCCTTCCCTGCCATCGTTTTTTCCAATTCCTCCGACCGGAGGACCGCCGCTACCCCGCGGACCGAGCCATGCTGGACGGAAGGGGGGGTTTCTACTCTCCCGCAGCAGAGCTAGGTTTGAAGCCCAGCCCAACGAAGCCTGCCGAGACGGGCGGAGGGAGACAGCGCCTCTGAGCATGCGAAGACGGCCGCTTCTTTGGGGGAAGGGACAGACAACCAGGCGAGGAGGAGGAGGAGGAGGAGGAGGAGAGAAGGGTCTCCTGCTTGAGCAAGGGGTTGGACTAAAAGACCTCCAAGGTCCCTTCCAAGTCTGTTATTCAGAGGCGGCGGCTGGGTCTTTGGCAAGACCAGGAGTTTAGCTCAGCCTCCGGGTCCCCCCGGAGAAAAAGCAGCGCTTTCTCCCCAAACGAAGCAGCGCCCGGGAGCAGCACCTGCGGAAGCCAGCCGGCTCGCCGGGTCCTCTGTAGGAAGCCGACCCGGCCAACCGGAGCTGTCCAGCAGGCAGCCGGCATCGCTGGCTGGGCCCATCCTCTGCTCCGCTCGCCCCAGCCGCGCGCGGGCCCCGCGCAGAGGGATCGAGGGATCGGCGGCGCTGGGGACCCGGTCGCGGGAGGGGGCGAGGGGGGGCAGCCCATCCAGCCTCGCTGGCCTCCTCGGCCCGGGCGGGGGACAGGCGGCGGGAGAGGCGCGCCTCTGCCTCTGCCGCCCCCGCCTTCCTCCCCCCCCGGAAGGCTCCCCCGAAGGCAGCGGGGGTGGAGCCGGATGCTGCCCTTTTTCGGCGGGGCTGGCCAAATCGCCGCGCTTCTGCCTCCGCCGCCTCGCCGTTTCTCCGGAACGGCAGCGGCAGCGACCAGGGCCGGATCGAGCCCCTCCGGGCGCGCCCTGTTCCTGGGCCACGTGACGGGGAGCCCCCGCCCCCCCCGGTCCCTCAGTCCTTATAAGGGCAGTGACGTCGCGGCATTCACGGCCGGCCCATAAATACTTGGAGCCGACTTTGCCGTTACCGGGAGCTGCAAGTGATCCGAAGGGCGAGCGAGGGACGGGAGCGCTCTGCCCCCCTGGCGGCGCTCGGCTGATGCGGGACTCCGCTGGTTCCAGGAGCCCGCCCGGCCTTTGCCGAGCGAAGCATCCCAGCCCCGCTCTGGAGGGGAAGCGCGCCCCGACCGCTTCCCCGGCGGAATAAGCGGCCCCTGGACCCGGCCGGCGGCCTTCACGGCCGGCCGCCCCCCCAAAATGACCGCCAAGGCGGTGGACAAAATCCCCGTCTCCCTCAGCGGGCTGGTGCACCTGCCCGACTGCCTTTACCCCGCGGAAGACGCAGCGGGCGCCCTGCCGGCGTCGGTCATCGGCTTTCCCGGCGGTGACCTGGGAGGCCCTTTTGACCCGCTGAGCGGTAAGTGGCCCTCCCTGCCCCTACGGCCCCTTCGGCCTTTGCGTGACGGGGGGCAGAACCGGAGGCGGGGGCGCCCACGGGGGGAGAAGGCGTGAGTGGAGGCGGCGGCAGGACTCCCGCGGCCACCGGCGTGGAGCGGCGGAGCGGCGGATTTAACTGGCCACTTTCGCTGGAGCCCTTGAAAGCGGCGGCGCGCTGGTCGCCACCGAGGCTGGACCAGCAAGACTCCTGGGCGTTTCCGCCCGAGAAGCTGGGACTAACGAGCGGCTTCGAACTAGTAAACGCGTGCCCGACCTTGGGCCTGGGCCGCCCGGTGATCTGAGCGCCAGATCTCTTCGATCCCCCACCCGGCTTTCCATCGTGGGCTCAGCCGGGGCGGCCAAGAGAACTTCAGGCGCTTCTCTGTCGGCCAGAACCTGGGCGTTTGTAGAATCGGGCGCAGTGAAAGGGGCCCCGCCTGGAGGGCCAACGCACCTAACCGGGCGCTAGGCGGCTCAGCAGAAGAGGAGCCGGCGCAGGGCGGGCGGGCTGGAGAACTTAAACCTCTCGCCGCCGGTGGGGCTGCTTCTGCTTTGGTCGCAAACCTCCCCCAGCCCCATCTCCCCGCGGAGCTCTGGGGCGAGACCCACGGACGCGAGACCCTCTGCCTGGCCTCGAGCGAACAGCGATCCTAAGCTGCCCCAGCCAGCGAAGGCTGCGGGGTGCGGGGGTCCCGAGGAGCGCTCCGGATGCGCGGTGGTGACCGGCTTTCTCTCCCCTCCGTCCTCCAGATGGCCTGATCGGCTCGGACATGAGCGACAAACGAGCGCTGGACTTGCAATACGCCTGCAGCGGTTTCGCGCCGCCGCCTCCGCGCAGCCAGTCCTTCACCTACATGGGCAAGTTCTCCATCGACCCACAGTATCCCGGCGCAAACTGCTATGCGGCCGACGGCATCCTCAACTTGGTGAGCGCCGGCATCCTGCAGGGAATGGCCGCTCCGTCGACCGCATCCCCGGCCTCCGCTGCGGTTGTTCCATCATCCACCGCCTCCACCGGATCCCCCGGGGGACCCGGGTGCGCCATGGCTCTGGGCGCCGGGGACCTGGAGCATCTGTACTCGCCGCCGCCGCCGCCGCCTTACTCCGCGTGCGGGGAGCTTTATCAAGCCCAGGCGCAGCCGCCGCCGCCGTCGGACGGTTCCTCGACCTTCCTGGCCGCCTCGACGGGCCCCTACCCGCCGCCACCTTCCTACCACCACTCGCCCAAGAGCGTGGCGTCGGTGGGAGCCGACGCCGCCGGCCTCTTCTCCATGATCCCGGAGTATGCGGGCTTCTTCCAGCCGCCGCCGCCGCCGCCTCCGCCCTGCAGCCAGCGCGAGTTCCACGGCCCGGCGGAGCGCAAGCCCTTTCCCTGCGCGCTGGACTCGGTGCGCGTCCCGCCGCCGCTCACACCGCTCTCCACCATCCGCAACTTCACGCTGGGCGCGCCTCCGAGCGCACTGAGCGAAGGGCCCTCTTCGGGGACCGCGGTTAGCGCGCGCCTGGCGCCGGGCGCCTACGGAGGGCCGGGCAGCCTGCCGCTGCGCCCCATCCTGAGGCCCCGCAAGTACCCGAACAGGCCCAGCAAGACTCCGGTGCACGAGCGGCCGTACCCGTGCCCGGCCGAGGGCTGCGATCGGCGCTTCTCGCGCTCCGACGAGCTGACTAGGCACATCCGCATCCACACGGGCCACAAGCCCTTCCAGTGCCGCATCTGCATGCGCAACTTCAGCCGCAGCGACCACCTCACCACGCATATCCGCACGCACACCGGCGAGAAGCCCTTCGCCTGCGACTTCTGCGGCAGGAAATTCGCCCGCAGCGACGAGCGCAAGCGCCACACCAAGATCCACCTGCGCCAGAAGGAGCGCAAGGGCGCCGCCGCCGCCGCCGCCGCCGCCGGGCCCGCCCAGCCTACGCCCGGCCCGGGCGCAGCCGCTCTGCCCTCGTGCGGCGCTCGGACGCGGACGCCCTGAGACCTCGGGTGGCTGGTTAGCGCACCGGCGGGCGGCCCCTGGGCCCGCGCTCACCTCCCCCCGGCAGGTAACCGCGGAAGCTGCCGCCGCCGCCGTCGCGCTGCCCCGGGGCTCGCGGGAGCGCTTAGGAGGCGCCGCCTGTGGCCGAGGGCTCTTTCCGGAGGGAGCGCAGAGGGCAGCCGGCGACGGGCGGGCAGGACGGAGGGAGGACCGGTTGCACTTTAGAGGCTGGGAGCCGAGCGGGAGCCGCAGGACTGGCGCGGCGCAAGACAGGGTGCGCGGCGCGCAACTCTTCGTCGTCGGGACGGCTGCGAAAAGCTTTTACTTGAAAATCGGGGTCGGACAGAGAGAGAAGAGAGCGAGTGCAATGGGGCTGGGCGAGACAACGGGCAATATTTATTCCTGGGGAACGGGGCAAATTCCTGCTTTATAAAGGGTTCATCTCTCTCCCCCCCTCCGCCCCCTCTACTCCGCAACAAGTATTTCCCCTTTGCTGTATTTTCCTGCGCGTTCTTGAAAACATAATTAAAAGGAAAGCAGAGGAAGGCGGCCTGTTTCCCAAAGGCGCCTCTTCTCTCGAGAGGGAGAGTCCGGGGTGCATGTCTGTAACTTTTCTGAGCTGTCCTTGGTGCCTTTTTAAATATGTGGACCGTGACTGCATGTTAAGTTGGTTGCCTTATTAATCCTGGGGAGGGGGGGGGGGGGGGGGGGAGATGTCAGATTTTAATCATGAAGAGAAGGGGGTCCGCAAAGGTTCTGACCTGGCTGTTAAATAGAGTTGCATAGTTCTCTGTCTTAATATTCAAATTTTTATAAAAAGGTCTATTTTTGTATGCACTGGAGATTGCCCCCTCCAACTGACTTATTAAATGTTGCTTCTGTGGAATATAATAATTAAAAAGAATGGTAAAATATAAATAATTTTTCAGAGTGCAAAAAATGTCTGAGTCCCAGACGATGGTTGAAAAAGAAAAGATTTCATCTAAGAAGACACAACTGCTAACTCGGGAGCCTTCCCTCCCCAAAATAAGGCAGCATTGTGAATACTGGATGGTGGAAATAAATGATTTCTGTAAACTGTGACAACCAGAAGGGCACCATCACATTCTGTGTGTGTTAACTATCTCACACAAGCTCTCCCAATGCACACTGTGCAGCACCCCCCAAACAGAACCTGCTGCAGAGTCTGGGATGAGAGATAAACCTCCTGCAAAGCTTCCTTTCAGGTGAAAAAGGGGAGAGGGAGATACCAAGCTGGGTTATCATGGTTAGCCAACTGATGGCTCAGCAGGTGGTAGCCACACAGGCCAGAGGCTACTTTCACAGACCAGGGATTAACTTGGCTTAATATATGCAGACACGGCTTCCGAGTCCCCATCTCCATCTGAGCCATGCACTTCCCACTGTACCTTTCCTGATGCAAATCCCATGAAAGAGCTCCTCCTCCACCTTCCGGGCAAAATGGCAATTCTCTCCCCCCCCTCCCGATTTTAGGGCGAGAAGTCAATTTATTTTTCTCTTTTGAAAATGACCCTGTACTCTCTGAGTCCTTCAGCACTCAGCCAACCACAGCAACTCAGAAAAGGGAGATAATGCAAACCCAGCCTGGCCTGAGCCTGATCAGACCAGGAGAGGAGACCACCAGGAAATGCCAGGGCTGAAGAAGAAAGCAGGAGTAAGCCCTTTGGGATGATGCCAGGAGCCACATCTGGCCAGAAGCCAGCTCAGTTGGGTGTGTGTGTGTGTGTGTCCCATCTTTGTGAAAGTCACACACTACAGAAAGTCTCCCTCGGATCCAGCCTGGCTCCCAGGAGAGGCAGTGATAAATGCAATCTCTTCCTTTCACAGTCAGAAATGGGAGAGTGCCCCTGCCGAAGGGACCTAGGAGGAAAGGGAAGTTCTTCCTCCTGGATTTGTAAGGCACCCACAATAGTGCACACTTTCACACTAGACGAAACTCACACATGGCTTTTGGCAAAGGCCAGGCAGAGGTAACCAGGGACAGTGTCTGTCCAGCACCTGCACATGTGTGGGGGCATTATGCAAACCACAATTCGGCTTTCAAGATGGGGGGCCAAGTTCAGCAATTGGGGCAGAGGAGCAGCACCCCCCCATCACCCAGAAGGCACAATAGATGGAGTCCATCTGAGCATGCCAGGCCCTCCTCCCCTCATAGGTTCCCCTTCAGCCCCATTTGCCCAGGTAAAGGCAGCTTTGCGCTGGCTTGTCTCACACAGCCATCCCACCCGCCTCTGCCCCCCCCGCCGCCTTCCCAACGTGGTGCCAGCTGTGCAATGCCAAACTCAGGAGCGCCGGTCAGCTTGGGGAAGGCTGGCTTAGGCTTGTGTGGCAGGAACACTCAGGGGTCAAGCTCTCAGGACAAGACACTCCTGTGGATCCCGGAGACAAAGGACCACCTCAGGTGCTGATCGAGTTTCTGGATCTAGTTGTGCTTGGTCTGAGCGCAAAGGATTTCCCCTGGTTGCAATAAATAGACCTGGTGCTCACTGCAGGGGTGGGGTGGGGGTGGCCCATGACTCACTGCTGTTCCACAATTTCAGGCAAGCTAATTTGAAGCAGGCTCTGGAAATAAACAAAGCCCCAGGTGCAGAGCAGTTCTGATGAAAATTGCTTTAAAGAGCATGATACTACAACTGTAGTCTCAGTTCCTGATTCTGAACAGCACCCGGATTTAAAGACCTTTGAATTGGGTCTCTGAGGAAAGAGAGGATCTGGGAATGGCCCTGACTCGGTGACCCTTTCAACGTGTTTTCCTAAAGCCAGGAATTTCTCCAGCTTTACTTGTTCCCCACTTGGCCTTTTGAGGTCTCTCAAGGGCGCATTCATTGCTGTCCCCTAATCCGATCCATCCCCTTTGCTGCTGGTGGTCTTCCTTTCTTTCAACCAAGCGTGGTGAGCTTCTTGGTCTCTGAAGACATTACTACTATGTCTCACAGTTAGCCAGATGTCTGGTGTGGATTTGGCATGTTTCTCCACCTACCAAGACCTTCCCAAAGACCTGGGATAGGCAGATGTTTATTGTTGTTGTTGTTGTGAAATGCTGTAGGCATTCTGTAGAACTCATTGGGGTATATGGATCATTCCGGACCATTTATTCCATTGCTAGACATCTCCATCCTCGAAGAATTGATTGCTCACCGGATCGAAAATTTGGCAGGATTCTGGAGTAGCAGATTGAAGGAAGGGCCAGTTGCCACATGAACACAAAACGGTGATGAAGCAACTCCCTTCCTTGATCCTCTCCAGATGCAGCAGCTGGAACTGAGGCACCCTGAGAGCATCACTTCTCTTGTTCTCCTCCACCCTGCACTAGAGAGATCTCCCAGCAATGATGAGGTCAGGGCGTGTCCTCCTTAGGGAGGGGATGCAAAATCCAGGTGTCTTCCTTAAGAGTGACCAGTCTTAAGGAAGCCACCTTACATTCCTGGTTTGTTTTAAATGAACCTCTGACCGGGCACTTGTACTCATTATGCTGACTTATGCATCAGTACCAATTTTTTTTAATTTTGATTTTTTAATCCCATTTATATCCTGCCCTTCTCCGAAGACTCAGGGTGGCTTACAATCTAAGCACAAATCAAATGTGCTTAGCAATAGCCTTCATTCTATGTATATGCCTGCTTACTAGGGCTTTTGCCCCCACCCCACCCCAAGTGGCTTTATTACAAAGTCAGCTTATTGCCCCCAACAATCTGGGTCCTCATTTTACCTACCTCGGAAGGATGGAAGGCTGAGTCAACCTTGAGCCTGGTGGGACTCGAACCTGCACTAATTGCAGGCAGCTGGTGTTACTTAAGGAGGCATTAGCCCACTGCTCCACCAAGGCTCACTAGATCATTCTTTTGGTCTGCCTTCCTTTGTTGTACCAATGAACTGGTCCTTACTGAGACCTTAAGTGGGGCATGGAGGCCTAGTGGTTCAGATGTTGGCCTTGTCAACCAAAGGTCAGCAGTCCGAGATCAGAGATCATTCGCGCTGGTGAATGATCTCTGGCGGGCTTGGTACAGGGGTTGTTCCTCTGTCCTAGTCCTATTAGATCTCTCAGCGGCTTTTGATACCATCGACCGTGGTATCCTACTGCGGCGTCTCAGGGGGCTGGGAGTGGGAGGCACTGTTTTGCAGTGGTTCTCCTCCTATCTCCTGGGCCGCTCGCAGTCGGTGTTGACGGGAGGCCAGAGGTCCGCCCCGAGGCCTCTCTTTTGTGGAGTTCCTCGGGTTGGTTCTCTCTCCCCTCCTGTTCAACATCTACATGAAGCCGCTGGGTGAGATCATTCGTGATTTCGGGGTGGAGTAACATCAGTATGCTGATGATACCCAACTTCGCTCATTCCGCAGGAACCTGAAAACTTGGCTCTTTGAGCTGTCTGGCCCAGGCTGAGGGGTTTTAATTTTTATTGGGTTTTAGTTTTAAATTTCAGCTCCTGCCAACTTAGCAGTTTGAAAGCATGCAAATGCAACCAGCAATAGCACTTAGAGCTCAGTGCTTCTCAGTGCTTTACAGTTCTTTCTAAGTGGTTTAGAGTCAGCCTATGCCTCCCCCCCCCTGCAACAATCTGGGTCCTCATTTTACAAGCCTCAGAAGGATGGAAGGCCAGTCAACCTTGAGCCAGTCAGGATTGAACTCCTTGCAGTGGGAATGCAAATTAGCCTGCAATACCACATTCTAACTACCGCACCACCACAGCTCATAGCGTAAAAAGGTACCACTTCGGTGGGAAGGTAGCAGCGTTCCATTTGCCTCAGTGTATAGCCATGCTGGCCACATGGCCATGGAAGCGTCTTCGGACAACACTGGGTCCCTCAGCTAAAAAACGGAGATGAGTAGCGCTCCCTAGAATCAGACATGACTGGACAGGGGAAAACCTCTCCTTTTATTGAGACCTTAAATAAAAATGTGTCAGCCAGTCATAGCGATATTTAGATCCATGTACCTTCTCAATCCCTGGATTCCACTGGATGCTACTTTCAAAATCCAGAAAGTAGTAAGTGAAAAACCAGCTTCCCAGGAACTTGCCCAACGCTGTTCTTGCAGCTTCTCCGCTCTTCTGCATCTGGAAGGCTAAAAGGAAACTTTGTTCAGTTGCAGAAGCAGGACTTCTCCTCACTACGAGTGGCTGTTTCACGCAACTTGCCTATCTGTGGGTCGCCTGGTTGTCCCCCTGCCCTTTGCCAAGTTTGCACAGCACTTTGGCTCTAACGCTGGGCTTGGCCTGATGTGCGAATCCAGTCATGAAAGGCCAGATCCAAGTTGTTAAATCTATTTGAATGAGTTTGAAAGGGTTGAAGAAAAAAGTGATTCTAACGTAGTCTTGTGTAGATGTATAGAATGCTACTTGTGAGAACCTTGGGACCAACCCTTTGAGAGGAAGCAGACGGCACGTCTGAAAAGGCTCAAAATCATTCACCTTCACAGGTCAAAATTTCTGCTTTAGAAGGCTGCAATTTGGGGTAGGTTTCAAAGATATCACTGCTGTTGAGCAAGTGCAAATTCATTTTGCAAAAAGGGAAGAGCGGTGTTTGTGGGCACAAGCACGAAAGAAAAGAAAAAGAAGGAAGGAAGGAAGACTACATATTTAACAGGCTGGCCCATAAAATTAAAGGAACTAAAAGGCTACTGCAACAACGTTATGTTTATTTAGCAGTCAGACCAGGCTTTAAAAGTTTCCTAGAAGATCCTTTGCTGGCTTTTAAGATCATGGACAGACCTTTTATTCTGGGGAAAATATGAGGTACACAATTTTAACTTGCTCTTTTCAAATTGTCTTTCAAGTATTTAAACTGCTTTTGCCTTTTTTGCAATCACTGCACTGGTTTGGGCAAATATAAACATTTGAGATAAACAGAAGCAACAAGTTAAGTCCTGCGGCATCCAACAGGAAATGCTTAGGCTTCAGACACGCAGTTCCTCAGAAGGAGGAATTTCCACTGAGCTCAGCAGCCTCCACAAAGTGGAAAATGGTCTCGGTGTCCTTCTAACCCATCGTCCCGCTTGGAAAGGCAGAGTTCAGTGAAGCCCATCAGATTTAACAGGCACTATATCATACCGGTCACATCCTGGAGCCCCTCAAGGTTTGTAGACATATCCAGACTTGAACATTTTATATGGGGGAGCAAAAATGTATCCTTGCTGAGTTTTAAACGGTTTTGATGCTTCTATAACCGAAAAATGTCCTCCTCCTTATTCTGCTGCGCTAACAGAGTGCAGCCCAAATCTGAATGAATGTTTTTTGATGAAGAAAAATACAATCTCTGCAAAGAGAAAACTCACACTTCAATGTTTTGCCTAGTACTTTTCTTGCAGAAAAAGTCTGTGATTTTGGCAAGTTGCCCCAGTGCGATTTCCCACCAGTGCAGGTAGTTGGGTAGGTGGCATCATCCTTGGATATCGTTCGATGTAACAAAATGACTTGAATGTGCTGTAAAGAAACTGCAGCTTTATGGGGATCAAATTGGATGGTAAGGCCCTGCAGGTGTTCTCAGATAATACAAGGCATGCATTCACTAAGATAAGAATGAGAAACTATAGGAAATGTATACCTATCAGTTATAGAACGAGACCTCTTTTCTTGGCAATGTGTAGGGCATGATCTCGCTGTAAGCTGTGCAACGTCTGAATTCCGTTCAGCAAATCTTCCACGGATATTTAGACCTGGGCTCATCTACTATTCTCCTTCTTAGTGCCAATAAATAAACGTTTCGGCATGGAACAAAAACGTAGACAGGAATAATTCCAGAATGGCACTAAGATCAAAGGGCTGAATTATTCTTGCCACTCAGTAAGAGACACCAGGCCATTGAAAGGTTACCTGAACTGGCCTTGTGGCCTTCGGGAAAACGCTGTTCTGGAACAGACCCATTATTCTAATTTACCATGGCACAAAAATTATTTTTCTTTCTCCAGTTGAAATAGTCACAAGTGAAGGGAGCTCCATTGGCTGAACTTGCTCAGGCTAAGCTAAGTTTACTCTCTCTATATATAGTCCCTGCCACCCACCAGCAGATAAAGGGATAGAGGCCCCCTTTCCCCCCACCTGAAGCCGTCTCCCAATATGGTCCTAGGCCGGGCAGTGGAGAAAGGAGGACCACAGGTCTGGATGTAGGAGGGAACACGGCTTCCCTCAAGCCAGCCTGGATGGCAGGCAGCATCTTGCTTGGGGGGCTCAATCAAGCCTTCGATCCCCAGGAAACTCTCTCCGTTCAGGCTCTTATTCCGCCAGGCGTGGTTTTACTCTCCAGTGAAATACAGCTGCTCTTGGGTTTAGATCAATACAGTGCTGAGATGTAACAGGTCTTGGCTCTCCTTTGCTCAAAAAAGACCAAAGGCCAATAGCAATAAAAACACCAAACATTAAACTTGTTTTCCAAACGTAATATTATCTAATCTTTGTGCTATATTAATGTAAACATCTCTCTCCATTGGCTGAAAGTGGTTGAATGACTCCAAGAAACTCAATCTGTATTAAACTGTAAGCTGAATCCCCACCTCATCTACGGTGCTTCTGTTTAACCAGCCTACATTAGTATTACTTCTGCCCACAAAAGAACAATTTTAACTTTCAAAAGCTTAACAGTCATAACTGATGGAGGCAAACAGCTGACACGGAATAATATAAAGACAGAAGCCTCGCAGCCACTGTTTTCCTCCATGAGTTTTCAAAGTACTCCCAAAAGGAATCAGAGAGCAAATCAGGAAAGTGAGGGGATGGAGGGTCCTTTCGGGGCCTGTCTTCAGATCCACAGAATCTTCCTTGTGCTGCCCAGCACCCGGTAAAGAAGGAGGCATCCGAGCAAGGCTCTTTGCTCTTCTTTTAATAAACGTTGTGCAAAATAACTCGACCCAGAGTAAAAACGGGGGCGTCAGGAGGGCGGAGGTCCCAGCGATGAACCCAGCAGAAAGTCCGGCCGAGCGTCTTCCCGGCAGCCCCGCCGTCCGCCGAAGGCGGGAGGCTCCGCCCGGCCCGCTCTCCCTCCCCGCCCGCTCACGGGCAGACGCGCGGGCCCGGGTAGGGCTCCCCGCCGCACCAGAAGTCGGGCGCCTGCGGCGTCTCCAGCAGCCAGAGCGGGGCGGGCGGCGGCGGGAGGCTCTGTCCGTCGGGCAGCCGGTAGTAGTGGCAGTCGCGCCCGCGGGCCGGGTCGTAGGGCGGCGCCAGGATGTCGAGGAAGGCGGCGGGGCCACCCTCGGCCGCGATCTGGTGCAGGTTGTCGCGCTGCGGGGAGAGCAGGCAGGGCGGCGCGGCGGCCGTGTAGAGGCGGTGCGAGCGCAGCAGGGCCCGCAGGCGGCGGGGACGGGCGGCGGCGGCGTCCTGCGGCTCCCCCCCGCCGGGCAGCGCCGCCTCCTCCTCCTCCTCCTCCTCCTCCTCCCCGGCCTCCTCCCCGGCGGGGGCGTCGAGGCAGGCGATGCGCAGCGTGCCGTAGAGCACCTTGAGCAGCCCCTGCATGCCCGGGTGGTCGTGGAGCGGGATGCAGGCGCCGGCGCGCAGCACGAAGACGCCCATGCTGAAGCGCGCCGTCTCGCAGATGTGCATGTAGCTGACGGGCGGCTGGCGGGGGCCCGGCACGGCGGAGGGGCCGCGCGGCTGCAGGCCCAGGTCCTCGGCGCGCACCTGCCCCAGCAGCTCCCGCAGCCGCTGCAGCTCGCCCGGCGCCTCGCCCGCGCCCGCCCCGAAGGTCGCCCGCGCCTGCCGGGCCACCCGCTGGATCAGCGACGCCGCCGCCATCTCGTCGCGGGGCATCGCGCGCCTGCGCCTGGCGCCGGCCGCTCTGCGCAAGCGCCGCGCGGGGAGCGCCGGGAATTCGCCCCTCCCCCGCCACCAGCACGGGCTCCCTCTCGGGTTGGCGGCTGGGCGCCCGCGGGCGCCTCCCGTCCGGCTGGCAGAGAAGCGGCGGCTGCGGGGCTGCTTCGGGGGTTCCGACGGCGGAAGTCGGGCTCGGGCGGAGGGGAATGGGAAAAGCTGCCAGATTAATATTTATATGTTATATGTTAGGGTGTTGTTTGTATGTCTACACTTTGAGACCAAGGAACTAAATTTCATTTTTGATGTGTGCCATTGTGCCCACAGTAAAAAAAATGACAATAAAGGTTATCTATCTTATCTATCTAAGATATCTAAGATGTGCGGCGAGTCTCGAAGGAGAAACGGTGCAAAATTGGCGTGGGGAGGGGGAGGGAGGGAGGAAAAGGACAAAACCGAGAACCAAGAACGGGACAAAGTTTTGGCGATGCTGAACTGAATTTCAGGCACGCTGCAAAATTCTGTTATAAATTCTACCACGATTAAATAAAGCACTGAAGGTCTTGCTCGAGAAGGCCGACCGGATCCTCGGTGTCTCCCTGGGAGTCGTGGCGCGTCCCACCCGAGAGCCTCCCGTGGGGCTGCGTGGCCGCGGAGGGTCCACAGAGCCGCTCTTCCTCCAGACGCCGGGCCAGGGCTGCGGGGGGCGGAGGGAGAGGAAGATCCCTGCTGATCCCCTCCCGAAGGGGGCTCGGCTCCAGCAGTTTCCTCTCTTGGCTCGGCTTTCAGTGGGAGAAGAAAAGAGAAGGCGAAAAGTAATACCCTACCGTCTCCCACCCACCCACCCCCAACCCCGGAGGGGGCTCAGCCCTTTTTCCTGCTCTTCGCTCTTTTCCTAGTCAGGTTTCAACCAAGGCTTCTCTTCGCTGTCTCCGCACAAACACACACACGCTTCTCCAAGCCGGGGTCTTGCTGACCGAAGGAAGCATCTTCACGCTCTCCTATCCTGGTCAGCTTTCTTGCGCTGCTCCTCCTCGGCTGGGTTTTTCGCTGCCCGCTGCTTGGGGGTTGGTGCTGAAGAGGAGCAGCAAGCAAATCTTCTGGTCTGGGGCAAGCAGACACGGTGGGGCCAGAGGGAGAAATAAAATGAGGGATTTTATGGGCTCAGAGAGGCTCCCCTCGGTCGAATGAAAGGGATTTCTGCTCCTTTTAATCAAGATCTGATGGTTTGGAATCATTCAGACCCAACACACTACACTGACTTATGGCTAGTAATTTGTTTATTTTTACTAGTATCCCTTCTTTATTATTTTTGTAAATAACTCATGCAGATGATACCACTCTAATGGCAGAAAGTGAAGAAGAACTAAAGAGCCTCTTGTTGCGGGTGAGGAAGGAGAGTGCAAAACTTGGGTTGAAACTTAACATTAAGAAAACCAAGATCGTGGCATCCGGCCCTCTCAATTCCTGGCAAATAGATGGGGAAGAAATGGAGGTAGTGACAGATTTTATTTTCCTGGGCTCCAAGATGGGGACTGTAGCCAAGAAATTAAAAGACGCTTGCTCCTGGGGAGGAAAGCCATGACAAATCTAGACAGCACACTAAAAAGCAGAGACATCACCCTGTCATCAAAAGTATGTATAGTCAAGGCTATGGTCTTCCCACTTGCAATGTATGGTAGTGAAAGTTGGACCATAAGAAAGGCTGAGTGCCAAAGAATGGAGGCCTTTGAACTACGGTGGTGGTGAAGACTCCTGCAAGTCCCTTGGACTGCAAGGTGATCAAACAGGTCTGTCCTAGAGGAGATCAACCCTGAGTGCTCTTTAGAAGGCCAGATCCTGAAGCTAACACTCAAATCCTTTGGCCACCTAATGAGAAGGAAGGACTCACTGGAGAAGAACCTAATGCTGGGAAAGATTGAAGGCAATAGAAGAAGGGGACGACAGAGAATGAGGTGGTTGGATGGAGTCACTGAAGCAGTAGGTGTGAGCTTAAATGGACTCCAGAAGATGGTAGAGAAGGCCTGGAGGAATGTTGTCCATAGGGTCTCGATGGGTTGGACACGAATTTGCAGCTAACAACAACAAATAACTCAAGGCGACAAACATATCCAACACATCCGCCTCCTCATATCTTCCCCAGAACCAAAACCTTGTGACGTGGGTTGGACCGAGACAGGGCGACTGGCCCAAGGTCACCCAACTGACTTTCATAGCTAAGACATGCAGGTAGAGAGGAAAGTGCCCTGGCCATATTGAGGGACTGGACTTTGTGTCTGTCATTAACCATCTCAAATGTTGTTTCACAGCAGCCCTTGAGAAGCATTATGGGCCTTCTTAATAATAATAATAATCAGTGTTTTTTTTGTAAAAGAAAAAGGTGCTGGAACTCACACATGTCATACAACCTGCCTTGCCTACCCTACAAGGTTCCATCCAAAAAAGGTGCTGGAACTCCATTCTGAGCGTTCTATGAGAAAAAAAGCCCTGATAATAATAATCAGAACAGAGCTGTAAGGGACTTTGGAGGTCATCTAGTCTGACTCCCTGCTCAAGCAGAAGAGCCTATATCATTCCGGACAAATGACTGTCCAGTTTCTTCTTAAAAACTTCCAGTGTTGGAGCACTCACAACTTCTGGTGGCAAGCAGTTCCACTGGTTAATTGTGCTCACTGTTAGGAAGTTCCTCCTTAATTCCAGGTTGCTTCTCGATCAGTTTCCATTTGTTGTCCTGTCTTCTGGTGCTTTGCAGAATAAGGTTGACACCCCCCCCCTCTTCTTTGCAGCATTATTTGTGGAACAAAATCTTCCTTATCAGCTGTTTCATGTTTGTGTGTGTTTTCAATTCCTTCATTTGCACACACACCCTGCGTAAATTGCCATTTTATTTTCAAAATAGTTGCTTGCAAATAACTGCAAAAGGCTGACTTCCTTTTGCAGTCCTGGTGCAGATGTGAAACAGTGATATCACTTCATCACTGGGAGGGTGAGGAACTATTTCCTTGAAGTTTATGAATCACTTCTTTGGTAATGAGCTCCATAACAGATGGAAAGCTAAATGCCGACCTCAGAGATAAACAAGATGACTTATTCTCAGAGAATAATGCACAGAACCCAAACATTTAGCAGAGAATGAAATGGTGAAATTAGACTGGCATAACTTTGCCTTGTTCTGATCATTTAATCGGCAGATCTCCTTGGTGGGAAATTCTTATACTTCTAGCATTGGCAGCAGCCATAAAAATGGGGTTTTCTACAGTTGTACAGCCAATGATTTATCTCTTGCTGGCATACTACAATAGTGGGCAATTACTGAAAAACCTGCCACCTGTCCATTGCACTTCCACATTGGCACCACAGGAAACCCCCCCCCACACACACACACAC
>JAKJMR010000387.1:65345-78289 GCA_024449315.1 Daboia siamensis
TTCCTTCCTTCCTTCCTTCCTTCCTTCCTTCCTTCCTTCCTTCCTTCCTTCCTTCCTTCCCTTGGGAGCTGCTTTGGATGGAAGGCTGCTCTTTCAGGCGGGCAGAGCCAGGGGAGACTTTCCTGGGTGGAGAAATGCCAGGACGGAGGGGAAAAACCCGCTTGAGCGGAGGGGGGGGGGCGGCTCAGACAGTCGGGGAAAATTCTCCCTGTTACGAATTAGAGAAGGTGTTTTTTCTTTCCCACTCATTGCTTTATAGAAGGTTAAAAGTTACTTTTCTTCAGTTTGAGGTGTTTTGGCTTTCTCATGTTGGCATTTTCTGACTGCATTTCAGTGCAAGTCATATGTGACCGAATGTATACTTCAGTGTTAATAGTTTTGATTCCTTTTTTTTAAGGAAAACCTAAAATAAATGAATCAATTAATGAAAATGAATTTTACACTTCATTCAGTTAATCCATTAACATTTCTTGTTGGTTACTGTAAATTGAATCCTGTTAATCAGTCAAGTTAGAGATTGTTTTTTAAAATTATTTGATAAGCCTTGTCACAATTCTGATCAGAGTAACCTTTTCCCTTGGTTAATATTTTGTTTTAAAAATATTGTTCTAACTTAAATTAAGCTTCTTAACACTGAAGAGAAAATCTTTTCTTTAAACATGGGCCTTTCATGAAATTGGAAAATTATGTAAAAGCTATCCCAATTAATTAATTAACGAATATGTTAAAGCTAGGATTAGTTCGTAGGTACACCTTGTGTAGTACTGTAGGTAGCATCTGGCAACTGTCTGGTTGTGAATAGGATTGTTGTGCTTTCTTCCCACACGAAGCATGGTTCACCGTGGAGTAAGCAGAAAAGATGATACTTAAAATCCATAAATAAATAAATAAATAAAATCAATTCTGAGTGGACGGTTTATTATCACACGTAGGTCAGCTCCAGCCTTCCAGTCAGCAGCCCTTCATCAGCCCAGAGGCACTGTCAGTGCCAAATGGAGTTCCTGCTCCATGGTCATCCTTGGCCAGCGCCGAGGGGGGACCGCCCGGCCGCAGAGCCCACAACGGTGGCCCACCTGGAGGGGAAGGCAGCACAGGGAGAGGCGGGGTGGGTGGGGGATAGGTGGCAGGAGAACAGGCGAGCACACGAGCCTCCTCCTGGCCTGCGTCTCCTTTTAAATTCCGGAGGGATGGAAGAGAGAACTGGCTGGCTGCAGGAATTGCCAAGAGGTCTCCTGGTTCCCCTGAGTCCCCTCCTGTGGGCTGAGGTACCTTCGCACGGGGGGGGGGGGAGCGGCCTGGGCTGCAGCTCTTTTTCCTGCATCCAGAGGTGATTGTCACAGCCCATCACGGCCACTTTGCGATGGGGGCAGCCTGCAACCCTGAGTGGGACAGATACAGAAACGAGCACCAGCCAGAGCCGCAGCCCCGTCCACTCTGGCAGAGGGCTACTCAGGGCAAACAGCGAACATACCCAGCCCTCCCTCGCAGGGAGGATGTGACCAGCTGGTGAAGCATCCACAAGCAAACCAGCCAGCTCAGGGAGCAGCCAGGAGCCCGCCTGGCTGGGGCTCCTTCCCCAGAGGGGAGACCTGCAGGAAAGCGAGGGTCTGGCCTCCTCCAGGGTGGTGCAAAGTCTGGCAACCGAAGGGGGAGAACAGGACCATGGGGGGGGGGAAGCCCTCCAGCCCTTCCAGCCCCACATCCAATGGGGGTGGGCAGGGAGGGGCCTGTGCTTGGAGAGACAGGAAAGCCGCCTCCGTCAATCCCTGGAGCTGCCCATGGTTGGGCCTTCCCAAGTCCGGCAAAGAAGTCGGTGAAGGAGAAGGCTGAAGTCCCGCAGGCACACGGTGACTTTGAGCTGACCCTTTGGGCTTTTTTTGCTGTGGGATATTCAGAAGTGATTCCCTGCCACTTTTCCTGCGCAGGGCACTCAATTCTGAGTGTTAGGTCAAGATCAATAGTCATAGTTTAAAACTGACACCTTTGAAGGGAAAATATGTGTGCGGCAGCTGCCTAGGCACGATGCTGCTTGAGTGAAGAAATGGTGCGCTCTTTCATGATTGTTTCTCAGTGACAGTGTCCAGAGTGTCATTTCGTCCCCCGAGTGAGCGGCTGACAGCCTCTCCCGGCATCTTATCTATCAGCATGTTCTCATTCGGCTTCTTTCATGCTTGGTCTCTCGACTGGAACTTTATTTGCAAGCTCCGTGGAATTAGAAAGGATGGGCACTGCCTCGCCTGGTCGTGAGAAAGAAGAGCCATCGCTCTACAAGCCCCACTTTCTTTCCCCCCCCGCCCCCCCGCTCCTTTCAGGGCTGGCTGAAAGGAAGGCCGGACGGACCTTGGGGCCCCTTGCTTGCAGGGGGATCTGCTTAGCCATCCCGGATCAGGCCCATGGCAGGCTGCTCACCCATCCATCTTCCGCATCGCCGGTTGCCCATTTGATCAGAAGCCGCTGTCTACTGCAAGCCTCTGCATCTGGCAGGTGCTTTGGCCTGTCCAGGCAAAGAGGTCACGGCCCTTTCGGTCAAGCCCCTCTGTGGGGAGGAAGGCAGGCTCACTGAACGGGGCCTCCCGCCTCAAGGGAAAAGGCGGTTCAGAGTCAGCTCCGCGTCTGATTGTGCCATGCAGGGCAGCTGAAGAGGTATTCTTCTCAGCCCGGGCAGAAGTTTGCTGAGTTTGTGGACGATGGGTCTTCCCACAGGTGGGAGCTCTTGCGGTACTCAGCAGCCTCTTCCTGGCCCCTTCCCAGGAGTACATTCAAAGGGCAATCAGACCCCCTTTCCTGACCACTGGGACACGTGGCCACGCTTAGGACTCCCGGAAAGAGGGCTGGTTGGCAAAAATGCTGGTTGCCAGGCCTGGTGAACGTTGTGTATGATAAACACAACAGCAGCACATAGTACCCTTCCCCCTCTGCAGGGCAGGTGTGCCTTCCTCTCCTCCTCGTCCTCCTCCTCCTCCCTCACAAAGAGTGAGAAAACGAGTTTTGGCCCCATGAAAGTGGCCTGCTTCAAAGTCAGGTCCTCCCGCTGTAACAATAGTTGCCTTCCACCAATGTTGCCAATTGGAGTTGTTCCTTGACGGCCAGTCCAGACGGTCAGCAGAGGAGCCTGGCCTGTTGTTTTTCTCTCACAGCTCCTGGGGGGGGCACTTGGATAAAAGAGGGTCTGCGAGCATTACAACCCCCAAATATATGTATCAGTGTTTCTCAACCCTGGCAGCTTGAAGACGTTTGGACTTCAACTCCCAGAATTCTCTGGCCAGCCATGCTGTCTGGAGAATTCTGGGAGTTGAAGTCCACACATCGTCAAGCTTCCAAGGTTGAGAAGTTTAAGTTTAAGTTTATTGAATTTATATACTGCCCTTTTCCCATAGGACTCAGGGCGGTTTACAAAGTATTTAAAAACATCAATACAATACAAGAGTTAAAAACAGTTAAAATAATTAAATTTGATCCCTGAAAAAAAAAACATCCAATACTCTTTCCTTTATCCATTTATCTTCTCCACAACTACCGTATGGGCAAAAAAAGAGGTCAAATGCCCCACCAGCCTTGCTCTTATTCAAAGAGGCAGCCCCAAATTCTAGCACAATGAGGGAGACCTTGTCCTCAACCCTCTTCCTCCAATATACCAACATCACATCTCCCACTACAAGGTGTTTTTCTAAATAATATAATTCAAAAGAAAAACCCACAACAGGTTTTGTAAGGTTCCTTGCTAAAGAAGGCACAGTAAGCAAACCTCTTAGAGACTTTAAAAGTGTGAGAGAAAAAATATAACCCTTCTCTCGTCTCAATCAAAATATTGACCAGCTCCCAAATATACCATTTTCTGGACAAAGGATGGACTGCAGAAATGAATCCAAGGCTTGCAGCCATTCCTCACTGGAATGGCACAGATTTCCAATAGTTGATTTATATCATCTGGAAGCAGACAGAATCGTTTAAAGGCAAAGTGATCTGAGCTGATGGAACCCATCCAGGTCCTCTCAAGCACAGTCAACGTATTCCTTCTTTTCATCAGTGAAAACAGGGGTCTTCCTTTGACTTGCCACACTGGACATCTGTCCAGCTTGTCTCTCCTCTGGCCTTCCAGCTGGTCAGGAAAGGAGAGCAGGGAGCACCCACTGGGGTGGGGCTGGGCCGAGGGGGCCAAGGGAGCTGCTTGGGTGGGCTCCTTCTCCTTCTCCCTCACCACTGTGCACTTAAAGGCAAGAAGGGTTTCGTCTCCTGCTTAATTAAAAAGATGCAGCGGTTAAATCTTAAAGGCAAAGAGAGAAAGCAAGGAGAGGACAAGGAAGACAAAGAGATAATTATCTTGGAAAAGAGAGCCTCGTGCAATCCTCCTTGGTTTTTATCGGCTCTAAGCCCAGTTAGCTACACAGAGAGAGTCCCATGTCTTCCATAATCAGAAATTGCACATTAATATTGACCATACAGAAATGAGTGTGATGAGCGGTTTGTTTCGTTCTGGCTTACGCATAATGAAGCACAAAAATATTCTCTACCTCCAGTGAAACATGAAATAGTCAGGAATTTGGAGAAAGTAGAAGCATTCACACCCAAAATACTTGCCTTGTTACACTCAGGAAATCAACACTGATTTTTGGGTGTGTTGATCATGCTGTCTGGGAATGATGGGGGCTGGAGTTCTCTCAATCCCAGCCGGCTTCTCTTAAGCAGGGCAGAATTGGGAATGGAGCAACCACAAAGGTCCTGAGTTCCTGGCCAACTGACACACCACACTCGCCAGACCCAAAGACTGCCCCCCCCCAATCCATCTAACAGTCTTGGGAACGGGACTTCACACTCGGCTTACGTGTCCAGAGCTTCTGACCTTGAACCCAAAGCCTTCAGAGAGATAGGAAGAGTCAGCAGATGGGATAATTTGCAGACATTTGGGAATGTTTACACATTCTTTCAAAGCACAGCTGCTGCTGCTGCTGCTGCTGCTGATTTGCTAAATTTAGATCCTGCTTTTCTCCAGGAGCTCAAGATGCTTCTACGAGGGGCCCCCTCATTTTGCCCCAGAAAAAAAACCCTGGGGAATTATGTGGGCCAAAACAGTGAGTACCCCAAAGTCACCGAGGAAGCTATCTTGGGTTGGAGAGAGCAGAACTTGGGACCTTGTCCGCTACCCTAATTTTCTCCAACAACCTGGTCTTCAAGAACTCTGGAGAAAAATCCAGGAAAATTTGGTCGCTGTTATGTCATATTTTTAAAATGCAGCTGCTGTAAAGCTAGCAGAAAAATTACAGCATCTGAAGAAGGCTGTAATTAGGGGTTTATGTAGCTGATTTGAAGATAACAGATTTCCTAATGTCTACATTTTGAAAAAGTAACATGACTGAGTGCTGGCAGTAAAGTCCACCAGCAGGCAAATCAGGTCCTGCTCCAGAACAGGGAAGCCCCCAGGTCAGTCACCTCATTGAGGGGCCTTGTGTAAACAAGTCATCGTGGCATTGAATGCAGGGTAGGAGGCACGCACACACACACACACACACCGTCCCCAGCCTGGGACTCTCCCGAGTCGTCTGATTTCTCTGTCAAGTTGGCTGGGGATTCTGATCTGGGAGGGAACGAGGCACTGGCGGCACCTGTGAAGGTCTGAGATGGATGGGAATGGACATTTGCAGCCCCATAATGTGACCGGCTCCAAGCGGCTTAGGCCTTGGGTGTTGGGGGGAGGTGCTGTCAGGGGATATAGAAGCTGCCCCACCCTGCCCCGGTGCGGGTTGGACTACGAATCCCTCCATTGGTGCCACCCACAGACAGCCCACTTCAGGGCCCTCCTGGGGGCCACAGTCAGGGGCATCTAAGCAGGTGCGTCCAGCAGCCTCTGGGCTCCAATGCATCAAGCGGCTCCTGTTGAAACAGAAAAGAAAACACAGAAGAAACACACACACACATACACACACACACACCCCGGGGCTTTTCTGGTGGTGCTTTTGGCAGCGGCACCAGGAGAGACTTTGTAGAGGCAGCTCAGAGAGACAGACGCCTGCCGGGAGGTCTCAGGGGAAGGAGAAAGAGAGCCCTCAAAACGGTGGACTCCGGTTCTTCCGGACAGCGGTTCCCATCTTCCCAGATCCCAGCCAGCGACGGTGAGGGCTGACGGAAGCTGCAGCCAGAAACAGCTGGAGGACCATGAGCTGAATCACAGATGGGGGTGGACATCAACAGCCCAACAATGGTGTCCCATCTATTGCTTCTTCTGCTAGATGGGGCAGAACCAGACATCTGGGGCCCATCTACCAATTCCTCCAGTAACATCTGAGATGCCTGGTTAGCAAGCGACAGCCACTATGTTTGGGGACACAGAGAGACACGTTGCATGTGGTTGTGGCCCAGCTGCTCTTGGCAGCTGCTTAAGCGTAGCTGGACTGGGGAGACGGGCAAGCCGTTGAGCGACTGCCCTGCTCCACCTGGCCAAAACCCGACTTAATTCCACGGGCGACCTTAGCCTTCCCTGAATCTGCTCTTGGGGGGATGTTTGTGCACCCAATACAGACGACCAAGTGGCTGCAGCAGAAGGCTGCAGCTCAGAAGCAGCTGCACGAGGCCTTCCGGTTGGGTTAAAATGGCAGCTTCCCAAATTCCTGGCATGACAACCCCAAGTCAACAGGCGCACTTACAATCCCTCACATGTTGTGCCTCACGCGGACTGCCAGTTCAGGACATGTCCTGTTCCCTGTCTTTTCCTTGAATGGGGACCTAAGACATTCCTTGGGAGGGGGCTCAGGTCTGATTCCCGCTTTTCTTTGTCAGCTGCCCCCTCCCCTCCTTCTCTTCTCTCTATCTGCCCCTCCTGCTCGGAGAAGCTCTCATTGGCATGCAGATTCGGCTGTGCCTGGCGGGGCAGCTGCCTCGGGCCTGCAGCTCAAGGCACTTGGACCTGGCGGGTGGGGCAGGCAGTGGGAAGCAGCTCCTGGGGGGGCTTTCAAGCTTTGTAGAAAATAATGATGTATGAGACAGGGATTCTTTGGGAACCTGAAGAGGACATGACAGATAGGATAATATGGGGGCCAAAGGCTGCCTCCACAATTGAGATGGATGGTCTAATCTTGCCTCTCCGTGATTGTGAGAGGCCCGGAGCGAGATGAGCTCTCGGAGGAAGGATGTCACTGGATGGCAGGTGAAATCTGCTGGGCATCCCATCCATCCCTCCTGCGGGCCTCCCATGCCAGGAGCCAGACGTGACAGGCGCAGGCCTTGCAGACAGGAGGACCTGGCTGGAAAGGGCCCACCAAGTGGGGCCCTTCTCCCTGGCTGCCCTTCTCCCTGGCCCTTCTCCCTGGCTGCAGGGAGAGATTTGGGGCATGGAGGCAACAGCTCTAGAGCAGGGGTCCCCAACCCAAGCCGGTCCATGGACCAGAACCAATCTGTGGCATGCCAGCAACCGGTCCACACAAACAAGCAAAGCCCCATCTGTGGGATGCAGGCAGCACTCTCCGGTCCGTGGAAAAACGTTTCTCCACGGAACCGGTCCCTGGTGCCCAAAAGGTTGTGGGCCTCTGCTCCAGAGCATTTGCAGCTCTTCTGTTGACGTGGTTTCCTTCACTTTTCTCCTGTGGGAAGAAGCAGTTTGATCTGTGAAACAAGAGCAAACACAGGTCCCAGAGACACCTCACTGAAACAGCTTAATGTTGGTTGCCTACAAAAGTAACAGGCGGGCCTCGTCCTCTTGCAGCTCTCTGGAAGGGAAAATGTCTGTGTGCACCAGAACATGGAATCCAGGACTGACCAAAAGTCCTGCTCTGGAAACCAGAGCCCGGGTAGCTTATTGCTAAAATGCGTAAACTTTTGTTGAGATGTGGGGCAGAAGAACAACAAGTGAAGGAATGTATGGTAAAACGGCTAAGAAAGATTAACTAAAAAATACAGATGGACCAATGGGAAAATATGTGGCTGGAAGGACTGAAATTTACATTAGTCTTAAAGGGAATTTTTATAAAAGAATGAATCATTGGTATTTGTCGCTAAGGAAATTAGATAGAATGTAGAAAGGTACTTTGAATCTTTGCTGGAAATGTGAACAACTTGAAGGAACATTTTGTGGTGCCTGGTGTAAAAAGGTTTTCAAAATTTCAAAATCAAATACATACATTAATTTGGAAGATTACAAAAGGTTAAGACACAACTGAAATCAGAGACCTTTGGCGGGTGGGACTAATTGATAAGCAATAAAAAAATCATAAAACTTAGTTTTTATAGATAATAACAAGATTAATATTATGCTTGAAAGTGGAAAAGGTCAATAATGCCCAGAATGGGGAATGGCTGATGAGGACGTTGGAATTTGCTGAGGAGGCTAAATTAACTCCTTTGCTTAGAGGGAAAACTACATTTATCGATGATGGGAAATCCCTTAGAGACTTTTTGCATAAAATTGGGAAAATGTGCTTATGATCTGGGGATTTGATGATTAGGAAAAAAAATCTGAATAATAGAAAAGAGTGGGCTTTTAAAAATAATAATAATAGAGATATGACTTTGTGATTGTACTTCCCAAAAAAATTGGAAGCTTCTTTTTCCTTTTTCTTCTTTTTAATATTTTTTCTTTCTTTTTCTTTTCTCTCTTTCCTGCTTTTTTCTTTTTTTAGTTTGTGATAAGTTTTTATGTCTATGAAAAACGTTTTTTTTTTTTAAAAAAAGAACAGAATCTGGCCAGATGTTTTCTCTTCCAATCCTGCTGTCTGCCTTTCCTGGGGGCACCTGAAGAGCGACTGCTCTTCTTCTTCTGGGAAGCCGGTTCAGTCTAGGCTGCAGATTCCTGCAGCAGATTCCGCCTCTGGTAGGGCAACAGCGCCCTCAGCTGGAAAGCAGGGCGGGCAGGGTCTCTCCAGCTGCAGCTGGATTCCTGCCCATTCCAGAGGCTCCTGCTGGCTGCAGGGAGATTTTATTTATTTATTTATTTTATTGTATTTATATACCGCCCTTTCCCGAAGGACTCAGGGCGGTTTACAGGGTGATTAAAACAAAAAATACAAAAGTTAAAAACAATTAAATGGATGCACAGCTGGATGTACAGCTGGATCTGCATCAGGCGTCCTGGGAGCTTAATGAAGCAGCTGCTCTGCAGTGCCAGGCCTCTCTTGCTGGGTGGGGGGCTGAATCAGTGGGGCGCACCAGCCTTCCTAATCCGTCTCCCACAAGATGTAATCCAGCCAGCTCAGCTGAGAAAAGAGATACTCAGGGCTCTTCCATGTTCTGGTGCAGTCATTCCTTGATCCACTTTGTCGGATGACCAGGCCATCATGCGATGGCTGGCCTGCCCCGTTGCCCCCCCCCCCAGGTTAATTTTGCCCACCAAATCCCAGGGAGACAGCGGGAGACGCACCCTCCTTGCATGGTAGAGAGAAGGGGTGGGAAGCCTGCATCTGCCTGGGCGTGGGTGCAAATTGGGTTTATGCAAGGTAATGAAGCCGAAAGCCATTGCTCTGATTATCTGTTTGTTTCGCCTTTTATTAGATAAATTACGGAGATGTTGGTTCATAAATATTACCGAGGTAATTATGAGTGAAAGATATGTACCCTTGTACTATGCTATTATCAGGGAGAAGAGATACATTTGTTAAAAATTAAATTTGACTTTAAAAATGCACAATGTGGCCAAAGCATGCTTTTTTTTTTTAAAGAAAGACAATAGGAAGCCCAAAATAAAAACTTATCTCATTTCAACTTTTACATACTCAAATACAAGTGTTAAAAGGGACCCACCTTAAAATGTGCTCAATCTGTTTTGCACTGCAGTTTTGGTCAGTTCAGTGAACTGCAATTCTCTGGGGGTGCAGCCGAAGAAGCAGCTGTGGGTTGGGGGAGCCCAGAAGATCTGCTGGTCTGGATGTTCCCCTCTTGCCAAATTCTGGCTTGGAAGAGAGGACTGTCCTTCTCCCTGCTGCCTTTTCCCTGCTCCTCCAGCCCTGCTCCAAGACTCCCCCTTTACCTGGAAGCCCCCAGGCCCATTTGCTCCCCGGGGCCCTAAGCCATCCTTGTGCACCAAAGGCGGAACTGGGGGCGACAGTGCCAGTGACCAGGAGAAAGTGGGGGAGACTCCCCCATCTCTCTCTGGGTGCAACTGACTGGTCCCCAGCTGCCCTGGCCCCGAGTCTCTTTGCTGCCGTGACCCCCTGATTTTGCTTTCCTGCTACCCAGCCATGGAGGAAGAGGAGCTTCACCCCCCTCCTCTTTTGCTGAGCCAGGGTTGATCCCAATTTCTGGGCCTAGCCTTTGGTGGAGGAGTTCGGCCAGCACGCTGGGGCCATCCATGGGAGGGAAAGTCAAGAGTGACCTCAAGACCAATAATAAGGAGATCTTGCTGTCAAGTTTCCGATGTACGGGCTTTTCAAGTGACTCTGAGGCATTGTTTACCTTAAAAGTCCTTTATTAGCCTAATACACTGGCAAATGCTTGCTCAAAGGAAGCTGGAATCTGAAATCTCTGCCCCTTGCACAATATATTAAAACACAATTCTCCACCTTTCTAATTTTGTCATTAATCATATTCTCCAATTAATTTAAAGAATCAGTTTCCCTTCCGTTAAAAACCCAAGCCAAGGTCTTATCTTCTCTAGTTAGAGATGGCCTTGAAAGGTGCAATCCTACTCATCCCCCCTCCCAACCTTAAACTAAATCTCTTGTCAAGCATTAAGATTCTATGTTTGCAGCATTGACACTTGCCCTGTTGTCCTAAGTTGGCTCGGGCAAGATCCCCTCGCCCAGAGTGCTCGATGCCAGCCTTAGGAGTCTCTTTAACAGGACGTGGTAGAGTTTTCAAAGGGTCTTTGCCTCCTGGGGCCCTCGGATGCCCCCTGCCTCCCTGCCTCCAAGGCCTGGACCCAGCGTCGGTCTGCTGCAAGAGGGCCCCAGCAGAGGAGCGGAAGCCCTGTTCCCCTTGGCTTGGGAGGGGCCCCTGCCAGGGGGACTGGCGCCTGGCTGCACTAGCTGAGAAGCAAGGCTGAGCCCCCCCCATCTCTTTTGGGCTCTGCTGGGGGGGGGGCAGCTGGCAGACAGAGGCCCATCTAGGGGAAGAGCAGCCAGCCTCGCCTGGATTTGGTCTGCCAGACATACAAGGGAGGTGGCTGGCAAAACCAGCCATTTGCCAGTCTGACCACCAAAGGGGCTTTCCCGGCCCCTGCTGCTTTTCCACGCTGGACTCAGGGGATGTTGGCTGCCAGCAGCCAAAGAGCTGAGGTCATCTCAGATGCTTGGAAAAAAGAGGATTTAAGACTGCAGGATCCAATCTGGATCGGTCACCTGTGCAAGTGAGAACGTTGTGCATTTCAAAACTACACACCTAAATTTTGGTACTGTTACAGGGATGTCACGTTTGTCGTCATCAAAAGAAATGCACTGAGAATCTTTCATACCCTGATGAACTCCATCTTCCCACACATCGGTCCCGATGACCGATCCAGATGAGGTCCCGCAACATTATCCCAGGACACGTATATTGGCCTTCGCTCACGATTTAAGACTGTACTACAAGAGACTCTGGGACTCTCTCATTTGTGTGTTTGTGTGTGTATCCCCACACCAATACACTACAGAGCGTAGAACATGTGCAGCCATCTATGATTCTGGCATCACTTTATCCCGTTAAGGGGCGAAGACTGTGGCCCCTCAGCCAGCCAGGACCCCATGGCCTTCTGGGTCTCCAGCTACCTATGGGGGCCCCCAACTTCAAAGGAACCCCCTGTTCAGGACAGACCAGCATTTGCTGATGCATCAATCCAGACGTTTTGTGGTTTGTGGTTTCCATCCATGTTGCCTCTTGACAACATGAATTAGTTGTCAAAAGTATTTCTATTGGGGGGAAAAATCCAGAAATGTTATCTCACACTTTCTCACTACTGTCCAAAGTTCCTGTCCCATCCAGAGGAAAATCCTGTTTTCTTCACCAGCTTTTATATGGATGTCGGAAGGGAATAAGCGATGGGGAGGCTGGAGGGACCGGTGGGGAGCTGTGGAAGAGAGTGTGCACACTCTGCTGTCTGTTGTCCCGTTGCACATGGATGACAGGAAGCACTTGCTCTTGACAGGGCCCAGGCATTTGGCAACTCGGGAGGGTCCCTGCCAGGCTTTCATGTGAGCCCCTGTCCTCCCTTTCTCCCTGGGGTCAGCCTCCCCCTGCTCCAGCCACCGAGACCCTGCTGGCCCACTGGGGACCCAGGCCAGGCTGGTCCTTCTTGCTAGGACCCCTGAGGGTCTGGCTTCCTTCCTGCCCTCCTTTGTTCACTGCATCCTTACTCCCAGGCTAGCAAGAAAGGGGTCTTGCCTGTTTACACAGGGTGGGAATGAAAAGCCAGAGACAAAGTGAGAGGCACTTTTGAATGACAGCCTATCAGACTCACATTCCCTGTGGCATCGTGAATCACCCACTCTCACCCTGCCAAGCAGCCATTATCCCCGGCGTTTCATTAATTCCTTCTAACCGCCAGTCACGGCGGTTCTCCGCTTTCCCCCGTCTGCTTCGTCACACCCGTCTGCCAGCCGGGTTGGGCCTCCCTCATTTTATCAGGCGTGCCAGCCATACTCCACTTATGATCGTATAATTATATTTCTTTTGCTCTTGGTTTAGGTTTGTATTCAAGTTATGCACATCACATAGATTCATCAAAGGATTGCCGAGATAGCTACTCAAAAATAGAAACATTAAAAACATCCCGCCCTCGCCCATCGAAGGAGGCTATTTAAGTCTGCCAATGCCGGGTGCCCACAGCCACACCAGAGCCCTCAAAGCGGGAATGGAAAGCTGTCAGAGGGCTCGCCAGGGTGGGCCTCCCGGGCCAGGTTTAAGGTTCCCTTTTGGCAGCTGCTCCCTGGGAAACTGCACTCGGCTGGTGTCTGTTACATCTGTCTTCCTGTGGCTAGACTCACACAACCTACAGAGAGAGGGGGGGGGAGGGCCCCCCAGGCCCCTCTGACCAGTGGCAGCTTCTG
>JAKJMR010000387.1:85333-99640 GCA_024449315.1 Daboia siamensis
GTGTGTGTGTGTGTGTCTGCGGGTCACCCTCCCTGCTCAATGGAGATCGGAGAACTGTGAAAGCCAAAGGCGACTCTCTAGAGTGACAAAAAGCAGAAGACCGTGCAGAACAATGTAATTGAGAAATATAATCTTTATTAGACTTTTTCATAGTTGTCTAAAATGTATTTCTTCCTCTTTTTTTTTCCTTTTTGGCATTACAGTGCATTCCAACTGCTTTGGAACTGATTGATTCAGATTTTGAGGGTAGCAAAGAAACGACCGGTCCTCGGTCTTTCTCATGAGAAACAGCAACTGCAGGTGAGGTGGAGACGGATCAGCCGACACCCTCCAGGAAAGAGGCAGCCACTCCGGCCAGGCTCAGAACAATCCCAGGGTGGGTGTCGGCCTTGCAAAGCCCCGGGACAGGTCCCTCTCTCTTCATCAGCCCCCCCCCCCCGGAGCCCGGACCCAACCGGAAGGCCTGCAGCTGTGCTCGGGCTGCCTTCCCCACCTCGGGAGCTGAAACCCCCCCAGGAAGGGTGCAGGAATAATCTGGGGGGGGGGGGGGCGGAACCCTTTCCTACCTCGGCCAGCTGAAGGCTCTCAGCGAGGATGCAGGGAGATTCCCGCAGGGCGGGCGGCTTCACAACATACTGGCTCCAGATTTCTTCCTTAAGTGTGGGAGGGAATTTCCCCAGGGTGGGGATAAAAGCAGGCAGAGGTGTCCCCTACATCAGATGGGGGCTTTTGGGGGGGGGGGAATCTTGCTTTCAGGACCACCAGATCTGGGGCTGCCCCCTGCTGGCCAACCAGTAGATGAAGGCAACTGGAAATAGAAATTCCAACACAATGTCCCCATCTAAAGGTTCTCTAGATCTGTGCAGCTTAGAGGTGTGAGCACAGCTACAGCTGGGATATTTGGGGTCTATTTGAAAAAGCCTCCAGGGATAGAAAGATCAGTTGAAACAGAAAGTGGACATGTGCCAAAAAAAATCCCTTGACATTATAAAATGAAGCAACATTTTAACAGATTGATCAATCCCTGCAGTTACAAATGCTCTTCCTTGTTTTTCCACCTCTGTTAAAGATATTGCAAACCCTGTTTTTATTGCCACAATCATACGAATGTTTTTCCTAAATAAATTTCAATCTTGTAAGGAAAACAATCCACAAGTCTTAATATGCTTACTGTAGAACCACCTCACATAAAGACATTTTACATCTTTTATCAGAATCACTTAAAAATGAGTGATATGTGTTCAGGGAATATGTTTTTCGCACTCGAGAGAAGGTAAAATATCTGTAAATTTGGCATGAAGACTAGCGTTACCCAAGCACAGCCACCCAGAGCAATGGAGAAGGCACAATGGCCGAAGGGAAGGGATCTCCGGAGGCTTTGCCAGTGAAATCCCCCCCCCCCCCCCGCCCCAGTTCTTTTCCTTCTTTCTTTGGCAAATTCAGAAGCTCCCGGAGAGACAGGGGAAGCAGCTTCTGTTCCTCGGCCTCGTCTCCCAACCTGAAGCAGAGAAAACTTTGCTGCTGGTTTCCCTGCTCCGGCGGCCAAGAGGCCAGGGATGGGCAGCTGCTGGCTCAGTGTCTGGGGCCAGCCTCCACCACTGCCCTCGGACAAGCTTAGGCTGTGATGCATCAGGCACCCTCCAGGCAAGCAGAGCTGTGCAAATTCAACAGCCAGGTGCTTCTCCGTGCCCTTCGTGTTGGCAGCTGGCCCTCTGAGCAATGGCATTATAACACACACATACACACACACCAATCACCCAGCAATTGCATGTTGTTAAATGGATGAAATCTAGGGAGAGTTTGGCCTTCGTTCATCAGAGCCTCCCTATGCAAGAAAAGCCACCTCCCTTGGGTGAGAATGTGGAAGCCCTGTGAGAGGACAGCAGGATCTTCCAAAACTTTGGTCAGTGGGGTAAGATTTTAGGAATCCTCCGTGCACACCCGATTACGTGCTTGTGCAAAGCCTCAGTGCTGTAAGGGGCGACAGGGAAGCATCTGAGCAACATGCAGCCCGCAAAGGTGTGACAACCTGGTCTCAGCCACACTAATCTTGGAGAAGCGATGGAGCTGGGAAGGGGTGGGGAGCACCACTTCTGGACCCACCTCACCCCTGCCCGGCTGCCCTGCCCCCAAAACAAAAAGTGGGTTTCCAGGGTGCCAGGCTGAATGGATTCCTCCAGATTGACGCAAGAAAAGGATTTATGTTGAAATTGCTTGCCAAAGTGTCTCTTTGTGATATTCTGGTAACAACCGGCACAAATTTAGAAACAAATTGAAACGCTCAATTTGTTTCAGCTTCAGCTGAAATACAGTAAGCTGTTGAAAATAAATAAAACAGCACCTCTCATTCAAAGTCACGTGGAAATGAGGCAATTTACATATGTAATCTTGATTATCTCTTAAATGTACCAAGTCCTTGCCCAAGTGACTAGGGAGATGAAGATGATGGTTTGTTACGTGCATCTCTGGGAAGCCAGTTCCCCTAATTACTCCCCCCTCGATGGGCAGGGACGGCTGCTCCCTGGAATCGCCATGGAGCCTTCAGGCCAACCTCAGCACAGCTCCAGAGGGTCCCAGCCAGGAGCGCCTGACTCTGATCAAAAGCCAATTAAGGCAGGATACAGACCTATCGGTCTCTCCAGCATACACACACAAATCCACACACGCATGCGTGCGTGCCCCAGGTATATATACGGTGCCTCAGTAAAGCGGTTTGCTCTTTTTGCCAATTTTTGATTTTGCGTTCACCTTTCGGGCAATGTTGTTGGCTGCCTCCGCCTTCTTCTGGGGCCTCCCCAGGTCCCGGCAGCCCTCCGCGGGTTCATACAACCACTTGGTGGGGTGAGCGCTGCCTCCGAGTCTGTCATCCTTGGCTTTCTTCAGGAAGAGCCGCCCTTTCTGAAGCGAGTGAGGTTTGGGGTCAGGGGGGCTACAAAAACTGTGTGGGTATCCCCAGCTGTAAATGGGGAGGAGAAGCAGGGGGGGGGGAGAGAGAGAGAGAGAGAGAGAGAGAATATTGAGGTCTGGCAAAGAAACAGAAAAGGTAGTTTTAGCAGCCTGAGCTCAGATCCTCCCCCCACATGGAGGGGAGGGACGGTCATACATACAGGCATCTGGCTTTCTTGAGAGATGACAGATCTGTAAACTAAAAAAGGAAGAAAGTATTAGATTGACCTGAACCAATACTAAATCAATCATTATTTATTGATTATTGTGATCACGTCTTCTTACATATAGAGGCAAATTCTGCTGAGATCAATGGGGTTTATTTCCAGATGACACAGCATAGTAAATATTAATCAGCTGAGAATACTTTGATTGAAATTTGCCTAAATGGGCCACCAGAGCAAACAGCACCCGTTCTGGTCTCCACCATCTCCTTTGGGAGAGGTCCCCGGCCTGCTTCAGGGCTTTTGCGTGTCCTGGAGCTTCGGTGGCTGCTGCAGAGCCGAGGGCGGCAGGCTGCTGTGACCATCTGGCCCTTTGCCTGCTGCCATGTCATAAATTCTGCTTCTCTTTGCCGCTCCAGTGGGAGATTTCCTTATTTATTTCACATAGCGGCTCTGGGACCTTCACCACCCTCTCACGGGTGATTTCCACACTGCCTGAACAAACTGGATGTCAGAACTGCCCCCCCCCCCCCGCCAGCCTGCCATGAGGGGCGGGGGGGGAGGGGAAGGCTGGAGGGAGGGGGAGGATCTGGGGGAAAGGAAACTGAACTGCGAGAACCCACAAAGTCTTCAAGGTCAGAATGTCTCTTTTAGACTTGCTTGGACAAGGAGGGGCACCAAATGGGGAGGGACCAAGGGAGGAAAGTTAAGTGGCAAAACTCTCAGGCCTGGCTTTACACAACTGCAATTCACTTGACTTCTGGTCAACTATACCTTTCTCAGTAAACAGAGTTAAGGACTGTTTTTTTACCTAGAAGCCCAAGTTGAGGCAGGCCTGATGTTAGCAAAGCCTGGCCCCTTTGCAGCAGAGAGCAGAACCCACAAGCAACTCCCCCCCCCCGCCCACCCCGCTCTTTCTTTAGGGCAATTTGTTTTGCTTGGAAAGGCTTCTTCCCCTGAAATCTTGAAGGAAACTATGGTAAGGATTATCACTTCCTGCAGGCTTGTGCGCACACGTGCACACACACACACACACACACACACACACACACACACACGCTTGCTGCCTCTAACCACACAGAAGTTGCCTGTATTTAAAATGCCACCAATGGAAAATCTTTCCCCCAAAAAAGTATAGGTGGGCATTTCCATTTCTTCAAAAGCGGGTCCAGCGACACCCCAGAGGCCAAACTCCTCTCCGGCCACCAGATGGGATGAGTTAGATGCAACCACCAGAGGCAGCCATCCCTCCCCAGAACCCCCCCCAAGAGGCCCGAGGCACCTAGACGGTCCCCGAGAGGTGTTGGCCTCCCTGCCAGGCAGGGGGTGAAGCTGTGGAGGGACCTTCTGCCCTTTGGGGGGGGGGGTCTGCTCACCAGATGTTCGCCAAGGTCTCCGGAGCTGCCCAGCAGATGCTGATGCTGGAACCTCTCCAGCTGTCTCTCTGCCTGCTCGACCCTCTGCAGCAGGTTCTCGATGAAGCGCTCCAGCCGGGCTTTCCCGCGGACCTCCTTCTCGGCCGCTTCCTCCAGGAAGTGATTAAAGGTGACGACCTCCCTGCAGGGGCAACAGGGCAGCTGCTGCACTGGGACTGGCGGGCCCCGGTGGTGGCGCCTGCCGAGCGGCAGATGCGGCCATGCCCAGCTTCAGTTCTGGCCCCTCTGGCTCACCCACAACCCACCCTGGATGCCCAGCTCTCCAGGACCGGGATGGGGAGACGGAGAGGCCGGGGCATTCATGATATCTGGCAACAAACAAGCAAGCTTTGCTTCTCTCCTCACTGAGAGCCTTCTCCCCGGAGAGAGGAAAGGGGCCACGGAGGGAAGCTCCTTGTGCTCAGAATCTGCACCCGGATCCTGGGCCTCTCTCCCTGGGAGCCTGCAGCAGGCCTTCGAGTGGAGCCACGAAGCGAAGGGTGCTCGAGGGCCTGTGGGGGCTTCCTCCCATGCTGCCGGGTGGGGCCCCTACACTGGCAGAGCTGAGAGGGCAAGAGATGGTGGGCCCAGCACCACCCAGAAAGCCCTCCGGCCCAGGCACAAGAAGCCGCATTGCAAGGTCCGTCCAAACAGGGAGGCTCTTGTGGCCGGCTCGAGACCCCCACAGACCCCATGTAAACCTGGGCTGAGGAACTCTGTGGGAAATGGAAGCCAGCGGCCTGCAGAAGGGAAGCCAGATGCCTCTCCCGCCCTGGAGTGAGAGACCCTTTGGGCAAAGCCTTCTCTGCTCTGGCATATTCTCCCACTGGAAGGGGGGGGGTTCCTCCCCTCCCCGCTCTTCCTGCAAGAGCCTAAAAACTTTTGCCTCCACTTTCTCCTCCTCTTTTGATTGGGGGCCCTTGCAAAGCACAAGCGTGTTTGATTGGCTGCAGACACCACAGCTCAATGACCGAGCCCCTCCCCAAAGACCCCTCAGTCCAGGCGTGGGACTCTCCAGTAAGGGGAGATGTGGCTGAGCCAGACAGAGTCCTTCAAAAGCCGTCCTTTCCGGCTTCCCTCCCACCCCAATTTCTCCCATATGAGTCTTACACCAATCAGACACAGCTGCGTTTCAGCTGGGGACATGCTGCAAGGCCTCCTGGCTGCCTTTGTGAGAAGAGAGGGGATCCCTCAGGGGATCTGTTGTGAAGGGCAGGCCCCAAAGGGGAGACTTGGAGGAAAGCAGGTAACTAAGCAAGTGAAAACACACATCTGGGCAACTGAGCGCTTGAGAAAGGTTTTTCCCCACCACGGCTGGCCGAGGCTTCTGAGAACAGGCGACAGGCCCCACCTGTCTGGTCAGCCAGCACAGCCATCTACGGCCCTTCCGTCAGTGGGAAGGGTCACAGCCGGCACGTGGCTGGAGAGACCTTCCCTCCCTCCCCCCACCTGGTCCCCTCCCCCATAACCCTCTCCAGCAGCAGGGTCAAGGCGTGGGGTGGGAGGCCACTGCCCCCCCGCTTCCCCCTCCTCTTCTGACTTACTCCTCCTTGCGGTGCAGCTGCTCCTCCGACTCGGTGAGCCGCTGCTGCAGCACTGCGATCATCTCCACTGCCACGTCCACCTGCCGGTTCAGGGCCCTCTCGCGCCGCTGCACCTCCTGCTTCTTCTGGGAGAGCTGCACAAAGGCCGCCCGGACCTCCAGGAGCTGGGCCGTCTTTCGGGAGAGCTCCCGGGAGAGGTTCTCCATCCGCCTCTCGATGGTCTGGTCCACGGCTTCCACCATGTGGTTGAACTTTTCCCGCACGTGGGCCTCGAAGGAAGCGCCGGGCTCCAGGGCCCTCCAGGCAGGGTCCCAGGCCAGCTCGGCTGAGGCGTGGCTGGAGCCCAGGTCGGCCGGCCATTCCGCCTCCCCGGCCAGAGGCCGCCTGGGCAGCGGGTCCTCCGGCTCGCAGAAGTTCAGGTAGGAGAGCTGTGGCTTCAGGACGCCGCTGCCCCCATCCTGGAAGGTGCCCTGGGTCTGGGGGCAGGAGGAGGAGCAGGAGCCCCGGCCCCCCTTGAGGGGAGAGAAGAGGCCTCCTGAGGGCCGGAGGCTTCGGTCTTCGAAAGCGTGGCTGTACTCCAGGTGGGCCCTCAGGGAGGACAGGCTCCTGAACCGGGCGTGGTCCCCACACCGGGGGCAGCGGAAGGGCCTCCGGGCCGCTGCATCTTCCAGTGACTCCTCCCAGGTGGCTTTGCTGTCCTCAAAGGCCTTCTGTTGCATTCCTTCCCCAGCCCTGCAGCCGTCGTCGGGGAAGAGGAACGGGGAGGTTAGCGAGGGTCTTCTCGGCCAGTCACCAGGACGCTTTCCGGACTAGAGATCCCATCACCCGGCAGGGCCCAGTTTTGCTGGCTGCAGAGATATTGCCAGCAAACTCCGAGGGAGGCTAATTCACAGCCCTCGGGTGGGTCCCCTCGGGTGGGTCGGCCTCTCCATTCCCTGTGACCCGCCTGACAGGGCAGCTTTACTGAGAACCGGGCGCAAGGACGGAGGTGGGGGAGGGGCAGAGGGCGGGGCTGCTCTGCTCAGGGACTGGGTGTCTCTGCATTCCGCCCCTGGGGCTGCTCCTGGGGGGCGAGGCGGGCAGGGCGCCTCCCTGGGCTGGGGGTGATGGGGGGGGACACGCAGCCGGGGGCTTCTTCGGGACGAAAAGGGATTTCTGAAGGGCGCTGATGCTTTGCAGGGGCTCAGCAGTTCGGGGGGAACCCGTCTTCCTGGACGCGGCCGAAGCCCCTCTGGGACCGGAGCAGCACCGCGCGTCTTCCTCCGGAGGCAGCGTCTCCCCCTCGGCTGGAGGCAGCAGCGGGGACCCCCACCCCGCGCCCGGAGAACCTCCTCGCTGTTTCGGGGGGGGGGAAGCTGTCCCCCAAAGCTTCACTTCGCGCTTGTTTTACTCCGAAGATTAAGCAGCCTCTCCAGGCCGCCGTTTCTCGAAAGGGCCTGTAAGCCGGGGAGGAGGCGGCGGGGCGGGGTTGCCGGAAATATTCCCCGTCGCCCCCCCCCCAGCGCCCCCGAGAGGGCTGCCGATCCGGAACAAGGCCGGCCTTTTGCAGGGGACTCTCCCCGAACCCCCCTCGCTTCCCGGCAGGCACCGGGGGAAATCGAGGCGTCCGCCCCCCACCCCAGGACCGAAGGGAGGCTCCCGGGCCCTCGGGTGACCTCAGGCTCGGGACCGGCACGAGCCAGCGGGATCCCGGGCTGGGAAGCGGCTCCTCCGGTCCGCGACCCTCTGCGCGAGGGAGGGCCGGGCCGCCCCCAGCCCGACGCCGGGCTCTCCGCGGGAAGGAAGGCGCGGGGGAGGCTGTCCGCTGCGGTCAGTGCTAGCGCCGCCGCCGCCGCCGCCTCCCGCAGGCCGGTCCCGTCGGCCCCGCACTCACCTCCGGAGCGGCCGCTGCTGCTGCTGCTGCAGTCCCGCCGCGGCTGCCCCCGCCCCGCTCCCTCCGGGCGGTCCCGCGCTCGAGCTGCGCTTCCCGCGCCGCGCATCCGAGGCGGCTGCGGGGAAAGCCGTTTGCAGCAGAGCCGTAAATCACGGCAGCACTACACTCTAACCAGCTCCCCTCCCCCCCCCACCCCCCCGCCGTGCTGCGGCGGTAGAGCGAGCGGGGCGAGGGCCGAGCAATTCCCCGGCTCCGCGGCGGGATTCCCTGGGCTCCCGCGGGTGCGGAGGCTGCGGAGAAGGGCCGGCTGGCTGCGAAAAGTCCCCGCTGGGATTTGGGATGTCCCGCAGGTGGCTGGCCACCTCTGGGCTCTTCCGTGAACGGACCCGAAGAAGTGACAGGCAGGCGCAGCCCGGCTCCTCGGGGGTCGGTGCGAGCGCCGCGCCCCGCCCGAGGGGAAGCTGCCCGGGCAGAGCCGGCTCCCTGGCCACTGGCTGCCCGAGAGAGGCGCGGCAGCAGCCAGGCAGCGGCCGCGGTGGAGGAATCTAAACGCCCGAAGGCACAACCTGGCATAGGCGGCAGAGGGTCCTGTGGTGGGGCTGGGAGCAAAACAACCCGCTACGGGCTCCAGTTGCCACTGGGCGACAGCAAAGGGCTCTTTATTCGCCCAGAGAAGTTCTGCGCAAGGGCTTCCTATCCAAGCCCCCGCTGATCACGGCCGGGACTCCCGCTTCGGGTACCCAGGAAGCGATGGAGCCCCCGGGGGGCAGGAGACCTCCTCGCTCGGCGCCCTTCCCGGCTTGCGAAGCACCGGGAGCTTCCTTGAAGCGGAGGGGGGTGGAGAAAAGGCTTCCTGGGAGCTCTTCCCGTTGCCAAGGCAACCTGGAACTGGCCCGCCGCTACGCCCGCCCAGCAGCAGCCGAAGGGCGGCCCGGGGGGGGGCGGCGGCGGGGGCCGCAAAGAGTAGCCCCTCCTACTCCCCTGGTTTCTGAGGGCGGAGAAAGGAGTCCTTGGCACGTTCGGTCCCGGAAACCCCTTGAAGGCCCAGGCGGACCAACCAAATGTGGGTTAGACAGCATCACCAGCAGACGGATTCGTAGCTGGCTGACTGGCTGTACTCAGCGTGTGGTCCTCAATGGAACCGCATCTACATGGAAGGAAGTGTGTAGTGGGGTGCCCCAGGGCTCTGTTCTGGGCCCAGTGCTCTTCACCATCTTCATGAACGATTTGGATGAGGGGATAGATGGGGAACTCATCAACTTTGCAGACAACACCAAGCTGGCAGAAATAGCCAATACTCCAGAAGATAGGCTTAAGATACAGGAGGATCTGGACAAACCTGAACACTGGACGCTATCTCACAAAATGAAATTCAATGGTGAAAAAAGTAAGGCTGTACATTTACGCGGGAAAAACCAAATGCACAGGTATAGCATAGGGGGTACCTTGCTCAATAGTAGTGACTGTAAGAGGGATCTTGGAGTCCTAGTGGACAATAATCACTTCAGTATGAGCCAGCCGTGTGCTGCAGCTGCCAAAAAAGCCAACACAGTGCTAGGTTGCATTAACAGAGGGATCGAATCAAGATCACGTGAAGTATTAATACCTCTTTACAATGCCTTGGTAAGGCCTGGAACACTACATCCAGCTTTGGTCACCACGATGTAAAAAAGATGTTGAGACTCTAGAACAGGGGTGTCAAACTCAATTTCATTGAGGGCCGCATCATCATTGCAGTTGCCCTCAAGGGGCCAGGTGGGTATGGCCAGGGTGGGCGTGGCCTACTGGGTGGGCGTGGCTAGAGTGTGTATGGCCTACTGGTTGGGCGTGGCCAGCTCTACATGTTCACATCAAGGGTGCTTACGGGGACCTGGGCAGGAGTGGGACTGATCTGGGGGTCTCTGGCAGAAGGAGGGTCTCTGGGCCAGGGCCAAGGCAGTGGGGGCCGTTCCCTCAATGTTTCCAGGATGGCTTCGCGGGCCACATGAAACCACTTCGCGGGCCGGATCTGGCCCCCGGGCCTTGTGTTTGACATGTCTGCTCTAGAAAGAGTGCAGAGAAGAGCAACAAAGATGATCGGGGGGACTGGAGGCTAAAACTTATGAAGAGTGGTTGCTGGAATTGGGTATGTCTAGTTTAATGAACGACTTCGCAGCTAACAACAACAAAGTTTAATGAAGAGAAGGACGAGGTGGGACATGATAGTAGTGTTCCAATATCTCAGGGGCTGCCACAAAGAAGAGGCAGTCAAGCTATTCTCCGAAGCACCTGAAGGCAGGAGAAGAAGCAACGGATGGAAACTAACCAAGGAGAGAAGCAACCTGGAACTAAGGAGAACTTCCTGACAGGGAGAACAATTAACCAGTGGAACAGCCTGCCTCCAGAAGCTGTGAATGCTCCAACACTGGAAGTTTTTAAGAAGAGGCTGGACATCCATTTGTCTAAAATGGTATAGGGTTTCCTGCCTGAGCAGGAATTATTATTATTATGCCCAGAAAGTGTGTGTGGGAGGGGAGGTTGCATAACCTGTGAGTCGGAAGAGCGGCCCCCTCCCCGAGTCCTCTCGACTTTCAACCGCCACGAAGCGACGTGGCTCTCCTCTTCCACAGTGGGACGTCCAACCACCAGCCGCGCTCGTTGAAGCCCAGCGGCGGAAAACCCCGTTGCGCCTTTGGGCTTCCTCCTTCTTCTTCCACGGGCTCCTTTATTCCCCGGCTCCTTACCGGGGCCGTTTCGTCTGCGAAAGAAATTAGGAGTTTGCCCCAGCCTCACCCGCGGTTTCTCCCGTAAGAAGCGCCAGGGAGCCAGACCCGCGACGGTCACAAGGAGGTCGGGGGGAGCTGGGCGAGGAGGGAGGGAGGCCACCGGGAGATCGCAGAGAGCCGAGACAGAAGCGTAGCCCGCAGCCCGGCCTCTGCGCTTGGTCTTGGGCTGGCCGGGGCGGAGCGAGCCGCAGAGGCGGGAAAAGCCAGGGGCGGCCATGGCGGCCCGGGCGGAGCAGGGGCGCGGCGGGGCTGCGCTGAGCGGCGGGTCGCGGGAGGCCGGGGCGGGCCGGGCCGGGCCGGAGTTGGGGGGCGCCGCCGGCCTGCTGCTCCCTGGGGCCACGCGGGGTGTTTTCGGGGTTTCTGAAGTGGCGCCCAGGGGCCGGGGGTCCGGCGCGCCTTCACGACGGAGCCCGGCCCCCGGGGGACGCGAGACGCGGGTCTGGCGGTCGTCGGGATCCCCTCCGCTCACGCTGCCTTCGCTTCGGCCCCAGGAGCAGCTGGAGATGGAGACGCGGATGCGGGACGGGCTCCGCAAACTGCTGGCCGCGAGCAGCCGCCGGGACCAGGCCATGCGCGCCGCCAAGGCGCTGGCCCTCTGCGACGCCCGCCTGCGGGCGCTCCGCGCGCATCTCCGGCAGCGGACCGAGGCGGGACGGTGAGAGACCCCGGCTGGTGGCGGTCGTCTACCGGCCCGGCCCCGCTTCGTGCCTCGAGGGCGATCGTCTTTGTCCAGCGCTTCACTTGAAGTAGCTTTGCCCCACCCCCCGCTTCTGATGCCTGGTGGAGCGGAAAATGGGACCCCCCAGCCCCTTGATGCTTCGGGACTCGGGCAGCCGAAGTTCCTGGTCTCCCAGTCAACTCCAGCCCCCTCCCTCCCTCCCCCCCCAGTCTGGGTTGCGCCAGACCTGCTTGGTCGGTCTGCCTGCCAGGCCCCGCATCTCCCGTCCCCCCCCCGCCCCCCTTGGTCTTTTCTCTGCTTTCCCGTCTTTGCCCGAGGCTCCCCTCCCCTGAGCCTCGGGACCCCCGGCTTTTCTCCCCGCTTCCTCTCCGGGTCGATGGAAACTTTGTGGCGGGATAAAGCGAGAGAACCAAGTAGCGAAGCTCCCGGTTGCAGGACGTTTTCCAAAGCAGAGAAAGTGAAAGGGGGCTTCGCGAGGGGAGGAGGGGGCGACGGGGGAGAAAGCCGGGGGAGCAGTATCGGAGGGGCCGATGATGACGTCATTCGCCCACTCTTAACCACAGTGGTCGGCCACGTGGCGGGCTGACTCCCCGGATTCTCCAACGGAGCCGACGGAGGGACGGCGGGGGTCAGCCAGAGGAAAGGGCGGGTGGGCGAGGCGAGGGATCCCTAAAAGGTTTAGTTTTAAGTTAGTAGTAGTATCAGATAAGCTTACCTTGGAAGAGAAGGAAAAATAATGTTTGTTTTTTATTCTAATTAGTATTTTTGATTTCTTTTGTTAGATGTTCAGATTTTGCAGCTGAAGATCGTGCAGCCTGTAGAGGGAAGGTTGGCATTTCAGGTATGTCTTTTCTGTTGTCTGCAACTGGAGAACACAATAAATTCTACTGGTCCGGCTGCTCTGGTGCCTCTTCCCACTTCAGTGCCCCCTCCAGTCTCACCTCCTTGGCTTTGATGGGACTTCAGAACTTGCATCGCCTGGAGGGTAAATTCCTCCATCACCGTCACATTAAAACTTTTCCATCTGTGTAAAGTCTGTGATTCTCCTGTAAAAGTATACATTTTCAGTGCCATAATTCTGGAATGTGAATTTGATTAGAAAGTAAACAAAAATCATGGTAGAGAGGGAACCACTTTGATATAATACAAGTAAGCAAAAGACAAGAAATAGAAGAGTTGCTTTCCAAATGCTACTTTCACACCAGACCTGATGGCGGTAAGGTGCAGACTGCCCTCAGCAGGGGGTCTCCAAACCTGGCGACTTGGTGGAAGAGCTATGGACTTCAACTCCCAGAATTCGCCAGCCAGCACTCCTAATGCTGAATTGACCCTGAATGTCGAGACTGAGCACACCTGCCTTATTCTAGGAAAGGTAGCAAAGAGAAGCTATTCTGAACTTTTGGACTGTGTTAGGAGTGTACTGTGCTTATTCTTTTTCTCTTTGTTTTAGATATACGGATTCCATTGATGTGGAAAGACTCCGATCATTTCAGCAACAAAGACAGTACGTATTTTTATTTTTTTTTAGTGGTTATGCAACCTCTTTAGCCAAGCTGAAGCTTTTCATCAATGCTGATTCAGTCCAAACATTCAAGGTCTATACCCGTCAAGTTATAGCTGAGCTTGTGGACTGCAGCTGTCTGAAACCGGCTTTCCCTTTTCCACATGTGCTCTTCGGGAAAGCAGGCAGTGGCAGAAGCGATACCTTCCATGCGTTTGGCCATAGAAGGTCAGAAAATGTATTTGGCAATGGAGACCACTGGAAGTTTGTCTTCTGTTAGTGCAGTAGTGGAAGAGATGCCGGCTAGGCCTCCTATACCCGTCAAGTTATAGCTGAGCTTTTGCTGCCTTCCCCGCCCTGCAGAGGGGTTTAACTTTTACTTTCTCTAAGTTCAGAGGCGCCCACACAGCCAAATATTTTAATTCCTCCTTCCACATTCATAATTCCACAGAGGCTGTTGATACGGTTTCTCTCTCTGTGTGTGTTTTAATTAATCTTTTTGTGACAAAATTGATTTCAAGAGTTTGAACTTTGACATGTGTGTCAGAAACCTTTATGAATTTTTGAGCTATTTAAAATTCATTTGTAAAGTGAGACATTTGCTAAGTTGTGTGCACATTGAGGACATCAAACCAGTTACTTGTTTCATTGTTTCTTGTTTATAAACTTTATTTTATTACCGTGTTTCAGTAATAAATGAAGCAGGCAGTAAATTTAGTATAAACAAATAACTACCTGTTGAACTGGGTGTGACGCAACAAATTATTCTGAAGTGTTCTGCTTTTTCTTCTTCTTCTTGCAGGAACCGAGCGTTACTCGGTTTTTTGCTTATTCAAAATAGGAGCCCAGGTGTACGATTCAGACTTGCTTATTGTGGATAAGGCAGCGACGGACATATGTTTAGAAAATGCAACAATATTGTGAGTATTCCTGAACCGGTAGGAGGCACCCAAAACCTTGAACAAATCCCATTGTTTTAAAATTTTAGGAAATGGGAGCTTCACGGGAGGCCATCCCTGCCCAAACATGAAAACAGCAGCTGCTGAGAATGGGAAACGGGTGACTGGCCTATTCCTGGAGGCTGAGGAATCCGCCAAGGAGCCCCTGGCCAGGATGAAAAACCAGGACTGGGCTGCCGCCATACGCACAACACAGCGGGGGGCTTTTCCAAAGAGAGCGCCCCGCTCAGTCACTGGTAGACTTTCCAACAAATTTAGGGACCGTTGCTTTGCTTGAGTCTGTCGATTTCTGTACATGATGTTCTGTGCTTTTAATATTTTATGTGTGGATTTTATGGAGCTACTTTAAGTTGTCCTGGGAGCACTTCCACTGAAGACCAGCCAATGTAAAAAAAAAGAACAACCCAGAAATAGTAGTTTTTTTTAAAAAAACAAGGTCTGATAATTGTCCTTCTGAAACC
>JAKJMR010000387.1:99740-110867 GCA_024449315.1 Daboia siamensis
CCCCCCCCGTTCTCTTCTAGCGAGGGAGCTGGGCCAGACTTCCAGCTGAAGGTGGAGGTGTACAGCTGCTGCTGTGGGGAGGGCCCCTTGACCCTCACCAGCACCCCCAGGAAGCTGGTCAAGAAGTTGAAGACCTCCCTAGGAAAAAGCACGGGAAAGAAATTCAGCTCCGCCTTGGAGCAGAGCAGCCATGAGACCCTCCCGCTCCCCGAAACAGCCACGCCGTGAGTGAATTAGCATGGGGGTGCTGTTTCAGATGGGGGCGGTTCTCGGAGTGGGTTTCCATCTGTCGAGAAGTTCAGCTCTAGAAATCTACTTTCTGGCTCTCCTGAAGTGGGGGGAGCAGTTCAGATCCTCTTGCCTCTTGTGCTGGTACACGTTCCTAAGTGGGGACCCCCCCCCCCCGCAGCAGCAGGTGACCGAGAGGGACGGGCAGTCTGGTGGGGGGAGCTGGGGGTGGGGCTCAGAGGTGGTGAGTGTCTCTGGATCAGTTAATGCACAAAACAAACAGCTTCATTATCTAATCTGCCTCATTCATTTTTTTTGGCTAATAAGTATTTATTTATGGCTTGTTCCACTCCATTTCCATGGCCAACCTTCTTACAAGAGGTGTGTGTGTGTGTTCTTCAGTGTGGGGAGGGGCCACAAAGCTGCCTGGCCTGTGCTCTTCCTAGGAGCTTGCAAGAACATAGAGAGAAAGGACCTGTTTTGGCCCAGGAGTCAGAGGTTATGCTGGAAGCACAGCCTAGCTTTCCCCACCTTTCCGAAGGGGATTGCTGGGAAAAACTTTAGCATTCAGCCCTTGACTCACTGGCCTGTTATCCCTGCCCTCTTCAGGGGTGGGGGGTGGTTCAGCTGGCAGGAATGGGCGGGGCCTCAGAAGGCCTTACCTGGGCTTTCCTTGTGGGGCAGGCCCTGCATCTGTGGGCCCAGGAAGCTCTTCTGCTGGAGGGAAAGTGGCTGGGCCAGGCCTTGCCAGGTGGGCCCTCAGTGGGCCCTCAGTGGGCCCCATGGCTGGCGGGGGGTTTGGAGGGCCAGGGCAGCCATTGCCCCCCCCCCCCCCAGAGGGTGCTCCATGAGTGGATGGGGCGGAGAATATGCAGAGGAGATTGAGGGAATCAGTGGGGGAGGAGTCTTCCCAGGGCAAGCCAAAGGGCATCTACCAGGGAGGGTCTTAATGCACCAACAAGGCAAAGGCTTTCAGAAATTGCTTTGGGAGAGCCTCTTCCCATTTCGGTCGAGTAGGGCTGCCCTCTTTGTGCAAAGACGCTTCTGCTTATGGCAATAATCGGATAAAAAACGTTTGAGCAAACGCTGCTAGCAACGCTAATTAGCCTGTTAAAGTTGAAACCAACAGAACTGAAGCACGAGGAAACTGGCAATTGGGAACAGGTTTAGGAAATGGCACATGGGAAGTTAGCCAAAAAAGAGGGTTTTGGAAGGAAAATGTTACCGTGAAGCATATTTCGATAATGAAGCAGTTTGTTTTCTTTGGCAACGCTTGCCTTATAAATAGTATTTAGCATTCAGCACAAAAAGACTTTCAAACGCTGCTATTAAAAGGTTATCAAAAAAAGCTTCAGTTAGGGATGGCTTGGATGGGCTGCCTGGCGACAGGATCCGGGGCAGGAGAACTGCCCCTGGTTGGGTCCCTTCCCTCCCTCCCTCCCTCCGCGGGGCTGGCCGGAAGGGTCCCACCATGACCCTCCGGCGGCAGAGCCAGGAAAGTAATCCCATCCTTACACTGCGGCCCCTTCTGAGGAAATCAGGGGCTCTGGCTGCTGGGGGGTGGAGCATGGGGGGGGGGGCTTTAGGACAGGTGTCCCCCAGACACCGCTCTCTTTGCTCCAGGTATTTGGGCAGTATGTGTGTGTTTGTGGGTGTGGGTGTGTTGTGTACATGCGTTGAGAACTGAAGACCTGAATGAAAGCAAATAAGTCTTGATGTTAATTAGGCTCCCAAAATAAATAACCAACAAAAGAATAATTAGGGTCATTGCTGGAAAAACAACCAGAGACTCTTGTTGGAGACTCTCGTTGGAAGGGAACCTGCCCACTCCTTTTTTTTCAGCCGCTGCCACTTGGTGATGCCCACCTGGGCATCGGCTGCTTTTCATAAAGAAAAGGGTGTTTCTCAGAGGATGCTTCAGACACTAAAGGAAACGTCTTTTGAAGTTAAACATATGCAAAGCGAGCAGCTTGCGTTGATCTGGGCTCATTGTGTACTCCAATTACTCTCCATGGTGACAAAAGTAAGAATTAGGTTGAATTTATGGGCTGAAAAAGTCATTCTTCATCCTTATATAATATGGCTCCAGGGCGTGTGGACAGGAGACTCAGTTCCTGGTTGCAGAAAAGCAGAATTTAAAATTTTTTCTCTCTGTTTTCACAAGAGAAACCACAAAGCACACACAAAGGAGGCCAAATAAATTTCTTCTCTCCTTTGGTGCCACGAAGAGCTGTGAAACCCTTGGGCAGCTAAGCCAACAACACCTCAAACCTCTCCCCGCCCCCTTATGAATAGCCAGGAGACCCTTGGGACAGTTTCTGCTTGTGCAAATTCCAAGTAAAAACTTGGCTAAAGGGTTATTTTGATATGAGTGCCCAATGGTGGTTGCTGGGCTTTCAACGAGAATGCCTGCACAGTGCCAGGCTATCGGGAAGGGAGGGAGGGAGGGAGGGAAGGAAGGAAGGAAGGAAGGAAGGAAGGAAGGAAGGAAGGAAGGAAGGAAGGAAGGAAAGAAGGAAGGAAGGAAGGAAGGAGGTGGTTGAGGAAAACTGGTGCTTGATTTGGCTCTAACTGAGCCACAAAGCCAAAAGGGATTGGGGGGGGGGGGTGGAGGTGGCAGAGGCTGGCCCGGCCAGGGGACCAGGTGGGTCATTCGCACAAGCCTTGGGAGCCCCGAGCCCACCCCCTCCCTCCCGTCCTCCTCCACCAATTCTTCCCTCGGTTTCCGAGAGGCACAAGCAGCAAAGACCAAATGCCCAGAGACGGCCACTGGCTCCCTCTGTTTCCTCTCTCTTAACCAGCGGCTTGGGATACAGCTTGCTGGCTTCTGCCTCGCTGAGCTTGGAGAACGCCAAGGATGGCTTCCAGGCCCACAGCCTTTCGCTCCTGGGAAACGGTAAGTTACGCCGAGCGCGTTGAAGCCCTCCAAAGCTTCAGAAAGGATTTGCTTTTTGTGCTGCGCCTTCTGCCAGCCAAGACGTTCAGGAGGAATTGTGTTCCTCTTTGAGTTCAGGACACTTTTCTCCCTGAACATCTGTTTGGAGGGAGAGAAGGAGAAGGACAACCTTCCTTCAGAGGGCTGCCTGGAAGCCCTTGCCCCCTGCCTCCTCCCTCTGCGTCCCCTTGAGGCCTTGGTCTGCTGCTCTCCTGCTGGGCTCTGGGAGGTGAGATCCCAGTCTAACCATCTCACCGTGGAATAAATTCATAAAATCAGGATGTGACTGCTCTGCTCCTGCCCAGTTATTGTTCGGTGTGAATTTGGCCAAGGAGCATGGAACCTAATGTGGAATCCCGGTTTGTCCTGGCTTGTCTTTCAGAGGACTCTCCTTCTTGGCTTCCGCTGTACGGCACCATGTGCTGCCGCCTGGTGGCTCAGCCAGACTGCATGAGCCAGGATGCCAGGGCCGGATTTCTTAACGAACAGGTAAGACTGCCCGGTCGGCCTCCTCCAGCACCACCTTTTATTTGGACGGCGGCCATGTCAAATGCCTCTTCAGACTTGAGGATGATTGGCAGTTCTTGTGCCACCTTCAGCTGCATCCTGCAGGGGGCGGTCCGGCTCCTCCCAGGGCCCCGATAACCCCGGCTGCCCCTTGGATGCCGAGAGGAAGCTCCCTCCCTGCCGCCCCCCAGCTGGACACTGAGAGGCAACAGATCCAAGCCCCTCTCCAGGGAGGGAGGGAGGGTCCCTTACTCTTACAGGACGCTGCTCCCTTCCCTGGCCAGAAGGAGGGTGGTGGGTCCAGCCAGAGAACCTCTCCCAGAAGGAGAGGCCACCCCCCCCCCCGTTTCCAGGATACGTGGCCGTGGCACCCGGTCCTTTAAGTGAACGGTTTTGTCTGGATTTCATTGGATCATCTGTGGATAAGGGGGCGCTGGGGGTCCAGGCACCCTGTGAGTTTGGACAAAGGGGCTGGATGAAGCGCACAGGGGAGAGAAGATGAGCCTCCGCCGCTCAGATGCCTTCTCAGTGGGGCTGTGGGTGGGGGGTGCCCGAGGCCACTGGCTGTCCGGTCCCTGAGACTTGCCTTCGCCCTTAATAAAATACCGTCCTCAGTGTCACCGAGGCCATTTGTTGAGAAGGTTCATTTCCTGATAAGGGCTCGTTCTTCACCTTTGGGGTGATCTGTGACCGATGACATTTCTTACAGCCATCGGGGGGTGTCCTGGGGGAGACCTGGAGGCGGCGATACTGTGTGCTGAGGGGGCCCCGGCTGCTCTGCTTCTCTGGCCCCGAAGAGAGAGAGGCCGTCGCGGAGCCGGCCTTGTCCATTCCCATCAACCGGGTAAAGCCGAGCGTCACTTGACCATTTCAAGATCCAGGGGTCGGGGGTCTCCTTGCACTTTACTCATCTTACAATAGTTAATTGTCTGTATGTATGAAGGGGTAGGAAATGTGGACTTAAAAGCAGGGGGCAGGGAAGGTGCCCTCCCCCCTTTTCACAAGGGACTGCAGCCCAAAGAGCTGCCCCAGAATTGGGCAGGTGGGTGAGACTTATTTTCCAGGCACAGAGAATTTTGTAGAAGACTGCCTCCCCTCCCCCTCCTCCCTCCCTCCCCCCCATGTCTGGCTCTGGAGCCCACTGAGGCACTCGTGGCCAACTGAGAGGGGGGAGTTGGGGAGGGGCGCTTCCCTTGTGGCTTCGCTGCTTGCTTCATTCTGCGTTCTGCTGCAGAAGCTCCCTGTGCAGCTCCTTGCATGCTTCCCCTCCGCTGCAGGACGCAGCTTCAGGAGGACGGGCCTGTTATTGCTGAGGCTGGCATCTGCGTCCCTCGAATAACCAAGGGAAGAGCTAAGTGGCTTTTATCAGAGAACAGCTTTTTGTTCCATAAAGGCACCTGTGGCTCAATACAGGGCGCAGAGGCAAGGTGAACTCCTCCTGTCACTGGGGGGGGAGGCGCCGCAGTTCTAACCTGCTGACTACGAAACTCCTTGACTTGATTTTGTACTGTATCTATGGTTACTTGCATTAATAGGACGCAGCATTTATGGATGCATTGCTTAATCTTCTATTTTTAGAATGAAAGACTTAAATGAGCAAATTGACCAGATAAGCTGCAAACATCCACCTAAATTTCAAACAACTCCTCCAGTCAAGTCTCTTTAAAAATCTGTGAAAATATTCTACAGGTTTTCAGGGATGGTCAGTCCTCGGGGCATTTATTTTTTTCCCACCAGGACAATAGATATACAAATGAAACTGCGCATTTAATGGCTGCTGGGGAGGACGGATACGCAGGAGAAGAGTGGAAAGTGCGGTGTGTGTGTGTGTGTGTGTTTGCGTGTTTCACCTGAAACCAGGTGAAAGGAGACCACCAAATGTTCATGGCAACCTTAGGGTTTTGTGTATCGTTTAGGGAACTCAAATTCGTCCTGTGGATAAAGAGGCGGGGGGAAAGGCCAACCTTTTCTCCGTGGTCAACTCTGAGCCTGGCGAGGCCGCAGCTCGGGTGTTCCAAGCAGAGAGCCGGCAGGACCTTTGTAAGTGGATGGAAGCCTTCCGGCAGCACTTTTTTGATTTCAGTAAGTGACTCGTCTTCTTGGAGGGAAGCGCAAACACCCCCGCTGCCTTTGCACAACAGCCCAAACTTTTGCAAAGGCCCATCCCCCCCCCACTGCAACCCCAGCGGAATCTGTTAAAACTGGCACAGTCTGACCTTGCGTTGCTGCCCATGCTGGCCCTCTCAGAGGGAAGGCCCCAAAGTCCAAGTAGCATAAGCAACAGCCCTTAAGGCTTCTACACCGTTTAACAGTGCTTTTCAGCCCCTCTCTGAGTGGTTTACAGAGCCAGCCTCTTGCCCCCCCCCCCAAACCATCTGGGTCCTTGTTTTGCTGACCTCGGAAGGAAGGACGGAAGGCTGAGTCCATCTTGAGCCGGTCAGGATCGAACTGCTGGCAGTGAGCAGAGTCAGCCTGCAATGCTACACTCTAACCGCCGCGCCATCAGAGCCCATTAAAAATTGTTTTTAATGGTCTCTGGAGGGATCAGGGCTTCTCCAGGGCCTTCCCAATAAATGGTTACGTCAGACCGATACAACAAAGTGTAAAGTTGTGATGATAAAGATTGGGATTGGGCCATGCACTGCAATTGCCCTTATCCTGTCTTGGAAATATGAAATATCAGTTAGCTTGGCTGTGGTTGATTCAGAGACTTTATGGCTACCTAAGAGATGATCACAGTAGGGAGGTCCGGTTTACCCTTCAATAGGAAGCACTTATTTAAAAAGTGATATACGTTTTTATGGGGAAAATGCCTCCTCTGAAACTGTGTTGGCTGCGTTTGATGCTACCATTTTAAAATGGAGAACCTGAACTCGGCCCATTTCCTGATTTCTGTCCAGGTCAGTGGAAGCACTGCTGTGAGGAGTTCATGAGGATGGAGGCGGGGTCCCCTCAGAAGCCACCCCTGTTCTTGGCCAAAGAAGCCACTTTGGTTTACCAAGAGCTGAGTAAGTCAGAGCCAGCGAGTGACCGCAGGGCCTCCGGAGCAAGGCCAGCTCAGCCTCCCCCCCATCCAGCTGGGCTCTGCAGAGGCTGCAGGACAAACAGGTGGACCTCTTCCCTTTGGGTCACTCTGGGGAGAGGAGCAACTGGGAGCCCACTAGTTAAAGAGATCTTTGGGGCTGGCTGATCCCCCATTTCGGACTAGCCGGGTGCTTTTATTTTTTCTGGATGTCTGATTAAAGAAATTGCTGCCTGTGGTCAACACATGATTTGGAACTGACAGGTCATAATATTTTAGGATTGAAAGGGGCTTGGAGATCATCTAGTCCAGGGGTCCCGTGCATCAGTCCAGGCCGCGGCATGCCAGCATCCGGTCCGCACAAACAAGCAAAGCCCCATCCACGGGATGCAGGCAGCACACAAAACCAGGCCCCCTCCGGTCCGCGGAAAAACCTCTCTTCACAGAACCAGACCCTGGTGCCCCAAAGGTTGGGGGGCTCTGATCTGGTCTACCCCAACAGTGCATTATTTTCAGGAGAAGCCAAGAACCAAAATGCATATATACTGTAGCAATTATTTTTGCAGATATTTCTTTTAGATTGGTAAGAATTCAGAAGAGCGATGGTTCTGGCATAGGAATGTTGCTGGCATCTCAGTTCAGCTAATTTTTTTCTCAAGTAATTTCTGCTACTCCTGGGCTGTTTTTAAAGCCTTCCTTGGTAAACAAAGGAAGGGTCATTCCTGGGGGATGAAGGTCTCGTCTGTGGGGCCGGTGCTGCGGCCCAGCTCCACTTTGGTGACCCTTTTGTGTTGGCTTTAATGTGACAGGCATTGATTCGCCGGTGAAGCCTGACCCTGCAGCTGCCACAGCTCAGCGTGAGGAGGAGGAGGAGGAAAGCAGGCTGGCCTCGTTCGCTGGCCCGGGCGAGGCGGACATGTCCCGTGGTTCTTCTCTGAAGCGGAGTGGGAGCAGCCCCCAAGGAAGCCCAGGCCCTGAGGGGGTCAGCGAAGGAAGGGAGCCCCCTTCCAGGCCCTGATCTGGCTCCCTGCAGCACTGCGCCCAGAGGGAGGCCTCCAAACCGCAGCCTCCTGCACGCTGGCATGGCTCCCGCGGGCCCCCACACTGCCTCCTGCCACTCCTTCCTCTCGCAGACACACCCCACCCCGGCAGCCCCGTTTGCCAGGCTAGGGGTGTCCGGCTGATGTTCTGTTATGTTTTCGTCTGGGAGGGGAAGAGAAATGGGGCGGGGGGGGGAAGCTTCCTTTGTCCCTTGAAAACTGAAATGGAGTCAACTTCCACACAGTATTTGTTGTTTCTGTCGTGGTCCCTGTTTCTCTCTCTCTCTCTGTAACCTTTTTAAACAAAGCCGTATTTAACTCTTGCCTTACTCCCAGCCACCCCCCCCCCCAAGCCCTTGGCTTCATGGCGGAAGAGTCTTCGTCCCTTTCCCTAAAGCCTCCCTTGGCATTAAGTGGAGCAGGAAGTGTCTGGGCCTGGCCAGCTGCCGCTCTGAGCCCAGACCGATGGCTTTGCCCGCTTAGGCACAGCCCTGCTTCCTTGGCCCTGACCCCTCCTTTGGCCTGGGCGATGGAGCCTGGAGGCCAGGAGAGCCACGAAGGCACCTCGCTTCTCTCTGCTGCTGCTGCTGCCATTCTTTCCTGCTGTGGTGGATTGGTCCCCTGTAGCGTGCCTTGGACCGGGCAGCTCGTACGCCAGGGGCCCCTGACCCACCACCAGCTGTGGGCACAGGCAACCCATGGGAGGAAAGTGGCCTCACTCTGCAAAGGGTCTCCTGCAGAGCTGATCGGGAGCCCCAGATGTTGAGCTCACCTGGCAAATGAACATCTGCACGGCTTCGGTTTCTGATCCATTATCTAAAAGATCCTCTAGTTTAAGGAGTGTGTGGATCTCTCGGATCTGCCAGTTTGCCGGACTGGATCTACTTAAGCAGGAAAAGCTGTTCCCTCTCTGGGCGTGGCAGGAGGGAAGAGCGCATTGGCGAAGCTCAGCTCAGAGGCCTCCCAGAGGTTCAGCAGCCCCCCCCCCCCCCGTAAAAGCCCCCATCTGAATTAAATTCTTACAAGCTAAAGGGTGCGGCATTTTTAGCTAAAATACTAATGTCCCTCTGAATAATTTTCACAGCCAGTAGTAGAAAATTGGATGGTTTTATATTAGGAAAAAGTGGATGCTGCATTGTAAACAGAATCAAAACAGATACTTTATATTTAAATAACATCAGAGCTTTTATTCTGCTGGTTGGAACTGGTACAATGTAAAGGTACTTCTCTCAAATATTTTCTCCTTGAGGTCCTTATTTCCCACAAGTCTGACTTTATCAGAGAAGCAGTTCTGTGTTGGTCACGGAGGGCACCTCTGTAGCGCAAAGGGAAACAAGGACTTTAGCTCTTGGCACAGTAGTTCATGGCTGTTCGTCAAGTTTTGTTCTCTATATGTATTTTTTTTTGGTAGTGTGTGAGATGCATTATATACCATGGAGGTTTGCATTTATCTGTTTTTCAAGCAGTTTTTGGAAAAAAAAACAATAAAGGAAAAGTAGCAAAGTGATAAAGGAAGTGTCCTCTCAGATTAACGCTGTCTGGTCCCATAATGAGATAGCAGCTTTTAAACTTTTAAAACTCATTCCCCATATCATGTCACACTGCCATGACTTTTGATCATAATTCTGGGCCCAGTTAAAATCTCGCCTGTCTTTTGTATTTTTATAAATAACTCAAGGCAGTGAGCATATCTAGTCCTTCTCCAATTTTCCTCATAACAACCACCCTGTGAGGTGGGCTGGGCTGAGAGAGAGTGACCGACCCAAAGTTATCCAGCTGGCTTTCATATCTCGGGTGGGACTAGAATTCACCGTCTCTGGACTCTGGTGCTTTCACCACTAGACCAAACTGCCTCTGTTAGTTGTTAATGTTTGATAAGTCAGCCAGCCTCCACCCAAGGTAGTTTACACTCCAAAGGAACGCCTACCGTGGTAGGAAAGGCAGAGCATGTAAGACCACTGAAAAACATCACGCACGAAGATTCAAGCCAGAGCCTGCTCTCTTTGCAAGAAGTCCCTGGCGTTTGAGTGGCAGATTTAAAGCTGCTCAATCTCCAAGTCAGGGGTGGGCAACTAGGGCCCCTAAATGACCTGTGGACTTCAGCTCCCAGCCGTAGCCTCTGCTCTAGCTGCTAGGTGTATACTTTGGCCCTGTTAATTGTGGGGCTTTGCTACTGTACAATTCCCCAGTTCTTTACAAAGCAGTTTGAAGTCCAGCTTTTCCAATTCTTCCAGCCCTGAAACATTGAGAATAGACAGCAGGTACCAACAATCAGTGCAACATTATGAGAAAAAGAATAAAATATTGTCCTGGAGCAATAAACATCTCACAATTGTCTTCCTACCACCTCAGCTGTCCATTTTTTCAGTCCATGTTGTATGCCCTTGGGCGTTTTCCAAAAATATTTCAGTGTTTGTTATGGGGTGTGTGGGCTGCAAAGTCACCATTGTTCCATTGCCCTTAAGTTTGCACTGGATGCTTTGATAGGTTTCTACACAAATGCTGGATCCAGTGCCTCGGACTGCAACTGAGAACGTCGCAAATCCTCAGTCCTGGTTTTTGTTATTGCAAAAGAGCAGCGTTAGAGATCTGTTCTTCCACTGGACTAGACTAGACTCCTGGGGTTTCTCTGTGCAATTCCTCAAAGATCACCAATATTCCTGGCTGAAGCCTAATGGCTGCTGTGCTGTAGGAAGCTGTTTGTGGATGTCTTGAAGGCATTTCACACCAGGATGATGTAGTTACGTCCAAGAAGCCACCAGGTGTCCTGTGCTTCTCCGCTAGGAATCCCACCAGTTCCGAAATTGCAAAACGGAAGAATTCAGTTCAGCTGAATTCAGTCCTTTGCCCGAGGAAATTGTGTAAAGTCCGAAAGGAGATAGAAATCAGAATTCCATAGCACTTTTTCCTGAGAGAAGGAGATGAAGAGAACAGAGTGTATTAACTGCATTTAATCTATCCCTTGATTTTAGTTAAGGTTTCCTCCAGTATGCTTGGTATCAGAACTGAAATTATAATTACTTTGCATTCCTAGTTAACGTATTTAACTGAAGGGATCTAAACGATAACAGAAAGATGATCCCATCATTGTGGTTTCCCGCAATTGCAAGAATTAGAAGAAGAGCACCAGATTGAGAAGGCTGACTTGCATGGAAAGAGCTATATACTACAGAGCATCTTTGAGAATCAGATCTGGCAACTTGACATGGCCGGTATACGTACTTTATTTTCAGCTGAGGAGCACCTTGGGCAGTTCTCAGACTGTTGAATTACAAAGGGATAGTCAGTACCTGATTGATAAATGATTTTCCAATAAAAATGAACCACTATGCCATTCAAAAGTGTGTTTGTGTGTGTGTGTGTGTGTGTGTGTGTGTGTGTGTGTGTGTGTGTGT
>JAKJMR010000387.1:110877-137945 GCA_024449315.1 Daboia siamensis
TGTGTGTGTGTGTGTGTGTGTGTGTGTGTGTGTGTGTGTGTGTGTGTAGCAGACTATGAATTGAATTCTGGTTTAGATTCAAATTCCCCTTGGTCAGGATGAGAGGAAAAGGCTCAGCAATTAACTTATATTCAGACTCACCTATCTTAGCTTGCCAGAAGAATGAACTTGAATAATAAAGTTCATTAACATCGCCCTGAGCCTGTTGGAGGAAGGAGAGGGCATTTGAATGAAATTAGTGTTGAGATTAATCAGAAACAAATTGTCCTCAGTCTGGAGTCTTGCAGTGGATGTTGCAAATTTATCAAGTGATTAAACTTCGCATAACTGAGGGCAGCTACAGACCATTTAAATTTATGCATGGGAAAATCTTTGCAAATATTGCGGTCTTCCAAATAAACGAATAAACCCTTGAAAAAGGAAGAAAGTATTTGGTGCTTCTAGCTTCTCTCTCCCCAGCGCAACTATTTCGGATATTAGCTCGGCTCTAGTTCAGTTGCTTTTGCGGTTCAATTCCTGTTCTGTGCACCGGTTTCTCTCTGCTGCTTCTACAGCCTTTTCTCCTTCTGAGCCCCGAAGAAACCAGCCTTCATCTAGAGACTTCAGACAAGCCAGGAATGCTGGGTCTAATAAGCCTGACAAAGGGAGGAGAGAAGGAAAAATGAGAGGCAGCCTCCTCGTTAACTATGAATGAATCTTACTGGAAATGGCTCATGTGATCACAGCCACATGTTTTGCTGCAGCTGGGTTCTTCCCAGGACACTTTCACATCTGCTGTACCACTGCAACTAAATTCCAAGAAAACATCATTTCTGTATTACAGAATATCAAATTCATTTATTTTTTCTAAAAAAAAAAAAACCCCACCTGGGATGAAGTTCCAATTTTCGGTAAGTGTTCTGACCCTGTCTGCTTCCTAGAAAGGCCCTTAATTCACGTCATGCCATTCATTCTAGGATCCGCCGGTGAGTCAAAGAAATTCTTGACGTAGAATTTAATCATCGTAGCTTAAGTGCTGGTCCGTCCCCAACTTAACCCAGGCTCTCTGTGTTTTCCTGTAAACACTTTGAGCGAGATCCGAAAGGAATCCAGCATCCAGAGGAAAAGGCAGGCTTGGCTCCAGATCAGCTCTTCTCCAGCGAGGGCCCTCAGAAGAAGCTGAACTACAACACCCATCATCTGCAGCCTGCAGGATTGGCGCCTGGGAAAGCAGGCATTGGGAAAGGGCGTTGTCTGTGGGCCTTGTCTGGATGTCTCAGAGGTGCTGCCCAGCATTGGAAAGGCTGGACAGTCTGCCAAGGCAGAAGGAAAACAGGCTACCAAAACAGGCCTGAAAAATTCTGGCATGGCACAGTAACACGGGAGAAGAAATTGAGATAGGAACAAAAGCGGTTTGAGCAGGAGGAAGAAAGGGAGATCTTACCACAGCAGCCACGTTCAGGGATGTCATGAGAATAAAAAGTGGATCAAGAGGGCCACATCTGAAAGTGTAGTGAACATGAATGGAAGGCAATTTTGTTCTTCTTGGAAGAGGTTTCTCTTTTTTCTCCAAGTCACGCCCCCCCCCCCCCCCCCGCTTGCCTGTATCCAGAGCCCAGTCATGCCCGGCAGTCTTTCCTTTTCTCCAAGGACATTGGCTTTGTCCTACGAATGGGCGAGTCCCAAGGGCCCCTTGGCTACACAAAGAAGTGCTTTCCCCTGTCTGAGGTGTGTAAAAATTGTTAATCCCTGTAACAAATCAGTCAGGTGACTGCAGTTATTAGGAATGGATGCAATAAAGGAAGGAAGGATAAAGATTGATATTGAGAACAGCAAATTTTATGCATTGTAATTTTTTGCTGACTGCAGGATGGCTGGATAAGATAGCAGTGAGGAAGGGCTATTGTTAAACTCTTAAAATGTAGCATCTGTCTTTCACAAAAGAGCCAGAACTTACTACTGGTCCTTGAAGGGTAACACACTGGTATAAAATAGGGTTGTGTGCTAGTCCTGTTCCGTCTGTTCTTTGCTTGCATGTTCTCACATGCTGTCCAAGCTCTGGGCGTGGTCATCAGGTCCTGCTTGGATGGCTCTCTCTGACCTTTGGCAGGTGAACACACAAGACGCCTCCAGACAGCCGCTGAGTGTTTTATTTTATTTTATTATTATTTTATTTTGACTTTTTTTCCTATTTCATAACTGCCAAAATGCAGAAAATAACTAGTCATGACTTTCAGGTAACCCCATCTGATTCCTGAAAATCTGAGATAACTCCAGCAGGTTACAGCATGATAGGAAAAATGGAGTGAACATTACTGGGCCCTGCAGATCTGGGAAGAGAGGAAACTGCATCTCCATTACGGTACTGGATAACAGCATCCAAGTTGCAGAATTAACTTTCTAAAGGATTACTCCATAGAGGTGGACCATCTGGATCTCATTAAGTTTGCTATATCCAGTCTGAAGTTGTGCAGAACAAACTTACTCAGGCCCATAAAGAAGAGAAAATAATCTTGTTCCATCAACTCAGATATACAGTTTGGAAAGTATAACCTCATTAATCCTAGAAACCAAAGATTTACTCAGTTACGGATACAGAATAACAATAAGATGGATTAAAATGGTTTCAGGGTAAAGGGCCAATAAGGAAAAACTGCCAGAAGCACCCCAGAATTTCGGGTCAAGGCTTCTAAAACAGGCAGTTGATATCATCCTGGTGTTGCCTACCTCAGCCAAACAAAGCTTCACAAAAATATTATTTTTTGAAATAGCATTATTACACTGATTTATAGGGTTGTTTCCTAGTGACATATTATAAATTGATGTACAAGGACATGTAAAGCTTTACATTAAATTTCTCTGTTCCTAAAATATTTGCAGCATGCTGATAGAATCAGTGTGGCTCAACGGTTAAGGTGCTGGACTTAAGCAGACTCTGCTTCTTCCTTAGCTCTAGGAGCTCAGCAGGGTGAGGGGGGACAACCCTTCCCTCTCTCTCACCCCTAGACTGGAAGTTGGAAAACACTTATCTACCCACCAGCACCAGCACCAACCCAAATGGATTAAGGTCCATAACTTTTAAGGAAGAGGCCTTTATCCCCATGGGTTTGATCCAAGGCCAGTAACGTAAAACGCAGCCAATCAACAATAGAACTTTTTCTCTGCATAAAGAATATGTTAAGCAAACAAGTAGGGGATGAGTGCAGACATGGCTGCAAACTCCCCACTGAAGTTCTTGGTGTAATTATTATGTGGATATTAAGAGGGAAGTTTCAAAGTTAATTGTTTTTTCATGACTCATGGGATCACGAGCATGAGAGGAGATTGTAGAATGGGTTGAGAAGACGTTCAGATTGCAAGTTTATGCCTGTCCCATCTAAAGAGTTGCTTGGGCTCAGAGCTCAAGACTGATGTTTCTTGGTCTTCACCTATAAAGCCCTTCACGGTTTGGCTAAAAGTTAAATTCAAGACCACGTTTTCCCCACGAGAATCAGCCCAGCCAGTTCAGACTTATGAGGGAAACTTCCTGGTGCTTCCCTGCTTTGGAGAAGTGGGAGTGGAGGGTGGGTGAGGCGAGGCGAGGCGAGGCGAGGCGAGGTGAAGCTCAGGTGTGCTGTTTTGGGATAGCCGTTCTGGACCTTTGGAGTATCCACCAGCAGAAATCGGGGTGCGCAGGGGCCTTAATAGGTGCCCCTCCTCCTGTTGGGGATGGTGAGCAAGGGAGGGGCCTGGGCTGGAGAGAGTGTGCAGGGAGCGGGTGGGGTGCTTAGTCTAAAAATTCTTTATTGCCAAACAAACCTATTGGTAGAATTATAATCCCAGAATGGTTTCTAAGTGAAGTTGAATTCTGTATCCTATTAGTTTCTCAAATATGAGATGATTTCTGACATTGATCTGTACTCCTCCTAATACACAATTGTTTCACAGAAAGAATTCAACCCAATTTTCAATGAGAAGCAGAATATTTTAGTCGCTGCAACTATACACAGTATGGTTGTATTGTACGACATGATATTTTAATGTGTAGATCCAAACTAATATAATTGTGAATACCTAATTTAATTTTGTGATATTTGCAAATCTGTCCCCTACGTACAGTTTGCTTTTCTTACTTCTTGGATTTCTCCCCTGATTATTTAAAATCTTGATTGAAAATCTTGAAGTCTTGGAAAAAGGACCTGGATGGATGCCTTTGGTTTAGAATTTAAAACTTCAAACTTTTGACATAAAGTTTGATACTCTGTGTTACTAAATTGCTATATGAATTATTATTTCCAGTACTTCCAACAAATTTTAAGTTTTCTTAATGACTTCCTGTGGGATCAGAAGACTGATGACCAAACTCTACTACAATTTGTGCCTAAGGGGTGTGGTACAAATCATGCTATAACAAGCAAAGAATGGGCAAGGATGGATAAAGAAACTCACAGTCAAGGGGACTCTAGCATCATATTTTTATTTCAAATATACAGCCAACTAATTTATCACCCTGATTTTGTTTTAATGTCTGGAATCAATGGTAGTGCTTTGTTTTATTTTTATTCTTTAAAAAAAACAACACTGTAGTCCACAAGAGCACGTGAGGGCAATACAAGAAGTGACAGGTAAAGAAGAAGGAGGAATTGCTGACTATAGAAGAGTGGACTTTGAAAGTTTCTAACTTGGCGGAAATGGCAAAGATTTCAGCATGTTTGAAAGACCAATCGCAACAGAGATATATTGTGGAATGGAGAAGATGGATTGAATATATTCAGAATAAATATGGGACTAAAAAGTTTCATTTAGCATTTGAATAAGTAGTGGATTTTTATGATGTATGATTAGTTATTTGTTACTTTATTAATATTATGACTATGGAGAGTTAAAGTCCGATAGAACTTAATGTTTTATTTTTGTTGTTAGCATATGTTAGCTTATGTTTGTATTACTATACCCTGTATTCAGCTCTGGGAAGTCGGGGAGGGGGGAAGGGAGGGGAGGGTTGGGGAGAGGGGAGGGGGAGGAGGGAGCTTATTGTATTTAAAAATGTAAAACTTTTTAATAAAAAAAAAAGAAGTGACAGGTAGAAGATCATTAAAAGGATATCCAACGTAAAGCTAAGCAGAAATTTCCTGACAGTGAGACCAGGTAATCGGTGGAATGGCTTGCCAGAGGAAGTGGTGGTTGCTCCATCACTGGAGGCTTTCAAGAGAAGATTGGACACCCACTTGCCTGAGGTAACACAGGGTCTCCTGCCTGAGCAGAGAGTTGGACGACGAGACCTCCAAGGTCCCTTCCAACTCTCTTATTCTGTATTCCGTTTCTATCAAGCCCTAGCAGGATCATGAGAAGAATTGATTTCAGATGAGCCACAATACTACCTAAGCTTGGGGAGCCACCAAACCCTTCTAGATCTTCCTAAGAATTTCCAGTAATTTTGAAGCTGGGTGATCATAATAAGAATAGTTTAATGAAAACTAGGATTTTCAAAACAATGTTACTTTCAAGCCAGTTTTGCTCAAGTTTTAAATAACATATAGAACTGAGCACCCCCATTTGAAGAGACCCCTTATAAGGGAAGCCAAGGGGGAAAATAAGCTTTCTGTCCAGGCGTCTCTGGTTTTGGAGAAACTCACAGCTCAGGCGGTAGGTATCGCCCTTTTGTAACTCAATTCCATGGCTCAAACAATTGCTTGCTTGATACTATGGTGTTATATATTAACTTTTAATGTTATAATCTGTCTGAGAAATCAGTTAGAGCTTTCCATGTGAAATGACGAGAAATGTACAAAAACAAGTATCCTAGTGTGCAAAATTGGAACCAAGGAAGAATTAAAACTTTATAGTTCTGTGAAAGAGTTATAAACCTAAAGACAAAGAAGGGAAATATGGCTTTACTTTCACATTAAACTATATTTTTTAGTTAGGGTTTCCATCTGAGTAGATGAATGTGAGCTGAATCATTCATGTACTTGAGGAAGCTGCTACTTCTAGCTTCTCATATTACAGGTTTTAAAACAAAACCTTTGAACCAGAACTCCACAGCTGAGAAGCCCCGAGAACATCCATCCGTATGGCTGGCCTGCCTCAACTGTTTGCTGTGACAGGGCTGGAAGGGATCTTCAGGCCTAGCTGGGATCATCTTAGCCTTGGCGGCTGAGCTTGACTCAAGGCTAGGCAAGCTTTGATATCAGACGTGACATTTTCTACTTTCATACATGTTTCCCACGTTAACCTTTTCCATAAATATAGAATTGTAGTGTATGCTCTTAAAGCACACACGGAATGTCAGCACAGCAGGGGGCTGGACAGCTCCAGGCTATAACCGCTTTTGGCGGGAAAGCCTGAATAGAGCGAGTCGTTGACAGCCCCAGGGCATGGTCAGCTCTGGCGGGAAGCCAGGGTTTAAATCCATTGGCCACCTGCACTGGCGGGAAGCCCAGGTTTGAATCTATTGGTCGCGATTCACCTGGGACGTCAGGTAACCCCTTTTGCTCCATTTCTGATCCAATAAAGAAGTACTACCCAGCTCAAGTGTCCGTCTCTCTGTGCGACCACGCTACATTGCAAGAATGATGACCCTACCTTCTGTATGAAATAACTAGTTCACAAATGAAAACCAAGCAAACAAACAAAAAATAATACAGAACATGAAGCTAGGGTCTGCCATGTTCTTAGATGATTCCTTGCTTTTCTTCATGTCAATATAACTGGCAGTAGAATTAACCAACCAGTGTTACAGAAAATCATAAAATGACAGTTCCATTCTTCCCAGAAAGCATTTCTCCTTGAAGGGTTTGCCTTGTAGAGCAATTTAGTGTTATTTTACTAGATTGTTTGGTTGTTATGTTAAATTTGTGTAGGCCTTAAGCTCTACACATGGTTGTATTAATTTTCCTATTATATCTTTAACAATAAACATTTCAAACTTCATTTGTCTTGACCAGGCTAACATCAATACCTGGGAAGATCCTGGAAAAGATAATCAAAACACAGATCTGTGAACATCTAGAAATAAAGTTATAACTAGAAGCCAGCAGAGGTTTGTTACAAACAGATCATGCCAAACCAATCTTATTTCATTCTTTGACAAAGTGACTAAACTAGTAGACCAGTGAAATGATGTGGACATAGTATACTTAGATTTCAGTAAGGCATTTGAGAAAGTAGACCTCATCCTACTTCTTAGTAAGCTAGAAAAATGTGTGATAGGCAGCAGCATCACCAGATGGATTTGTAACTGGCTGATGGATTGTATTCAACGTGTTATCCGTAATGGTACTACAACTTAAATGTACAAGAGAAAAGAAGGACTAGGGGTGATTTGATAGCAGTATTCCAGTATTTGAGGGGCTGCCACAAAGAAGAGGGATCCACTTATTTTCCAAAGCACCAAAAAGACAGGACAAGAAACAATGGTTGGAAACTGACCAAAGACAGAAGCAACCTGGAATTCCTAACAGTGAGGACAATTAACCAGTGGAACAGAAGTTGTCTTCAGAAGTTGTGGGTGCTCCATCACTGAAGGTTTTTAAGAAGAGATGGACACCCACTTGTCTCAAATTGTATAGAATTTCCTACTTGAGCAGGGGGGTTGGACTAGAAGACCTCCAAGGTCCCTTCCAGGTCTATTCTGATTCTGATAAAGGAGTTGTGTGTACTGGGCAACTACCAAGGAGGTCACTAGATTGTAGCTGGTTCTTGGACAGTTACACCACAGGCAACACACAGCTTGTTTTTTTTCTTCCCTGGATGGGACACAGCTCCATAGATTCCACAATGTGACAATTTGCAGCTCACCGGAGTTGCTGAACATTTTCTCCAAGAAAGAATCCTCATCTCTCCATTGACCCAACCATTTTTTATAGTTGCTGCCATTTTATGCCCTATACCACTGCTGGTAACTGCTTCTCCTGTACTGCCCTAGTAATCTTAGTTGCTGCCCTCTTGCCCGCCTTTATCTATAGAAGAGACACCATGAAGAAGAGAAGAGAAAAGAAACAAATGGATACTCATAATTGCTTATGAGGAAAAAAGGCATGACAATGGAGGACTTTGTGAGCCTAAATGAAGGTACACAGGGAGGCCTGAGATCCTCAAAGATGCCCCACTGCTGTTCCAGGACTCTGGATAATCCCACGGTCACCCTTGGATTGCTGTGGATGGCTCAGAAATCAGACTGTTGGCTGACAAAATAACATCCTGATCACAGATATTCAAACACTCTCCCAACCATTCAACTGCAATCACATCAACCAAGATTTGTCAATTGCTGGATGGAGCAGCTGGCATTTAGGATAGAATTCTTCAAAGCTGCCCTAGTATTCCAGACTAAGTTTGCTGTGCCACAGAGCAATCGGGCAGACAGAGTGGGCAAGAAACTCGCCCCTTATTTCCTTAGCAAAGTGTTTGTGATGTATGCCAGACTGGCGTTTGCACTCACAACCTGTTCTTGAGTGGGAGACCTTGGCTCAAGGACTGATGGGGAAGGTCCAGTGACACTGTAATGTTGACCACTTTCTTAGATTACAACTTGGAAAAAAGGAAGGATGGTCTCTGATCCTTCCTTTTGCTGTAATATCCTGGCTAGAATCTTCTTTCAAGCCAAGAGTCATGACAGTTGACAAACCGCCCACTCTTTTATTTCGACAAGTCTTTCCGAATCACCCCTCATTTATTTCCAGAGTCTTGCTGCTGCTGCTGCTGTTGAGAAAAATAGGAGGCTGCACAGAAACAACAGTAAAGCTACAAACAAAACTCCTTCAGTGCAGCAAAACTCTGACCGGCTGGAGTTGTGTGCGTGGAGAGTGGCTGACAGGTGGGCGAAGGCATGGATGGTGTGCAGGAAGCAGGACTTAAGTAATTTCATTTATAAACAAATCACCAATTCTACGGCTTCGTAAGCGGCACGAACAAGATAGGAGACATTTAGGTCGGGCGACAGAGAACGGCTGCAGCGGTACGTCTGCCCTGGTTTTGAATGAAAACAACCAAGAGAAGCTGAGCAGAGGAGGCGGCAGCCGGGAGGTGTAGGAGAACTCCCTCCCACGGAAAGCAGGCTGTCTGCGAGGGCTGATTTTCTTTGCAGAATAAAAAAGGACATAACTTTTCAGATTTCAAAGGAGAAAAATGCCCTTCCTTCCTTCCTTCCCTCCCAAATCTGGAATGAAAAACATACCCGAGTTAACTAAGGAGATCCTTCTGAATCATGAAAGCTACCAGGAAGAGAATATCCTGCTGGTGGATGGAAGGAGGCATGGATAGAAGGAGCGGAGAGGAAGTTACTCACTGTAACTTTGTGCATTGGACCAGCTTAGGAGCCTTCTCATGAAAAACAGTTACACTAAAGAATACAGAAATAATGTTATGGAGATAAGTTGTTCTTAATTTAGAGGAATAACAACACTACTGTAATGTTAAAAATGCACAAAACCTTCTGCTTATGGCTAAAACATTCTTGATTGGAAAAGCTTTCAAAACCAATGCTTAAATTCAGCATTACTGCATTCTAGGACTATTCCGTGGTAGTATCACAGTGAAGACATTCACCTTATGGCATCATAATAGATAAACATTAAAGGCTTCCCCTGTCTAGCCGTGTCCCACTGTAAGCGGCCGTGCTCAGTGGTGGGATTCAAATATGGGAACAACTGGTTCTCTGTGTAGATGCCACTTCCGGAAGTCCATTCTGGGCCTGGGCCACAAAAATATTAGCTACGGGTTCTGCTGAAGTGGTGCGAACCGGCTGAATCCCACCACTGGCTGTGCTCATCTCCGTTTCTTAGCTGGGGGAGCCAGCGTTGTCCAAAGACAATTTCTGTGGTCATGTGGCCAGTGTGGCTATATGCCAAAAGCTCATGGAACGCTGTTACCTTCCCACTGAAGTGGTACCTATTGATCTACTCTCATTTGCTTGCTTCTGAATTGCTCGGTGGGCAGGCGCTGAGGCAAGGAACGGGAGCTCATCTTGTTGCACAACACCAGAGTCTCGAATTGTCAACCTTCAGGTTGACAAGCCCAGCAACTTAACCGCTAGGCCACCGTGCTCCTTCAGCATCATATTAAAATTTTATTAAAAATATTGTATGCCGTTTAAAAGAATAATGTGCAGAAATGACCCCCTATCAACGTTTATAAATAATGTGTGTTGGGTTCACCATGCATACACGTTGGTGGAATGCGGTGGTGACCGTGAGGTGCTCCTATTGGTTGCAGCTCCAGTTCTAACTTGCAACGGAAGGTCAAGGACTGGGTAGCCAGGAGTAGCCCCTTAGAAGCAGCAGTTGTAGCTGCTCCTCCAGAATCTTTACTTTGAAATGTATTATCAAACTATTTTTCTTGCATATTTGAGAGCAGATTTCCCCCTTCCACTGACTGCATTCCCTGGCTTTAAAAGTGAATTGTTGTGACATCTGGCTCATCTGGCTCTGAGATATGTGAATCACTGGATTTGGGATTATTTTCACTGTCTAACAATGTGGTGGTGTATTGTGAGTGATCAGGGTGTAAATAAGCATGTGGTAACATCTGGATTCCCCCTGTCTTTCCAGTCTTGTAGCTTCCTTACATTGTTGGCTGAGGCTTTTCTGATTCAGCACTGCACACTTCTGGCACAAGGCAGTAAGAAATAATTTTCAACCGCTCCCTCTTGGCAAGACAGTTTTCCTGCAGCTTTTGCTGCAAAATGGGATTTGAGACATTTGATCAGATTCTTTTGTTGCACTGAACTGATTTGAAACATAGATTTATTGATTTAGATACATATTTACTATAGATGCAAGCAACAAATATTGTTGGTCCGTGCCTCTTAAGTATGATAAAACAAAGAGATTATCAAGAGCTGTTCTTTTCTGCAAAATGGTAAATAATGGATTTAAGTTCCAGGAAGGCAAATGCTGGCTTAATTTCAAGGAAGAAATCCTTCAAAGTAAGTGCATTTTGATAGCCAAGCCAACTTCCTGGTGATGATCTCTCCTTTGCTGGATCTGTCTGGGTGGCCATCTGTTTGGATTCTTGAACTGACCAGAGGTTGGACCTGGTTGACCTCAGTGGCCTCTTTCAGAAGTCTCATCAGTCCATGAAGTGGGGCAAGGCAATCAAAGGCTTGGAGTTCCTTATTCCAAAGGAGGCAATTAGAACAATTATCTTAAAAAAAAAAAACCCGAAACATCTACTGCACAAATAAGCAATTTTTCCAGAAGCCTCTAACTTTTCAATTAAATCAACTAACTCAACCACCTCAACAATGAACATGGTACCTGGCTATCTCAAATGTGTATGCTGAACATGCTATAATAATTGTAGGTGCTCCATCACTGGAGACTGGACAGCCACTGGTCTGAAATGGTCTAGGGCAGGGTTGTCACACTCACAATGAGACTGGACAGCCACTGGTCTGAAATGGGCTAGGGCAGGGTTGTCACACTCACAATGTCACGTGATGTGTCATGACTTTCTTTCCATCACCGGCAATGGGGTGGGCGTGGTTTTGGCATGACATATCTGGCTTGTGAGCGGGTGGGTGGGTGGGTGGGTGGTGGACTAGAAGACCATCAAGGTCCCTTCCAGCTCTGTTCTGATTTATGGTACCTCTCCAACAGTTTGGGAAGGAAAACTGATGCCTCTTCTACTAGATCCTCTACTAGATCCTCTTTATGTGGGAGAGAATGAAACCTGAGAGAAGCTGTATCCATCCTCGCAAATAACGATTGCTGCATTGAAAGATCCAAAAGGAAATATGGAATTCTGTGGGTTTTGCAAGGTGTTAACTATGACTGGAGAAAGAAGGCAAAGAAGAGGGGTGGCCATGGAGGATCTCTGCCTGCCTTCATATCTGGGAAGAGGCAACTATTCAGGAATGAAATTCCCCTTCTCATCTTCCTTCCAACAGGGTGTTCAAAAAGGTCAGCTTGTGAATAAAGAATATTGTTCTTTGAAGGATAAGGAAAAAAAAGTAGGTCAGTTGTGAGTCATCTGGGATCAGTTGAGTTGACTCACTGTGGTACCTGTTGATTATAGGCATTATTTTGGTGACTCTAGTTTTCTACAAACTAATGTTGAGTTGTTTTAACTCTCTAAGGAAGCTGTTTAAGAATACTGACAGGGATAATCAATGCAAATTCCTTGGTTTTCATATTTTGTGAATTTGGTTTTAAAGCAATAAACATTTAAGGTTTCAGAAAAGACATACAGTATATATAATTAAAAATAAAGTAATGAGTGGGCATCTCTGTTAACACATCTTCTCCCTATTAAATCCGGTGCAGGCCAGAAATAAAGAAGCTCAGCTGAGCTGAGACCAAGTGATCTAAACCCTGGAATCCCCCCTAGCCTCGTTCTCCTAGTAAAATAGCAGCTCTCCTGGGGTCTTTCCTTTCGTGTCAAAATCTGCAAGTAGTGGGTTGCGCTCACGTATGCCTAGAACATAGCAACATAAACGACAGGATCCACTTGCACATGTTCACATATTGTACTTTTCTATTAATTAATATTAGAAGTGATGTCTTTGGAGCACAAGTGAATTTCTTCTACATGAACCTAGTACCAGTGAGTGGTTTAGGGGATGAATTATCTCTGCCAAAATAATCAGCCTGCATTCTGATCTTCTCTCCAGGGCAACAGAGAAAAGATGCCAGCCGACCTTAGATTTGCTCGGTCATCCTCCTACACAGAAAACAATAACAAATGTCTGCCACAACACACATCCCCCTTGTGATCAGAGCAACCTGCCTTAGCGGGAGCAGAGAGAAAGCATCTGGCTTGGCACGTGAACAAGCTGATCTCTGAAATGAATCGTACAGAGGAGAGATATTTTCCATATGAAAAAATGTAAGAATGCATATTTAGCACGGTGAATTAACTTTGAGGAGGACAGAATCAAAGATTTTCAACACTGTGGAGGAAGTTAGAAACTCAGGAAAAATGTTAGATGCATTGGTTTTAACTCACAACAAGACAAGAGATTCGGAATGTCTGCACCTTTGGAAGTTCCCACAGATCAGTGATGAATGACTTAATCCGAGGTCTTTCACACCCTTAAGCTGGTTGACACATTTGTGTCTTTGTTATCACAGTATATGTTGATGACTTTCGTCTGCTCTCCCAGGCACAGCTGGGACTCTAGCGATTGGTGAAGGCCACCTTGTAATATTATAAGTTAACCACAAACTAAAATATTAGTATTGTCTTACTCCAGAATATTATATAAATGGATAGCGGCTCAGCCATGTATTGAGAAGGCATGTCAATACAAATGTTTACATATTCATTTGTTTAATTACAGATTCATTAATTTGAATTGGAATACTCAAATATAATTGGCACTGTCAATCACCAGAAACACTCTTCAGTTTGTTCTCATTGCATTTCGGGTTTTTCATTCCAGGATCTTGTCTAAACCTTTTAACAGAGCCTGGCATAGGTGCAGGGTATGGAGCTAGAAATAACACAATCTATTATTTAAAGGGCTGTTATGGGCGTATCATATTCTCATCCGTATTTAGAAAGTGGTTCTTTTCCAAGAGCGTGTCAACTTGAACTCTCATTTTACGGGCAGGTGTGCAGGCAGCCAGGTGTTTCCAAGGCTCGACAGCTCTAGGATGCCTCAGCGTTGGGGCTTCTGGGTCAGGGGTTTTCCTTTCCCAGACCCCAAGCTGGACATAAATTGCACAGGTAGCATTTAAAAGGAATTGTTTTATTATGTTGTTATAAACCATACACTACAGTGCAGTGTGGAGTGGGATTCATAAGAGTCTAATGTTTAGGTAACCTCGGCCAGTGATTTTCAAACTTGGCAACCTTAAGTTGTGTAGACTTCAACTACACCTGCTGGCTGGGGGATTCTGAGAGCTGAAGCCTGCACGTCTTAAAGTTCCCAACTTTGAAAAACACTGTCTTAGACCATTAAAGATAGAGAAAAAGAAAATGATATAGGTATTTTACTTGTAGTCACAAGCTCTCTGTGAATAACTCTGGCTGGTGTTGCATCTAACACAGCAGCTGAAGCACTTCTCGTGGTAGCATAGCCATCTACACACAAGTAAAACTCTCACTCCTGTAACTTTTGACTTGGGCAAAATGCAGGTACCTTGGGAACTCTGCAGTTGTTGAAGGCGTTGTGGTGTCCGCTGAGGACATACCTCTGAAGCATGACCCAAAGATCGCGGGTGTTGACGCTGCTAACATTGGATGTTCCCGCTTTGACAACTGATGAAAATGCAGCCATTTTCTTTACTCCTTTAACATGCTTTTTCTTTCTTTTAGAAATTAAGTGCAGCAGAGCGGGGTGGGTGGGATGTAAGCTCAGCTAGCCATAACATAACGCTGTGGTGGGAGCTCAAGGACAAGCTGATAATGTTTTGGCAGGCTGTGGAGCTAAGGAGAAAGCCTGGGCTTTAAGCTAATTGGGGAATGTGATTTATGACTGTTTATTGGCATTTTGTTGCTTTGTAGGTTCAACTATGTAGTGCCGATACTTTGTTTCCCAAATAAAAGATTCTTTAAGGAAAACAATGCCTCCAAGTTCTTGTGAAGGGTTTCATCGGTCGGAACCGTGATATTAGCGTTGTCTAATGCTTGTGTTTTTCAGGTTGTCACGGGTTGCGCTTTTCATACTAAAACTGAAAACAACTAGCAGCAGAAATAAAGGAACAGTCAGGGTCTTTCTGTGACTTCTCTTGCATAAGAGGTCAAGGAGATTCTTGCTGACATAGCAAAATTATCACAGTACTATATTAAGCCAAAGTAAGTATTTCTTCCTTATGATATGTTGGGTTTTATTTCCACGGAAGAAAGAAAATATCTTGCATATAATGAACCACTACAATAGTGGAAATCTTAGCATACTGAGCTGAATCGCCAAGCAATTTTCAGAAAATGATATTTTCTTCTGAGGCCTCTGAGCCCAGGAAGAGGGAAAATCCTGTGGAGGGAAGCAGCCAAGGGAACGGAGTCCTCGGCAGGAAGGGGTGCTGGGGAGGGACCCTCCCCGCCGTCTTGGGCTACATAGGGGGCAGGAGGAGAGATGCATGTTTAGACTATCACGATCCTGTTAATGTGACCTTACAGCAAACTAAGAATTAGCTGTTCTGGCCATGTTTCCTGTTTGGTCTACCTACAAGGCTGACAGCACCAGAGGTTGCAAGCAAGAAAGCAAGAGGATGCTGGGCCATTCAGAAGACTGAGCCTGGTGGACTTTAGGTAGACTCCAGACAATCCGGTGGACCCACAAAGGGACCCTGAGCTGATCAGGGCTCTGTTCGTGGCCAGCAAATGAATTCAGGCAGAGAGAAGAGCAGGGCAAAGCAAAGAGCAATAATTATCAAGAAAAGAGGCCACCTTTTCCTTGTCATTTGTCTACTTTGCTCAGGAGATCTTAAAGAAAAGAAATTATATACAGAAAACATCTTGACAACCAAAAGAAAATGATGGTGCAGTAGTTAGAATGCGGTATTGCAGGCTGACTCTGCCCACAGCCTGGAATTTGATCCTGACCTGCTCAAATTGACTCAGTCTTCCATCCTGCCGAGGTCAGTAAAATGAGGACCCAGTTGATTGAGGGAGATAGGATGACTCTGTAAATCACTTAGAGAAGGGCTGTAAAGCACTGTGAAGCGGTATATAAGTCTAAGCGCTAAGTGCTAGTGCTAAATGAATCTGGCAGTCCCATGACATACATCCCAATGCAAGACCAGATTAAGGCCCTGAGCCCAGCCCAGCAGGGGTGACCTTGCCTTTTCCACTGCTTGACTGACAACAACTCAGATTCAGAAAGAGATTTAAAAGTAGGTTTTTTTTCCCCAGGACATTCCTCAGGCCAGATATCACAATTATGTTAAATATAAATGTTAAAAAAAATTACTTAACACTAAGCAATAAAAAATACAAGCAAATTGTTTACTTCCAACTAGTGCAACAGAAAAATGCAAATTTTCAATGTGTTTAATACTTTTTTGGATAAAATTATTATAAGGGGAAAATGCAAGTACAATTAACTTACCTCTCTTTTGTAAAAAATCAATAAAACAAATAATAAAATAAAAACCTTAAGGATCCATCCATTACACAAACCAGATGCCAAGTTAAATGTTTAGCCAGATCCAGCCAACTGTTTTTACATTTCATAGGAACGAAACTCTTATGCCACGAGAGATAAACAAATGTGATCTCTAACGATACTTTCAAACCAAACCTTTAAGCTTTAGTCACATCCTGTGTCAAAGAAAATGTTGTATTAACAAGGAAAGTTAAAGTTAAACATGACAGATAAGGACAATTTTAAAGAGAAAACAACTAAAGTTGAGTGCCGTAAGGGCATGATAGCTAAGGAGAAAAAAACCCAGTGTTTTACAAAACCTTAGTAAGACCACACTTGGAATACTGCGTCCAGTTTTATCACCACAATATAAAAAAGATGTTGAGATGTTGGAAAGAGTGCAGAGAAAAGCAATAAAGATGATCAGGGGGACTGGAGGCTAAAACGTATGAAGCGTGGTACGTCTAGTTTAACAAAGAGAAGGACTAGGGGAGAAAGGTAGCAGTGTTCCAATATTTAAGGGGCTACCACAAAGAGCCTTGGTGGAGCAGTGGGCTAATGCCTCCCTAAGTAACACCAGCTGCCTGCAATTAGTGCAGGTTCGAGTCCCACCAGGCTCAAGGTTGACTCAGCCTTCCATCCTTCCGAGGTAGGTAAAATGAGGACCCAGATTGTTGGGGGCAATAAGCTGACTTTGTAATAATGCCGCTTGGGGAGGGTGTGAAAGCCCTAATAAGCAGGCATATACATAGAATGAAGGCTATTGCTAAGCACGTTGATTTGTGTTAGATTGTAAGCCGCCCTGAGTCTTTGGAGAAGGGCGGGATATAAATGGAATTAAAAAAAAAAGAAGAAGAGGGGGTTCCAGCGGTGGGATTCAACCAGTTCGCACCACTTTGGTAGAACCAGTAGCTAATTTTTTGTGGCCCAGGCCCAGAATGGACTTCCGGAAGCAGCATCCATGCAGAGAACCGGTTGTTCACATATATGGATCCCACCTCGGGGGGGGGGGGGGGGAGTCCATCTGTTCTCCAAAGCGTCTGAAATCAGGACAAGAAACAATGGATGGAAACTACTCAGGGAGAGAAGCAACCTAGAACTAAGGAGAAATTTCAGAATAACAGAATAACAGCGTTGGAAGGAACCCTGGTGGTCCTCTAGTCCAACCTCCTGCTCCAGTAGGAGACCCTATACCATTCCAGACAAATGCTGTCCGGTCTCTTTTTGAAAGTCTCCAGTGATGGAGCACCCACAACTTCTGAAGGCAACTTCTGTTCCACTGGTTGATTGTTCTCACTGTTAGAAAATTTCTCCTTATTTCTAGGCTGCTATTTCCTAACAGCGAGAACAATTAAGCAGTAGAATGGCTGGCTTTCAGAAGCTGTGGGTGCCCCATCACTGGAGGCTTTAAAAAGAAGCGGGACAGCCACTTGTCTGAAATGGTATAGGCTCACCTGCAGAGGTTGGGTTAGAAGACCTCCAGGGTCTCTTCCAGCTGTGTTATTCTTGATGTCCTAGGCATAAGCTTATATTGCTCAATGGTTAATCCAGGCTGCACCAAAGGTGGACTCAGGTAATGCTCAGGAATAATCCTGATCAAGATTTGAGGTGAAGAAGAACTTAGTTCCATGGAGGAAGTTGAAACTGAAAGAATAAATAGCACATTATACCTACATATATATAATCATGTATAGGCAGGCCCTACCATTGATAAGGTGTTCTTTAGCGTAACACAAACAAGCCAGATGACCAGGGAGACCCTCCATGTGAGGCTGTTGCTTTCCCAGCTCTGTCCAAGGGTACCCACTCGCCCACCCGCTTGCAGGCCCAGGGGCCGCATCCCCACCCCCACGGCTGTTGCTTTGGGCTCGTTTTCAGAGCGAGGCATTATGAGACAGCTGACAGGTTAGTTGCTACGGCGAATGTCTCACTCTGAAAAGTCTGCCTGAGCGATGCCCACAGGGTGGCTGGGGCACCTCCCGGCTATTCTGGAGTGCCCCAGATCTCAGAGACACCTTTGGAAGTGTTGCTTCACATGCAGGGTGAGGCAGCTCCAGAGACTTCTGTATCTTTCTTGTTCTCTCATTTGGTCAAAATGAGGAAGGGTGGATAGGACGAATACTTGGCCTTTATGTGTTTATTTAATATCTGTATGCTGCACATTTCACTACTGAAATGATTCTGGGTCTTATCCCATTTTAAGAGTCAAAGGAGGTCTCAAGTCCTAACAAGGTTTTTTAAAAGCTCCAAAGAGCTGCAGGACACAGGGCCTACTTTTCTCCAACCACTTTGGGAAGCTGATGAAATCCTATATTCCCTCTTAGAAAAAAAAAACTCCTGATTCTCCTTTCCCCATCATCCTAGCTCTGTCCTCTTCTATTGAATGTATGGAAGCTTAGGTCAGTATAGATCTGGTTGAGATTCTATTAAATTTAGCAGCCGAAAGCAGATGTCCAAGACAATTTTGTGTATGGCCTGTTGTTTCTTTTCTTGGCGTCTTACCTCCTTTGAATCTCACCATGCCCAGAGGTGCCATGACAACTTATTTTTTCTGTGGTGTCCTCAAAATGTTACCCTGATCTGACTCCCCCTCCAGTTCATACCAGTGGTAGACTTAGGTTCCCCTTAGCTGTAACTATAAGCATCAGCAATTGAGGGCAAATAGTCCTACATGTTGATGACATCATCACACAAATACTGTTGCAGATCTCCGTTAGAATTCAGGTTCAAGAATTTGCATGTTAAGAATAATATTTTCTTCCATATCCCAATTTAAAGTTTTCCTTCATCATTCTGGGGATGGGATTCCAGGATAGGAATCAGCCTGGCATTTACTGGCAAGTTTAGTCTGGTATGGACAAAAGCAGCTCCCCTCCAGTCCCCAGGCAGTCTCTTCTTGCCTGCTTGGACCTGCCAGAAAGCCCAGGCCTTTCAAACTAGGTTTTTTCCTTCATATCCCATACCTTTGGTTCAAAATCCAGATTAGAGGGCTGTTTTTTTTTCCTTGAACAGTAGCTGGCCAGCAGTATTTGGGAAGGGCTGCATAAGTAAGTGTGTATGTATGTGCAGGGAGGTTTCTCTCCGTTTCATCATACAGCACACCCCCCCCCATCCCTTATACTTGAGTTCCTTTGGGTCGTGGGTTTGGCACTCTTCTGGAAAAGAATTGTTCTAGAATAAAGTTGTTCTGGAATAGCAGTGAAGCCAGGTATCAGATATCCCCCTGATATCTCGTTGAAGGCATCTGCGCAAAATACTTGTGCACCACCAGAGTGAATGTTGGCAGATGGCTAAAGCCTCCTCCTAGCCTCCTCCGGACACAATGTGCCTCCTCGGGTAGCTCCATCCCCGTCTCACACGAAGAACAGGGACTGAGTGGCATTTTCCTGCCGGCTGGAGACGCAAGGTGGGAGGGAATGGGCATCCACCAGTTCTCATTTTTAAAGTGCCCTACTCGCCATAAAAACACCTACTTTGTAGATATTTTACTCCAGTATTTTGTATTCTAATTTTTTTGTCTTATAGTATGCCTCATTTTAATTGCAGTGCTTCTGACACAAAAAACCCACAAACATCACAAAAAAGAATGGCACGGTGTATTTCACTGTGCAGCAGAATCCGGGTCATCAGATTATGCCGATCTAGTTTTCTGCCATCTCAAGGACCAGCAGTCGGGGCTTCAGCTCAGCTGTGAGGAAGAGTCAGGGCAGCTCAAGGGGGCAAACCTGAAGGTCTTTTTCTCAAAATACTCACCCTGATGGGCTGGCATTGTAGGATGAGAGTCATGCTATGCATGGAAGCAGAAGGACTCCATCTTCTTCCGAGGAACACATTTTATTAAAAAGGAAAACCTTTTGTTTGTTGGACAAAGAACTACTAGATTCCTTTTGAGCTGTTGGGTTGAGACAGGGTAAGTAGCCTGAAGTCATCCAGTGAATCTTATGCTGAATTCAAGTCCAGCTTTCACCACCCACAAAACTTTCCTTTCCAGATAAAGTCCTTGAGGTCTACGTTCTCCCAGTCCTTCTGGTTTCTACAACCCTAAAAATGTTGACAACAATGACATGTCAGTTCAGGCTGTAGCCTGACCCATACATAACACAATCCTCCTTGGAACATTGCTACATACAGTTAAATCAATGCATTTATTACTGGACTGCCAGTATGAAATAAAAAAAAATGACTTGTTTCAGATGACTTGTTTCAGATGACTTGTTTCAACTCAATATGGTACTTCTTGCCCTGATAATATTCTTCACACATAGAGAAATTCATTCTGAACATAAGAAATGACTGCAAAGGACTACAAAGGATATGCTTGGGATTGTTGCTTTTTCCAAAGACACCATGGCCCTTTCGTGACTCTCCTCCAATAGTTTGGCTTGAGGGTAGATTCTTCAGACTTCTGACAAAAGTCAAGGTGAGCTACAGGGTATAAAATGTGTGAGTTCATGCTTGGATTTTTCCACTATGGAGATAGAAATTTTCCAGGATTGTAGCTTTATTTATTTTTTAAAAGAGCCCTGAAACACCTCACAAACCCCGCGTTGTGGTTTTTGCCTGCAAAAGAAGTGGGTGCCCAGCTCTCAGGGGTCCACATGCAAGAAATCTAGCCAGCTCCCACAAAGAACGCAAAGCTCTCTGTCCCCGCAGCCTTGTCCCTCACGTGGTGACCCATGCCCTGGAAATGAGCTTTGGTGGAGACACAGTCGTCAGAGGGGCTGTTCCTTCCCAGCTACTCTCCTTCCTTGCACACAGGCTTCCCCTGCTGGGCTTCCTCCCTGCGATCCTCTGGACCTGCTTGGTGTCTGGGGTGAGAGCCAGACTTAGCTGGAGACCACGTCCCTTGGAATGGATTGTGTTGATCAGCCGCATCGCCGACTCTTTCCCAACCGTCTTTCCCTCGTGGCTTCCGAGCACCCAGGCTGGGCCACACCCAGAGCAGAACCAGGTGGGTCTTCCAGCAAAATACGCCGCAAAGTTTTGAAATCCAGAAATGCCACAGTGGTGGTACACTAGCAAAGGAGCCTCAAGCATTTCATAATAGTTTCTAAAAATTTATTCTGCTTTTATTATTTTTACAAAAAACTCAAGTTGGAAAACATACCTAATATTTCTTCCTCCTTCTGTTTTACCCAAAGCAACAACCCTGAGTTGAGCTGAATCAAACTGATGGGCCCAAAATCACTATGGCTGCCATGGCTAAGGTGGGACTAGAACTCACAGTCTCTTGGTGATTGGTCCAAAGTCACCCAGTTAGCTTACATGGCTAAGGCGGTACTGGAACTCACAGCCTCCTGGCTCCCCCATTCGACCTGTGGCTGAGCACCTGAGAGAAATGTCACCTTGAGGCTAAGATATTAGCCAGCTCAAACTCCAGCCATCTCTTCAACCCATATGCCACACCTGTGTGAATTTTCTTTATATTACAAAGAGCACATCTGTCTACAACCACAGTGCTGTCAACATGACAAAATGTGTGTCATAAGATCTCAACGCAAGCCCCACCCTTTCATCCTTGCATTGCAATATTGCATGAAAGTGTTTAAAGGGCAGAGTTTGCATCACAACATTATGATCCACGATGGGCCACCTGCCCCCCCCTTTGCCAACCTTGTGGACGCTTCAATGTGCTCAATCCCAAGCTCAGGGGCTCACAGGCAGCCGACCTCCTCGTCACCGCTCACCTCCTCACAAACGTCTCTTTTATTAACTTTTTTTAAAAATAAAGTTTTTATTTTACAGTATTTCCAAAGTTAAAATACAAAGTCAATTGTCCTTTTAAAATTCCTCAGTGGGATATAAACGCCCAGTTCAGGACATTTTTGGGTGGTGTTTTGATTCAAGGGTGTCCACGGGAGACAGTCCAAAGGCAAGATGGCACCCAGAACCACATCAACAAAACACTTTCCCTTTTTAACATGTGTCGTATATAAAAAGGATGGGGCTTTCGACGCCTAATGCCAGATGCCAGTTTGACTTTTCGATTGCCCCCTGTGTACCCCCCTCCTCCCCATCCAGCAGGGACCTGGGCTGACTGAGGTGTGAGAGGAAGCTCCCTTACCTTGGACGGGAGCTGTGTGTGGTCCTCAGGGCATCTCTAAATGAAGCCAAGCTTCCTTAATAAAATCCCAGAGAGGGTTGCCAGGCCTTTTGCTTGAGTGAGATTCTATAACTGAGAAAATATGTTTCCAAAATTTCTTCCTCCTTTGCTTTAAAAAAATCACCAAAATGCTACAAATTGTATTAGGAAAAATAAATGCATTGAAGCGTTCAAGTCTGCCAAATTAAAGCAAGTGGTACCGTCACCATCTCTTCCGGAAAGTGAGAGTTGTAACAAGGATGAAGAATTGGTGGGACGCCTCCAGACATTGGAATTATAAAATCATAAGGCTGAAAGGCGCCTTGGAGGTCTTCCAGTCCACACAGACACATCCCGCCCAAGGCAGGACGCCTTATACCACCCTGTACAAAAGGCAGTTCAGTCTTTTCTTGAAGACCTCTACCGATGGAGCCCCCAGAACTCCTGGAGGCCAGATGTTCCACAGATCAATCGTTCTCCCTGTCAGTAAATCCCTCCTTATTTCCAGGTTTGATCTCCCTCTGATGAGCTTCCGCCTGTGGCTTCTTGTGCTGCCCTCAGGTTCTGTGGAGAACGGATCGACCCCCCCCCCCTCTGTGACAGCCCCTGTCGGAAGACGGCCATGAAATCCTATTTCTGTCTTGGCCAAGTCCTGCGGCAGAAGCCTCTCTTACGGGTTAGGAAGGCTTAATTTCTTATTAATTCATCAGAGGGCGTATTGCTGGCAATATTTTTGTTTGCAAATGGGACTTAAATTAATTAAGCAATTAAATTATTTAAATTACAACCAATTATATTAATTATATAAACACAATATAATTAATTATATTAGTTAATCTTTATTTATTTATTTATTTGTTTGTTTGTTTGTTTGTTTGTTTATTTATTTAAACTTATATACCATCCTTCTCCCATAGGACTCAGGGCGGTTCACAAAGTTTTTAAAACAATACAACAAATTACATAGATTAAAAACAATTAAAATGATTTAACTAACTTTGAAACTAAAACCCCCAAAAACAATTAAAATACAATTAAAACCCCAATTAATACCCTCAGTCCAGGCCAGAAAGCTCAAAGAGCCAGGTCTTCAGGTCCCGGCGGAATGAGCGAAGGTCAGGGGAAGTCCTAAGCTCTACAGATAGCTGGTTCCCAAGGGCCGGTGCACCCACAGAGCAGGCCCTCCCCCTGGGTATTGTCCGCCGGCAATCTTTAATTGATTAAAGAGGAAATTTAGTGTAGCCGTTATGGTGTTGGCTTGAAAGTCAGGAGAGAGTGAATTGTAGTCCCGTCTGAGGCAGGAAAGCTGGATGGGCCAGTCACAATCTTTCTCAGCCCAACCTACCTCACAGGGCTGGTTTTGCAGGGAAAATAGGAGGAAGAAGGAGTAGCATGTATGTTCACTGCCTTGAATTACTTACCAAAGTAATGCAGGTGACGTTTTTAGAAATCTAATTAAAAATGTGTTTTTTGGTAAACCTTTGCAAAATCTCTCCAGTTAATACTAAATGCTGCCTTACGTGTCCCTCTCAGTCATTGGTTAAATGAAGGCAGGACTTCACAATTTTGGGAGTTTTGCAAGAGTGAATCTTTGATTGAGGCACAATATGGCTGATTGTGCAGGCAGGCCTCCCGTGATGAATGCCCTGAGTAATGTTGCAGTCTGAACGTTACACTGGGAAAAGCGTGTCGCACTAAGTCTTGCTGCCATTGGAGGAGAAGGCCGACACGGCATGGACTGATGGAAGACAGTTGCCCCATCCTCAGTGCGGTCTGTCTTGCATCATAGGAAATGACCACATTTGTTTGAGTGTATTGAGCCAATTTCCCTCCGTCTTTCTAAATGTATTACACTTGAGAGATTTCCTCTATTTATCTAAAATGCAAACTTGTCAGCTGTTGCTTGACACTGGAACGAACTTCTCCGCACATAACTGTTGGGCTGGGTTTGTAAACAAGCCCAAATGGGAGTTTACTCTTGGGAATGACTAGGCACTTCCGTGTGTCCGTTCTAGATCATTCCTGTAGAAAACACGTCACAGGTCTGGGATTTTTTAAAAATCTCCACGATCGTTTCTTGACTTTCAACAAATCACTGGCAATTTATAATCTTTACAAACATGCTTAGCTCCACCAGCAGCCTCATTTTATTTCCCCAGGAACTGTGCCTTCCAGTGTCAGGACCCACCCCAAACCACGTCTTAGAAAGACAAAACTCTTCGAGCCAAATCTAGTCCAAAAGGAATCTTTACTATGACATGCTTGGTTGTAGGAATACAAGACAGGACTTAATATTGTTCTACAAGCTAAAACCTTATAAAGAGTTCCCGGTTCAACCCCCCCTTAACCCCATTTGGTCAGCCCTCCATCATTGACCTCGTATCATCCCTCTCGTGGGAAAAAGGAACTTAGGACCTTTTATGTTTATTGCTCTCTTCCTTGACACAAGCCAGATGCTACCTACCCTAGCCCTCCCTTTTGTTCCCCCCAGTTCAAAAGGCTTCTCTTTTCCTTTGAAATGCCTAATACAGGCTCAATACACATTGGTTCCCTCCTCCTCGGGAGATGGCAGAATCCAGGAACAACATTTTAAACATACATTTATGAATATGATATAAATGGATTCTAACATCCAGAGTGATCCATCCACAGTTTGGCCAAAATAACAGAATGAGAAAGACTTTAAACCACATTAACAACGGCTGGGAAATACTCTGTGAAAATGCAGGAAGGAGTAAAAATAAAGCAGTTCCACCTACTAGACAGGTGAGCATCTCTAATCTAGTGAGTGTCTTGCTGACAATTCAACAGCTAGGAATCACGCACACTGCACAGAGTGAGGGGCATCGTTTGTGCAGCTCGCTCCAGTCCTCCAATTTCCAACCATTTCCCTCCAATTTCCCTTTTCTTTCTCTGTTAAGTCATTATGAATAAGAGAGATATAAATAAGAGTCTTCGTAATTATTCTAAAAACCCCTACTTCAGGGTTTCAAGCTCCATAATGTGTAAATGTTTGAACTAAATAAGGAAATAGCCAAGTGGATATGAGTCATTTTTAAGAGAGGAAATTTCTCAGCATTAAAGGTGGGTCCTCTTTTGTTCCTGTGTTTCCTGTGTGGAAGGGAAACAAAATTCTCACGGTCAAGAATCTCAAGATTGCTAAGAGAAAATAAGTTGGAAATGAGATGTGAGACATTTAGCACCTTCAACCTCCTGGTCAGCTGGGAATCAAGGATATTCCCTGGGGAAAAGTATCAGTAGAAAAAGGGTGCCCAGTTTTTCTTCCAAAGTAAACTACCAATATTAATACTATGCAGTAATTTCTCCACGCGCCCCTCCGGTAAGTAAATATGTTTAACCTTACTTTCATGATCCTTGAGAAAAAAGAACTAATAGCTTTGTGTGATGCTTTCGCACAATAATAGCCCTCCAAGGCTCATCTTTGGAAAATGTTTTGTCATCTGCCATGACTAAAAATGATGCCTCTAGCTGGGGCACAATACAAAATAGTGACAAAAGCCTCTACGTTTCTTGTTCCTTTTCAGCCAAGTCAGATAAAGTGCCATTGGCTCTATTATTTGCTCCGTTTAAAGAGTTTCTGGAATTTTTCACAGTCACTTTTCATTGTCACCATCTCCAAATTTAACTCATTGCTTCTATGTAAAGAAAATTTAGAGACAAATTTTTTAAAAAGCACCACTTTCAACCCAGAATCTGCAGGGATTCCATTTCTAATTTCCCTCTACTGAGCAAATTGTCCATTTACTCTTTGCTCTCTGTTTCTGAGTGAGAAAGCAGCCCATAAAGGGACAACTTATGCAAGAACCTTTCATGAGAACTTATTATTGAGGGATTTTTGAAATGGCAACAACGCCACTAGCAATTTCATATTTGGTTTCTTTGAGAACTTTTCCATAGATGCCACCAAGACAGAGTGATTTATTATTTTATAGTCTCTCGTGATATCCTAGATTAATTTTCTCATGTTGCTTCAATTTGCTTCTGTTTTCTGATTCCTCCTTGAAAAAAAAATAGAATAGGGATCTCTTTTATATTCTACAGTAAAGAGAGAGGCAAAGAATTAATTGCAAGTTCTTAAAGAGATGGGCATACCAGACCATCTTATTTGTTTCTTGAGAAACCTACAGTATATGTGGGCCAAGAAGCAACAGTGAGAACTGGACACAGAACCACCGATTGGTTCAAAATTGGGAAAGGAGTCCGGCAAGGCTGTATACTGTCACCCTTCCTATTTAACTTATATGCAGAGCACATCATGAGAAAGGCAGGACTAGATGAATCAAAAGTTGGAATTAAGATTGCCGGAAGAAATATCAACAACCTAAGATATGCAGATGATACCACTCTAATGGCAGAGAGTGAAGAAGAACTAAAGAGCCTCTTATTGTGGGTGAAGAAGGAGAGTGCAAAAGTTGGGTTGAAACTTAACATTAAGAAAACCAAGATCATGGCATCCGGCCCTCTCAATTCCTGGAAAATAGATGGGGAAGAAATGGAGGTAGTGACAGATTTTATTTTCCTGGGCTCCAAGATCACCGCAGATGGGGACTGTAGCCAAGAAATTAAAAGACGCTTGCTCCTCGGGAGGAAAGCCATGGCAAATCTAGACAGCACACTAAAAAGCAGAGACATCACCCTGTCAACAAAAGTACATATAGTCAAGGCTATAGTCTTCCCAGTTGCAATGTATGGTAGTGAAAGTTGGACCATAAGAAAGGCTGAGTGCCAAAGAATTGAGGCCTTTGAACTCTGGTGCTGGAGAATTAACCAGTGGAACAACCTGCCTCCAGAGGTGGTGAATGCTCCAACACTGAAAGCTTTTAAGAAGAGACTGGACAGCCATTTGTCTGAAATGGTATAAGGTTTCCTGCCTGAGCAGGGGGTTGGACTAGATGACCTCCAAGGTCCCTTCCAACTTTATTATTATTATTATTATTATTATTATTATTATTATTATTATTATTATTATTATTA
>JAKJMR010000387.1:137955-148454 GCA_024449315.1 Daboia siamensis
TATTATTATTATTATTATTATTATTATTATTATTATTATTATTATTAAGACTCCTGCGAGTCCCTTGGACTGCAAGGCAATCCAACCGGTCAGTCCTAGAGGAGATCAACCCTGACTGCTCTTTAGAAGGCCAGATCCTGAAGTGGAAACTCAAATCCTTTGGCCACCTAATGAGAAGGAAGAACTCACTGGAGAAGAGCCTCATGCTGGGAAAGATTGAGGGCAATAGAAGAAGGGGACGACAGAGAGTGAGGTGGCTGGATGGAGTCACTGAAGCAGGAGGCATGAGCTTAAATGGACTCCAGAAGATGGTAGAGGACAGGAAGGCCTGGAGGAACATTGTCCATAGGGTCGCGATGGGTGGGACACAACTTCGCAGCTAACAACAACAACGATCACCACTTGAGATTTAGGCTTGCCTCGCCTTTGATAAGTTCCGGGATCACTCTTGTAACCCAACAGTTTAGCTAACTTTATTTAGGTTTGTTTGTCATAGCCTGAGTATAAATATATTCAGGTCTGCATTAGGATAAAATCCTCTATTATTAGTAAAAACAACAACAACCCCACTTTATTTGCCTCCTTGATTTCCTTCCCTAAATTAGGTTTAACCCCGTTATTTGATCAGATACTCAAGTGCTTTCTCCAGAATCTAATTTATGATTGTGGCTAATAGTGTCACTTACAGAAATTCTGTGAAGGAATCCAATTTTCCACTGCTTTCCGCTGTTTTAGCCGTCCAGGTCCTCTTTTGACAGAAACAGTTGGACCTTCCCAGGCCTTTCTGTGGTGTTCCTGTTCCACTCCACTCCGCTTCTAATGTTTGCACAGAAACACTACATTGCACACTTTTTCAAGTACTCTGGCTTTCCCCCTCTTGACTGTCATAGTCCTCCATTAATTTATTTGCCAAATTGGATCTACCCTTCACAATATTTCCTGAAATATCTGCATCTTTCCAGATGAGAAATAGCCCAACATCTGCTATCCTTCCTCCAAGAATTGGTTGAAAAACTGCTATACCACCTTGCCTAGGTTAATATCTTTGACATGCCAGACAAGATAACATTTTTCTCAAAAATATTTTGATGTGTCTCATAATTCTCTCCTGTTCTGCTACCCCCCCCCAAGTTGCTAAGAGAAAACATAGGACGGGACCTGTGGGGCGGAGGATTTTGCAAGCTTGTGCAAGCTTCTTTGAAAGGAGTAAGAGAAACTTTCCAGATGGCCAGCTTGTCCCATGTAAGCCTGCCTAGATTAAATGTACTTGGGTTAGTTTGCGAATATTTTTATCTCTGTATTTCCAAGCTGATTTAGTGTGGGAGGATGCTGGAATATTTCCTGAACAGACTAAGCAACTCACCAAATAAAAGAATCGACAGTTATCATTTGTATCAACCCACAGGTTTTCTGCGTTGCATTTGAACACCTTGCCAGGTAACGGCCTCCCTTCAATAAACAATCAGTCAATAGGTTCCATTTCCTTGCCCCTTACCACCTGCCTGCTTATTTCCTGCAGATATAACTCTGGCCCTTCGAAGGCTAGCTAGCTGGATTGTGTAAAAGGCCATCTGGGGGTGTTTTGTGTGCAGAGGACGTGAAGAGACTGAGAGAGGCTTGAAGAAGCGTGGCCAGTCCAGAACTGAGAACCATTTTGCTATGAATGGATTTGCTCCTCTCTCATATATTCTAGCTGAGCAATAAGGACTCTTCGTTTCCTGCTTATAGAAAGGCAGAAATACAAATCCTTGGGAAGCTAACTGGTCAAGGGAATGGACAGCTGACAGAGCAGAAATGGAAGGGGAAGCGAGGACCTCTGAAGCACTGTGGGTAGAAAACTCTTGTGGATCAAAATAGAAACTTTGGTTTGCACAACACCTCTGTTTTACACGAAAACATCCATGCAGGGCTTCCAGTCAGCAATAAGTGTAGATGCTCTCTTTTCTCCGATTAAAGAAATCAATTTGGCCATCTCAGCAAATTCCATCTTTTTTACCAACAATTCTTCCACCATAAATATTACCAAATCTTTCCATCTTTAGAAGCGCAATAATTCTGGTGTGGTTATCATATACAAAAATAAACTTCCATGACTTTTTTTTCCAAATGTTTCTCCATCTATTCCAAAAGAAAAAACTTTGGTCTTAATTGTATATTAATCTTTAAAGTCGTCTGGATCAGTGTATGCAGAAATCCAAAACTGTCTAGCTGTTTTAACACCAAGGAATCAAAATAAACAAGAAAAAAAGAAAGTGGACATCTTTTTGCAGGAGGTTGGATTAGAAGACCGTCAAGGTTCCTTCTAGCCCCAGGAGTCTATGATGTTCCTCTGTGTCTCCAGCAACGTAGGGTGGGCCTATCTGGTCCAGACGCTTTTCCTGGTTTAATCGTTTTTATAGCTTCAGAAACTCCCTGATTGTTATAGGTCCATTCATAATCTGTCTTTGTTCCACTGTTAACCTCAATACATTTTGGCTTTTTTTAGATATTCATCTATTTTCTCCAGAGAGACATTTTATCTTTTATACTAGTGGGAATAATATTGGTGAAATGCTGTTTTGAACTGCTACATTATCGATATTATATTAATACATTTTCCTTTTGTAGTTTCAATATTTTTTCTTTTGCAAACTCATCTGTTTTGCTTTACAAATTTCATTTTTAGTTCCATTTCTCTTACTATTAACATAGATAACTGTCATTGTGAAAGCTTAATTTGTTAAGAAATATCTTCTCTGGAAATGTATTTAATTCTTTTTTCTATATCTCATCTAAAATAGCTTGTGTTTTCTCTTGCCTCTTTCTTCTGAGATCACTATTTTGTTGTATATAACCTCCAATAAAAGCTTTACTTGCATCTCAAATCATTCTTAAATCAATAACTTTATTTAAATTATTTTCAATCAAACTCTTCTTTTCACAATCCTTCTCTATTAATCCTATCTGTAACAACATTTCATTTAGTCTCCATCTAAAAGAACTGGATTTCCTTCCATAGACCAAACTCAAAGGATTATGATTCAAAAAGTATCTGGTAGTAACTCTGTTTAGAAACCTTAGTAGCCAACCACTTTGAAATCCAGATCATATCTTTTCTTGAAAAGGATGTATGTCTTTCAGAAGAATATGTATCGCCATTTTTATTGCTAAGCACATTGGTTTGTGCTTAAATTGTAAGCCGCCCTGAGTCTTCGGAGAAGGGCGGAATATAAATGGGATTAAAATAAATAAATTAAATAAATAAATAAATAAATAAAGTTTTGAATTGCCATTTTTCTGTCTCCATACACCAATGAGCCACACATTGTCGATCAAATTAAAAGAAGAAAACTTTTGTTAATTTGCCTTGAGAGATTTCAATATTTTCCTTGGAAGTTTTTATCTAGCTGTGGGGAGACCACTCCTGTCCAATGCCCCATCAAATCCTAATTTTCTTGAGGGTAAAACACACATATATCATTTTGATTCTACCTTGACTTGTTTGAAACACCTCAGCCAGGAAGAACAAGGGCCAACCCTTCCTTGGCTCCAGGGTACATTGAGTCCCTTTGGGCCAGTCACTTTCTCTCAACTGTTGCTGAGGTTAAATTCCTCGTGAGAGAGAGAAAAGGAGATCTACAATACATGCAATAACAAAGGAATAAGTAAAAAAGAAACCAAAAGAGGAGAAAGTTGACTATGTTCGTTGTTGCTTCATCATCTAACAGTCCTGGGATGAGTGGGATAACAAAAACAAAATCCTTCCATGTTTACAAGCCTTCAGAAAAGTAAACGTTGATTCCAAGTACACATAAGATGATAGTTAGAAGTTGTGCTCCACCCTTATCTCCCGGCTTCGTGCTAGGAGGTCTTGCTAGGTAAGATCCTTTGAAGATTGAAGGTGTGGATCTGTCCACGGATGGTTTGAGTGGATTCAGCCAGAGTTACCGACATTTAAGCACCACAAAGAAGAAGAAAGGGAGACCAAAAAACAACAACAACTGATTCTCTAAAAATCAGCATGTGCCAATTTTCAGGTTTCTTTTGTATGTCTTCTCCATAATGGTGTGACCGGTGACTTTACGCTTCTCTCTCTGCTCTCTGTGCTTTCAGTGTGGTTTTATGCTCCTTTCATGACAAGGCAGCTCTTCTGCCAAGGGATAAATTCAGGGGATGAGGAGACGGACCAGGGGAGACATGATGTGACCCACTATGGGACAGATGCAATCTACAGCCTTGATTGCTAGGCTCAGTTATGGTCATGAGTTGAGGAATAACTGTAGAGATGCAGAGAATGACCTCTTGACCCCCGGGCAGCCTCTCTCGAAAGGCCCAGATTTTCTGGAAAGCGAAGGGGAAATGCAGGGAGGGGAGACTGGGAAGGGAGGCCTTGGGGCAGCTGCTTTCCCCTCTCCCTGTCTGGAGTTGCAGGCGGGGTGGGATTTATATTCAAATCACTGCCTGCAGAATTAAGATTCCCTCCTATTGATGGAGGGGAGAGGCACTGGGACCCCCACTGCCTCCCCTGCCCGTTTTCAGCCTTCCAAATTTGATGGGAGGAAAGATCGTCCTTTGGCAGGGAACCTAAAGGATGCCATGTGGAAGTGGCTTTGAATAAAATCTTTAGGGTGGATGTAATCCTTTACCACAGGCTGAGGAATTCTGGGAGTTGAAGTCCACAAGTCATAAAAGGGCCAGGTTTGAAGACCCCTGCTTTATCAGATTAAATCAGGAAGTTAAGATGAGGGCAGTTTCCTTGCAACGGACGAGGGCTTCCAATTGTTCCTCTGGTTCTAATTCCAGCAGTTACGACCGACCATGCCCGAACTGAATAAGTAGCTTCTGGGAGCCATGCCAGTGGCAGGTACTCCAATTAAACAAACTGCGGAAGGATATTCTTAGAATGGGGAGGTGGAATTGGCACACATTCGGCTAATGAGTCTACTGTGACAAGAACAATTCTGGTCTGCAACTTAACCACTGAGGTGGCAAAGCTTTCTTTGGAGTTCACAAGAGGTTTCTGAAGAATACAATAAGCAACTTTTTCCATCAACCAAATGTGAACTGTGAAGTTTTCTAGGGTTTAACATGTTCCTGATTCAAGGCATATATGCCTGGTGAGACCCCCTCTGAACACATGGCTGCTGTCAAAGTAAATCCATTTACCATGACCAGGCTCTTGAAATGTAAACCAGTCCCAATATTTGTGAAGGAACTTTTTTCATACAACTTTGCTTATTACTTATTTTTAAAAACCTGCACTACTTTCTTATTTAAATAAAGAACTATATTTGATATAAAAATCCTGGCATGGAGTAAAAAAGTGACTTCATTAGAACAGAGTATATATTGGTAAAATTTATTGGTGACCTTTAGAAATAAACTGGAATATACGTATACATTTTAAATAAATATATTGTGAAACATTGGGTTATCTGACATTATCCTAAAAATAAATTTAAAACAATGAGCTAAATTTAACTCAGATTTTTTAAAAAAACAACCCCAAACCTGAGTAATCTTCAAACCCAACCCTTCCCTTCAGCTTCCTGCATTTCACGCTTACCCTCTTAGTTTCAATTAATACCACGGTTGCCTGCAGCAGCGCTTACTCAGCCCTTGTCACCTTCATCTCCATTCAAGGATTAGAAGCCCTGAAGTGAAGTGAAGTTTCTCTTAACTAAATCTAGATCAGCACACTGTGAAAACCATCCTTTGCAGATGGCTAGCCGCACACATCCGTCTGCTCCTGGCTGAACCCCCAGCAGCACGCCACCCCCTTCCTCCGTATTCTTGAAAACCGAGGGCCTTTTCAGCCTTCTCGTATTTCTCCCTGCCAAACCTGGGGGGGGGGAACCCCTCAAATTCAGCAAGGCTAACCTGAAGGTTAGGTTGTCTGCCAGCAGTTTCAGACTATTTGAGGCAATAGACTTCACTGAGAAGAGAGGAAGTCATTATTCATTCTGCTGAAGGTAGTCCAAGGAAGTGTTTCCTTGCTTGTTTTGGCTTGACATGTAAGAAGATATTGTATGAATAGTTTCATAAATGGATCCTCTCCTCCAACCCTCTCAAGCAAGACCTATCTCTGCATCTGCCTAAATAAGAAGCTGCACAGAACTTGCTGATGTCCCACCATGATAATTGGAACTTGAAGTAAGTTCCTTCTTCGGTAAGGTCATGTTTTTCCCCTAACAACCACTTCATAAACGCCTGGCACAACATAGGGGAACAAGCCCATGGAGACAAGATTCAGCAGTCCATCTGCATTTAAAAGACAAAGGCCACTCTTTTGAAGACAGCAAAGTTCATAGTTTGGACAGAAAGAGGGGTCAAAGAGGCCATCTATGTCAAATCTGAACAGTCTTCTCTCAACAGAGGGGGAGGGATACGACATCATCAATCTGCAGTGTTACAACACCATCCTTTCAACAGTTTCAAGAAGGCTCAACGCCCACTTGCACCTCTCAGATGACCCTGAGGACACAGGTAAACCTCCAGGTGGCCTGAACGACTCTCTAAAAGATTGCAAATGACCAGCTGTTTGCAAGGAATATAACTCATTCCCCACCATCCAATCAGAGCTGAAGAAGCTTCTTGGATGAAAAGTGAAATGTCTTCAAAGAAAAACAAGAAAATCCAGTTACCTCATGAAAAAGCATCTTTGGGATGTTGTTTCTCTGTGTCATATAATATACGTGGGTATATGCATAATTCTGTATTTATTTATTTATTCATATTTGTGTAATGTATATGGAGAGCTGTGTGCAATGAAATTTCATTTTAATATATGCTATTAATGTACATTCAAAGTGATAATTAAGTTTCTATTCTATTCTATTCTATTCTATTCTATTCTATTCTATTCTATTCTATTCATATCTGGGAAGCTCTGAAAATTATGGAGGTTTCTTTAAGGAAATGGAAATTCCTGTCCTAAGGAAGGAAAACAAGAAGAAGCATCATCTCTGGCAGAAGAGCAATGTTCTAAATGAAGGGAAGTAAGAAGTGGAACCTGTCAAGGATCTGTGATGGAACCAGTAATTTTTTTTTTATTTTTTTTCATAAATGATTTTGACTTAGGGATAAACAGTGAGCAGGCCACATTTGTTGATAACAAGGTTTGAAAACAACAAAGTGTCTATGAAATCCTCTAGGTCGGAGGATGTTTTTAAAATTGATGAATGGTTAATTAAACAGCAAATGAAATTTAGTTGAAGTAAGTGTGAAGTTATGCACTTTGAGGAAAACCCCTTAAACTTTACACAGACATGGATGGGATCTGGACTGTCTATAACAGGGGTGTCAAACTGCCGGCCTCTGGGCCGGATGCATCACGCGGAAGCCACACCCACCCCAGCTCCAGCAAGGGGAAAAGTCGCGATACATCATGACATGTCACGTGATGCAGTGACTTTGACACCCCTGGTCTATAATAACTACCCAGGAAAAAGATATTAAACAGTTGAATTCTTTGCCAGAAGCCATGATGATGGCCACTAACTTGGATAACTATATAAAAAAAGAATTTAATGAAAGATGGGTCTTTAAAAAAATCAGTGTTGCATCTACTCTGGGGGCTCCAAATGTCAGCTGCTAGGGGGAAAGAGTAGCTGAGAGCCATCTCGCTTGCCTTCTGCCTGCAGGCACCTCAGAGGCATCCTGTTGGCCACTGTGAGAATGTGCGGGGCTAAAATGGCTTGGCCTCTTCCAGCAGAAGTCTTCTTCCATCTCTGATGCCTCCTTTCACAATTCCTTAAAACACCAAGTGATGAGACATGATAGAACAACAAATTATCTAACTGGCACCATAAGTGCAAAATAGAGATCTTGACATAAATGATACTGCCATGCTTCATGAAGGTCAAATGCTTTTTGCTTTTGCATAATCAAGAGCATCCTGTTACTTTGTCAAGCTATTTAGATCATGGATGTCATCATTTCTTATCTTAGATATCTTTGTTTGGTAAAAGTTCAGTAATGTTTGGAATCCAGAAATGTTGAGATTGAGTCTTACTTGTTTACATGAGTTTATAGTGAGATAAATGATGAAATTCAAGGACTAGCTGAAAGACCACTTATAATTGTTAATGACCCAGAATATTTTCCTTAACGGATTGAGGTCTTTGGAAGATTGCCATTTCCAGCAAAGATGGCAAGAACTTCCTGGGAGGAGAAAGAGTAATCACATTTGAACTGAACCAGCCATCGAATTGAAGTTTACAAGCTGCCAAGGTGGAGAACACTCATCTAATAGCTAAGGCTAGAAACCAGGAGACTGTGAGTTCTAGTCCCGCCTTAAGCATGAAAGCCAGCTGGGTGATTTGAGGCCAGTCACTCTCCCTCAGTCCACGACGTCAGGTTCTGGCAGTAAGCCAGATGGTCAGTTCCCGTCGCAACTAATGGGTCAACCCTTGGTTGATACAGGGGGAAAAACTAGACCCTGCACTCATGGGAAAATGCTAGGAAGAAAAAAAAATAGTTGGTCTGAATGAACTTCAAGGATTGGAAGATTATCTGGTTGAAGGATGCGAAGAATCTGTCTCACCACGGTCTACTTTTATGATTATAAGTGAACAATTTGTGTACTTTAACTGAAAGTCTTCTGCCTTCTTTCAGTTAAAAGAGTCAGTTTCTTGCTGTTCGAGAAAAAGTTAGGCAGCAATGATGTTTGCTTTAACCACGTCAAAATAAATTTTCTATTTTGTTGTTCATATTTTTTGAGGTCCCTGTTACGTATTAATCAGCTGTCCCCACACTGACCTGTAAGCGTTCCTTCTGTGTAGCGGAATATGATCCCACTGCCCCAGAATTGCTTGGCCAGCACTCAGCTCCCCTTCCATTGTTTCTCTTCTACTCATGTCATAGGAAGAGTAGAGTCTTTGTAGCCCCTGGTAAGCAGAGTATTCTCTAAAGAGACAACAGAGTCTGCAAAAGCTAGAAAGCTGCTCTTCTTTGTACTCACTGCTGTTTTTTCTTCAGTTTATTTGAACGGTTTCCTTCTTTAACACAAAGAAGGTGGTTTTCATCAGAAGAAAGCAAAGGGCTCAGTGCCCCTGACTAGAGCGCCAAAGGGCTGCCCCCCTAGAAGAAACTGACACCCCCTCCCCACTGTCAGTTGGTACCCAAATCAAGAAAGCCCTTTGGAAAGATCAAGAACTTGGCTATAATGCAACCAATAAACAAAGCTCTGTGATTTTGTGGTAGAGAAGTGACTTTTATCTAGCCTTCCATGGCCTTTCCTGAAGACACGTCTTTTTTTTTTCCAGGAAAATAAGCCTGACCAGTAATTGTCTGATTATGGCAACAGTCATGAGGTCAGCCTCTGGAGCCTGACTAAGCAGTTCCGGAGATCTGGTTACGAGGGACCGCTGGGATTTCTTCTCTTTCCCGTTCATAGCATCACCGGAAGTCTTCTTTCCCATTTCTTGGATCACAAAATATTAATAATTCAACAAATTATTATAGCTGTATTGAGATGATCCAGGGTGGGGCTATGAGGAAGGAGCTTTTGGGGGGTTGCAATTGGCAGGCAGTTTTGGGGGGTTGCAGTTGGTGGCATCCCAGCAGTGGTGGATTCGACAAACACGTGGCCTTGATCAGGAGAAGTAAGGGCACCACTGACTTCAGTTTCATTTCTTTCCAAATTTAAATTAGGAAGAAATAAGTTGCAGGGAAAAATGGGTCAATGTGGAAACATGATGAACTTATTTGTAAGACTGACCACAGATTTTTGACTAAAACAAAGAACTGCTGGGACACATCCATATTAGCACCACTCTGACCTCCCATCCTTCAAAGGAAATGTCTTAAAACCTTCAACTATGAAATAAAATAAGTGGTCCATGCTTTATACTACCTGTACGTTTATTAACATTCATATATTACATTTCCCAGGTGCTTTTTTTTTAAAAAAAAATCCCATGGTCCCTAAAAGAGGAAAGTCATCTGTCCAACTTTTCAGTTGAATGTCCTCAAACCAAGAACCAGAATATAAGGAACAGCTGCCAATAAACCCATTAGTTTTGAAGCACTAAAAGAAAACAACAAATCAGATTTACTGTGTTTCCAAATACACTATAAGAGATCCAGAAATCAGCTCACTTGGCAAAGATCACCAGTGCTGTGAGGTTTAGAAATGCCTTCGGTTTGGTGGAGAAATGTTATGCAGAAGTCTGCTAAATGAATATAAAACTGAGTAAGGTCCTAGCTTTTATTCCTGAATCTCAGGGTTTTTATCAAAATACAAAATAGATTCTGCATTCCTGAATCTACCTGCTCCTTAAATAATGCTTCATTATTAATAAGGCATTATGGATGGGGGTTTGCAAATGATAACATGCAGCAAATTCCTGCCCCCTTAAGTGTGCAAACTGCAATGTATCCCAAATGAACAAAAGGAATGGAGTTATGATGTCACAACAAAAGTTTTATTGTCTTGATCAAATATCAGTGAACTGGAAGTCTGCACTTCCAGAAGGAAGGAAGGAAGGAAGGAAGGAAGGAAGGAAGGAAGGAAGGAA
>JAKJMR010000387.1:153255-213218 GCA_024449315.1 Daboia siamensis
TCAGCCAGCATGCCTGGCTGAGGAATTCTGGGAGTTGAAGTCCACAAGTCACAAAAGGGCCAAGTTTGAAGACCTCTGATCTAACTCTAAAAGCAAAAAAGAAAAGATGGCTACATTTCCATCTGTTGTCAAAGCAAGAACATCCGATGTTAGCAGTGTTGACATCGGCACTGCTGCCTTTTTTTTAGTCAGCCATTGCTGAGATTGTAGGACCAACAGATAGCTTTCTAAACCGAACACCTTGACTCCAGCCATTTGGACACTATGTAAACCCAGGGGTTACGATTCCAGATTAAGTACATATTTTTCTCTCCAAAACATCAAATCAACTAATTAAAGAAACTTTCATTAACAAAATAGGAAAACATTCCAAATGTTACCTATTTTCCTGTGCAGATTGTGAAGTTGTGAAATGTCTTAAAATGCAAAGCCAGCTGCAAATCGAGATGGACTCCTGATGACTTAAACGGACACCTCCATGAAGTGTCATTGCTGGTAGAGCAACCTTGCTTTCTTCTGAGATGTTTTTCCAACTTCTCTGTCAAAGTTACAGGTCTCAGATCCCAGAGTGGTCTACTGTCCGAGCACTGATCAGGTTCAACACGGCTTAGGGGTTTAAAAAACTATAGTCTTATTCTGAAAAAGTGCGACATCATCCAATATTTTTGATCAGATTATCAGAAAAGAAATGCATTCATTATTGGTGAAGATTGATCGTGGAAGTTACTGTCCAGTTGTATGCTAAAGTTTAGGCATTCCCTGATCAAATTATATGTTTTAATAAATGTCTACATGAGCTGAAGTTGAGACAGACTCCACAGTAGTATATTGTGTAATTATATACAATATCTTGCTTCACATTTGGCTGAATTCCTATTATCTGTGTTCAGTTGTTTGCAGATTCCAAATTAGAAAACAGGGAATATGACAGGTGAAAAAACTTGGATCTCTTTCCAGAGAGCATTTAGTTATCAGCATTTAGTTATCAGGAAGTATCAGCTTCCCAATATTTCCTGTAGCCTTTCTATTCGTGTTTTGGCATTTCCCCCTATTTTTCTATTCGTGTTTTGGCATTTCCCCCTATTTTTCCTTGCAGAAAAATACCAGTCAGAAAAACCCAGAGATCCCTTTGCATGCACTGCATCTTTTAAATCTCATCTCCCTGCAAATTTTCAATAATATTTAAGTCTGGGATGTTTAAAAGCCATTTCAGATCCTCCTCTTTCTTTCCTGAAAATAAACCAAGGTTGATTTGAAGATATGTTTGGGATCATAATCTTGCTGAAATATACCACTTGAATCACTTAAATCACAGATCTTAATTTTGATCATGATTCTTAATTCTGTCAATTGATTTCATTAATTCCATGAATTAAAGTGAGATTTTTTCTATTATTATTATTGTAAGCCATCCTGAATGAATGAACAGAAAGATGAGGTATGTCTTACCAATTAGATGTGTGGACTGGAGTTGCTGAAAATTGTAATTACCTGTAACTATTTCCAGGTAGAACTGCACCCCCTGCCCCCCCCCCCAGATTCATTCACTCATGATAGGTGGTAAATCAAGCATCACCCACTCATTGCCAGGGGGAAGGAGAGGACGCCAGGCTTCTTCCAGACTCCGCTGGAAGTTTGGACTACCGATTCATCTAGTTGAGCCGGCAGTCTGGGTGTTTTTAGCCTCGGGGCCAGGAAGTGTCTTTGTAAGGCAGAAGCTGCTCATTCCATAAACTGCACCTGCAGTTTGGGAAGCTCCTCCGCGCCAGCCGGGTTTCTTGAAGTTCCAAGAACCATATCCTCAAATGGTCAGTTTTGGCCTTGCTTCTTACCACAAGGGATGCTCTCAATTGTGGGGCTTGGATGGCCAGAGTAGGCTTTGTGAACGCTATTTCAAATCTTCAGGCAAGTCCTTGATTTACAACTGGGTTGCTTAGCGACTGTTACAACAGACTCTCAAAAGGTACTTGCAGCCCAGTGTTGAACTGCCCCCCCCCGTCCTTCCCCCACGGCCTCGTGATTGCATTTGAGTTGCTCTGATTGTCGAGTGATGGAAAGGAAGGGGGGCCCCACCTTCTCTTTCCTTCCGCCATTCCCCGCCTCAGAGCCTTCTCCAGAGAGATGATGGACACACGATGCATCCAGAGCCTCATTTGAGCCTCCGAGGAGAACTCTGGGTTGAAACAAAAAGATAGAAATCAGAAACAGAAACCTTAAAACAAGTCAGACATCATTATCTAACTTAGTGGGAAAATGCATCTTTGAGGATACATCTCCGACACAGTTTAATGGCTGGTTCTCTGCTCTCCCCCCCCCCCCCCCCCCCGTGGGGTTCAACTTTTACTCTAGCAAGAATGGCTTCCATTTACATCAAGCAGCAGCAAGGCAAATGGAAGCATGGGACATAGAATCCCAGGTCTGGAAGGCACCTTGGGGTGTGTGTGTGTGTGGTGTCTTCTAGTCCAACCCCCTGCTCGAGCAAGAGGTTGGACTAGAAGACCCATTTCAGGCAAATGGTTGTCCAGCACATACAGTGCGATTATTTAAGGGATCTAAGTATCTGGAGTAGACAGAAGGGGGAAGTCAGAAATGAAATTAATTTTTGCAAGCTGCTTCTTTTTTTCTTTTTTCTCTCTTACCTTTTAGAAATAACAATACAGTTAAGACTTCAGTATCAGATATTAAGCTTAAAGATCAAAACTTTTCTCATACTATAAATTAATTAAATGCATTCTTGCAACCCTATATCAATGCGATACGTAGCATTAATTTTAAAATTCAAGTAACTATCTTCATTCTAACATTTTAGAAATCACATCTAACACTGATGTAAACTTTTTTCATCTTTAAGAGTTTAATTTATCTAAATCATCATATTGTTGATTTCTAGTTTTTGTTGTATAACTACTATTGTACTTGGTTATATAAAAAACATTTTCCTTGGAGATTTTTAAAAATCAACAAATCAGGGGATTTTAATGAAAAGTTTGGCCAGGATGACCTGAGATTTCACTTTTGGTGGGACCTACATTAAATTATTCCCTACCCACCTTGTGGTGGTTCTTTCAGGCTCTAAATGAGGTGAACCCAGGGTCAAGGCCAGGCATGGGAATTGTAGTTGCCAAATGCTAAAATTTAGACCAGAGGTTTTTTTTAAAAGAAGATGTTCAGTGCAAAGATGATTAAAGGCCTGGAGACAAAAACATATCAGGAACAGTGCAGGATTTGGGTACGGCCAATCTAGAGCAAAGAAGGACTGGGGAGGGACAGGATACCAGTTTTCCAATATCTCAGGGGCTGCCCCAAAGAAGAGGCAGTCAAGCTATTCTCCAAAGCGCCTGAAGGCAAGACAAGAAGCAATGAATTGGAAACTGATCATGGAGAGAAGCAACCTGGAACTAAGGAGAAACTTCCTGACAGGGAGAACAACCAGTGGAACAGAAGTTGCTTTCAGAAGTTGTGGGTGTGCCAACAGTGGAAGCTTTTAAAAAAAGACTGGACAGCCATTTGTCGGGAATGGTCTAGGGCAGGGGTAGGCAACCTAGGCTCTTTTATGACTCATGGACTTTTGGCTGAGGAATTCTGGGACTTGAAGTCCATGAGTCATAAAAGAGCCGAGGTTGCCTACCCCTGGTCTAGGGTCTCCTGCTTGAGCAGGGGGTTGGACTAGAAGACCTCCAAGGTCCCTTCCAGCTCTATTCTGATTGATTGATAGCTACTTAAAAGTATAACTTTCTGCTGAGTCTCTTACTTTTTGTCTTTAATCAGTTCATATTTCAGCACAAAAAGGAATGTATGTTTATAAGATGTGTGCCATTGTGCCCACAGGCAAAAAATGATAATAAAGGTTATCTTATCTTATCTTATTTGCCATTTGCAGAGCTTTAAGAAAAAGAAAGATCAGTTGGAAGTTGGCATGCGAAGAGCTTGCAGTAGCATGGACAATGTGACTGTTTTGACTCAGATCCATGTCCTGCTCTACAGTAGATGATGAAAAAGGCTGCTATTCTTTGGATTGTTGCGCATGGATGAGAGAAGCACAGTGCTGACGTGATTTTTATTAATCAGTAAACTTATTATCCAGTCAATGGAGGAATGTGAGGTGAGGAAGGGACAGCTCAACACACACAGAAAGCTCATGCACTGAGTCATCAAGATTCACTTCCTTCAGCAGATGGACTTCCCTGCCCAGCTTTGCTTTTCCTGCTTCCTGCAGGTGAAATTTGAGGAGGGGAGTTCAAGGTGAGATATGCCGACCAGCACCGCAGGTGTGTAATGAATTGTACAACTCTCATAGAGGAAATGAAAAGTTTCTTGTGCTTATGAGAAACGTTGTCCTGTGGCGCTACCAGCTCTTCCCAAGCTTCCCCAAACTTGTGAACCTACATGGGCTACCCGACCTATTTCTCCTCTAACATTAACGTTGGACAAGTCTAAATCCCAGATGCTTTCTGGAGAGCTGTAGGCTTCCTTTGTGCAAAAGCATCACCCGCAGTTGGACGTGATGAAGAAACAACTGCAGATCAACTTGGGAACTTAGAAGAAATTCAGAAGGAGGCCTGAATTCAATAGGTGTGAGAAACACTGATCCAGGAAGAGGTCTTAATTCTCCCTAGTGGGGTTCCAGTTAGACGCCAAATTTGACATTTGTTGGAAATAATACATTCTTGGCATTTGCTGTCTGTCCTCTGGGACCCACTCGGTTGAGATATACTGAGATATTTTGGGAACTTACTTAAGCCTCTTTCAAAGATCCCCTTTCCAAAACAGGAAATTGGCAGTGGCTCAGCTGTTTTCCAGAGAACAAAAATGGACTTTCAGAACTGCAGATGTCAAGTTTATCAGTTTTCTCTAGAAAATTGTTGATGCAATAAGAAAGGCAAAAATACTGTTTCATATTTTATGACTTGGAATGCTCTCAACAGGAAGCTTTGTGTGACATCTTCCCCACGGCTGGAAAGCCCTCTTCACTTTTCTCCATCCATATTGAGATAAATGTTTTGATTAGGCCACCTGGAGATTTATAAAAAATATGCCCAAATCTTGGAGTTTCTGAGAATGTGTCTTCATACAAGATGTTTAAACATCCAGAAAAGGGGGAAGTAGAGATGTAAATCCTGTTGAAGGCATTTCTGTATGGCGGGCCTAGCACAACTGCACAAGGATCTTTGCATTGTTCCAGCTTCAGGATGTGAACACACTCCCGGTGCCCTTGCTGGATCAGCTACCCACCTGTTTGTTACCACAATATTGTTTGCTTTTGAGAGCTGGGACTGTATTTTGATTTACTCTTTGCTGATTTAATCTGATGTTGGAGCAAAGCCGGATTTCCCCTCCTTTTTTTCTTTGCAACACTGAGGGTAGCGGGCATCTATTTTGACTTTACCACACCTCCCGTCCTTGAGCTGCAGCCTAAGGATGCTCGGAGGGACATGGGCAACCTTATCACCAAACCTCATCTTAGCCTGCAGTTAGTTTCTGCTCAGTTTCACAATCTATGCAGAACAGGTATCCAAGGATCCCGCCTGGATCTTCTCTTCTTTCCTCCAGCCACACTGCTCCAAGGATCCATTCCTCTCTCCTCTTTTACCCTACGCAGTATTCACGTACAGGCAGTGTCCCCAGACTGCAGCGGTGGACAGGCTGTTGCAATGGGCACCCGGACTAGAACAAGGGCATTTCCCAGCACCAGAGGCTGCTGCAGGCAGGAGGAATGGCTTCATTGGCAAAGTAGCTTCCTTCTGTAAACGTGCTCTGCAAAGAAACGCCTGCGACATGTACTAGAAGGGGCTGATGACAGCCGGGTCCCTCTTTTAATCAGCTGGAGGGACACGGGAATCTGAGCTCACCATTTCAGGCCCTGCACTCCGGAACACCGGAGGAAGTTCTTGAGGTTGCTCAGAGTGACACTTTTTCCTTTTCCAGTGAAGAAGGCTTCCCATCCCATCGGCCTCTTTTCTTCCCAAAGCCACACATTCATTCCCGGTTCCTTCCTTCCGTCCTGATCCTTCTCCCTGCCCTTCTCAAAACCTGTTCCAATTTCCTCTCCAAATATCTTCTCCAAAGCTTGGCCTTGCCTTTGAAGTGGAGCCTCACCCATGCAAAATCGTTTCTTCTGCTTTAAAAACTCTTTCAGCCGATGCAGCCTAAAACAGCTGCAGCTCCTTTTTTGCAGCGGCTTTGCGCTGTTGGCTGGGATGCAGTTTGCAACTATATTCCCAGGTACGGGTATTTTCAAGGCAGATATCCACACTGGCTCCAGCCACCAGCCGCTTATGCATTTTGTTTTTGTTCCCTGAGGCACTCAGTACATACTTGTCCCTGGAATGTCGTTATCTCCTTTTTCAGCCCTTCCTTTGATGTTTCAAGATAATTCTAATTTTATTTTCTTTTTTAGGACACTAGCTATCTCATCCAATTTTATATCATTTGCAAATTTGATCACCATTCCACCATTTCACCCTGTATTACTAATAAAATTGTTGATTCTCTAATATGAGAACTGTTGGGGGCATTGCTTCCATTTGCTAAATTTTGAAAAGAACTCTCCCATCCCACACACACACACGCACACACACACAGGTCATAGGCAAGTGCATTGCATTTTCAACTCAAGTTTCCACAGAGCGGCTGGCTCTCTGCCCTGCTCACCCCGTGACCTTCCTTCCATATCTGGGCTCCGTACAAAAGCAAGACACGGTGTTAAATCTAATAAAGACTCGCCTGCAGGGGGAAAAAAGTGGCATCTAATCTAATATGCTCCAAATAGCTAAAGTGCTGATGAGCTGTCCCAATAGAAGGATAGAATACATCATTTCCTTAAATTAAGAGAAACATTGAATCTTGCCCACGTTTGGTGACAACTGTCTGTAAAGCAATAATTATAATTTGCTCATCAAAGTGAGAGTAGCAAATTTTAGAGATCAAAAATAAATCAGATTTCTCCAAATAGTCAGTCATCCCATTCCAGCTGCAGGTCAGGAAGGAAACTCTGGAAAGAGTTTAAAAGAAATCTGGAATATCTCCAGATTAATTACTCATAGTAGGCTGAGATCTAAATTTTGCCAGGAAAATTTAAATCAACTGTCCAATGGTTCCATTAAAAAAACCAATTGAAAATGGCCTCTCATCTGAATCCATCTCCTCTTAGTGCAAAGTGCAACCTCTTTTGCAGCATTAATTAGGTAAACATCTTAATATACGGGCTTTAGCTGGGAAGTGAATGGATGGAGGTCTCCAGGGAGTACCAGCATTGTAAGAAGATTAAAAAATGCTAGTTAGGTTTTGGCAAACACCCCCCTGTTGCAAAGAACATTATACAGGGTCATGATGTCACAGTAGGCCAAACTCAACTCAAAAGAGAGTTGATGGAAAGAGAGTGGAGAAGGCCTTTGAGCCGGTGTTGGCAACTGACTGTGCAGTTTTCTTGGGAGGATTTCAGGACTGGTTTGCCCTTGCTTGCTTCCTAGGGCTAGGAGAGTGACAGGCCCAGGATCACCCAGCTGGCTCTGTGCCCAACACAGGACTAGCATTCACCGTCTCCGGGCTTCCCGCCTGAGGCTTAACCACTAGCCCAAAGACCTGCCTAGGGGAGGGGTGCCTGCTCCAGCGTGCTGAAACGTAATCCAGATACTGCAGAGGGTCTCACTGTGGGGAGAGGTTCTTCCCGGGGGGGGGGGGGGGAGTCCAGCTTTCACCCCAGGCCTGGATTTGGACTGAGATACTCAGTCTTCCAGTCACTCGTATGCTTGAGCTGCTACTAGTGAGTCACCCTATATTTTCTCATTTAAACTCGAGGAAGAAACACCTTCTTTGTTCTCCTGGGCCATGACTAAGCGGGATTCTTCTCGGTTGTTTAAAGATGAAATAAATGCTGCCGCTGCTGTTTCTTTTGACTGCTTATGGATGGGAGAGAGCAGCTTTAACGGCCCCACTTTCCCCATGGGCGACCCAGAACCCCTACCAGGCTGGTGTCATTCTACCCCCTGCAATTCAGATTCAGATTTTCTCTTTTTTAGTTTTGGTGGGAAATAACACATAAAGGAAAAGATGGATGTGCTGCCTTCGGGGCGAGCTCGACATGGAGGAGGGAGAGGGTGGTGAAATGTTCAGGGACAGGAGAAGGTTGGATAGCGACGGGCGCAAGCGTAACGCAGACAAAGCAAACTAGAGATCTCCAGGGCTTCAGATTCAGTTCCAGGCAGGTGATCATGAACGTAGCACCTCTGTGCTGCTCTTTAAAGCAGCTGTGTCTCCTCCTGGGTTTGTCCAGTTGCCCTCTACACCCTCCAGGGCAACTTCCCCTTGGCATGTTTCTGCAGGAGGGACCCCTTGGCTGATCCCTTCTTTGGCTCCTGAGCATCAGTTTCTGTAAGTGGAAGGAGGACTTTCTGACTTTGCAGAGCCTCTCGGTGGCCCCGATAGAAGGAGCAGGGAGGGAACGGACAAGTTTTATTCTCTCTTTTGCTCTCCCCCACTTCTATTCAGCAGAGACCAGAACAACTGGTGCAAAAGGCAGGCGATGCTTTGTTTTTTCTTTCTTTCTCTTTCTAAGAAAGTGGAGATGAAGGAATTTTTGTTGCTGTACAATTAATCACGTTTTTCAGTAGCAGAATAATTGACCAACTTGGCAGAAGGGAAGCCGGTCACTGATCCTCTCTGCAGGTGACCTCTGGCATGGGCGGCGGGCGGGCCCAGGCCTCACTTTCAGCAGAATTCACAGTGTCCTGTCTTGCCCTGCAGTCAGAAAAAAATAACCCCAGCAAGATTATGCCAGAAAGTCGTAGCATGCCTTGTTTCTTCCTGCCTGTTCTTTGCAGGAAGCTTCAGAACAAACAAAATATAAGAAACCCTATTTATTTTTCAGAATGAATTTGTGGAAGTAGAAGAAAAAAGACTTGGGTGTCTGGGAGGGAGGCAACTTTCTTTAGGACTACCATGTGCAGAGAGAAAACGCTGATTGCTTTCCAGCAGACATCACCTGGATGAAAGCTCCACCCTGCTCTGCTCTCTCGGTCACAAACATACCGTAACCCCCCACAACTTTGCAACTGAGGAAGAATCTATCATAGCCACCCAGTGCAAATCTTTTTCTAAAGACCGTAGAGAAGTGAGTTATATTTTTGGGTGAAGCTGGGAAGCTATGAGGCAAACTTTTTCACATCGCCTTGTGCTACAATTTCAATGAAAACCATCATCCAATCATTGTATTAATCAAAAACAACAAAAAAGGCAGTTTTTAATGATTGTTTGCTCACATCTAGAGCCTTTCCTCATAGTAATCCATAGCATAATTCAGCCAATGCTGAGGCAATCGAAAGGGTGCATTTGTTGACCACGCTCTTATCCGTATCCTACAAGTTTGCTGATGGATGATGTTTGGCAAACAGAAAAGAATACCCACAAAGTAAAAATGGCAGCCACAACACAAGCAATAGTAATACGTGAAACACAGGTAAAAAAGGAATGGGACATCAGATGTGTAGTGGCAACCGCCATTTTGACTTTTTGAGCTGCCTGCGGACATCTTGGGAAAAGAGGAAGATCTGGATGCTTCCCTTACACTATGAGGAGGGGACAAGGCTGGTTTCATGAGAATGAGGGATGCAAAAGAGGACTATGCATCTGAATACACAGGGAGTGCTCAGTACGAATGAGGACAGTGCCACGTTTAAGCAAGCATTTTTTCCCCACAGAAAAAGATTCAAAGATTTGGTTATTACTTCTCGTATTTATTGTGAACAATGGCCTTGCCATATTCTGCAATTTGTTCCATCCCAGATGACTTATAGACAAAATCAAGGACGTGAAGAAGCCTGAGATACAGGAACTCTGTCATAATATCGAAGCACCCACTCAGCCGCCTCTTACCCCTCAAACTGAAGATGCTGCTTGGCATGTTAAAAAAATGAGAAGAACTGAAAAACTGGACATAGTACATGGTTTGGCAACCAGTCAATCTTTCATGTTTTACTTTATAATGTATTTAGAAAATTTATTTGCCACCCATCTCATATCCAACCATTCTGGGCAGCTTACAACATAATTTAACACATATCTCAAGTGGGTGATGGTGGTGACCACGTTTTGTGTCTAATGAGCATGTTAATGGAAAAAGAACAATAGAATGTTGGCTTGCAAGATAGAAATCCTAGTTTAGACTCCCAGTTTTCACTGACTAGTGTTAAGCACACATTTTGTGCAAATCTGGGCTTTGGTGGTTCTTGTGGCACAGCCAAAACTGACATTTCCTTACTGTTAGCAGGAAATGCAGGATGGGCCACTGATGTAATTTTTTCTTACTACAAAGCATGAAGCAAAAGAAAAGCAGAGAACAATAAAAGGTAAGATAAAGGTTCCCCCGCACATGCGTGCTAGTCGTTTCCGACTCTAGGGGCCGGTGCTCATCTCCGTTTCATAGCCGAAGAGCCAGCGCTTGTCCGAGGACGTCTCCGTGGTCATGTGGCCGGCATGACTAGACGCCAAAGGCGCACGGAACGCTGTTACCTTCCCACCGGAGTGGTCCCTCTTTTTCTACTTGCATTTTGACGTGCTTTTGAACTGCTAGGTGGGCAGAAGCTGGGACGAGTAACAGGCGCTCACTCTGCTACGCGGCACTCGGGATTCGACCCGCCAAACTGCCGACCTTCAGATCGACAAGCTCAGTGTCCTAACCCACTGAGCCACCGCGTCCCCCTAGAGAACAATAACAAAGAGGCTAAAATATATAAGGAATGGCTGCTGGAATTGGGTATGTCTAGTTTAATGAAGAGAAGGACGAGGGGTGACATGATAAATGTAATAAAAATAAAATAAATAAATAAATGATAGCAGTGCTCCAGTATCTCAGGGGCTGCCACAAAGAAGAGGGAGCCAAGCTATTCTCCAAAGCACCTGAAAGCAGGACAAGAAGCAACGGATGGAAACTAATCCAGGAGAGAAGCAACCTGGGACTAAGGAGGAATTTCCTGACAGGAGAACAATTAACCAGTGGAACAACTTGCCTTCAGAAGTTGTGGGTGCTCCAACACTGGAAGTTTTTAAGAAGAGAGTGGACAACCATTTGTCTTAAGTGGTATAGGGTGCTCTGCCTGAGCAGGGGTTTGGACTAGAACAGAGGGACCCGGTGCGTTGTGCAATTAGCTCACATGGTGTAATAAGATGGAGGGTTTGTGTCATTGTAAGTTGGGGGTGGGGGCACGAAGGGAGGCTCAGCCAATCTCAATGTATACATGGTTGTACTTTGACAATAAAGGTTCATTCATTCATTCATTTTGGGCACCAGGGACCGGCTCTGTGGAGAGAGGTTTTTCCACAGACCAGAGGCAGCATGTGTTCATATGCTGCCTGCATCCTTCCAGTGGGGGTTGCTTGTTTGCCTGGATCGGTTTCTGACATGCTATGGACTGGTGCTGGTCCATGGACCAGGGGCTGGGGACCCATGAACTAGAAGACCTCCGAGATCCCTTCGAACTCTGTTATTCTATTCTGTTCTGTTTTATTCTACAATCTTTCTATTCTGTTCTATTCTATTCTATTCTATTCTATTCTATTCTATTCTATTCTATTCTATTCTATTCTGCTTCAATTGATCAAATCTGTGATGGGCCACAGAGGTCAGTATCTATGGACCTATCTGTCAATGACTAGGGCATATAGAATATGGCGACTTGGAATGAAGGAGTAGATGGTGAAGAGCACAAATTAACAAATACCGGTAAAATTAAAAGCAGGAGAAATAGTTATGTCACGTATCTGTGAAACTAAAAGTATGAGAAGAAATCTGAATGAAAGTGGTCAGATCGTATACAGATCATATTCATCAACATCTGCAAAGGAAGTTATTATGAATGAAAGGACTGAAATGGATATTGCAACATATGAATTGCTGTCATCAAGGTTGGTCTGGGTGTGTATTAACTCACAGGTTGGGGGTAGTTTCATGTTATGCTCCAGTGAACTTGATAATTAAAGAATCAGTGATACGTTTTGAAAAAAAATTGTGCAATCTTATGAATGTGATCCAAAGGGGACGAACATATTTCTAAGTGAAATAAATACAATGAGGGAAATACAAGAAATATAAAGAAAAAAAAATGTTGGACCATTTGGAGACCGAAGAATTAATGAGAATGCTGACTGCTTAGAAAAAAGTCTGCTTGCTTTGAATTAATGGGAGTAAGCATAAATCTATTTGCAAGTATCTGTGGAAAAGGAGTCGAGAAGGCGGGAAATATGGAGATTGCTATGAATGTATATAGTTAATTACTCTCTTTATGAATATGCAAACTATTTAGCGATGTTAAGCAAAATGCAAAAGCAACACAATCAAAGGAAAGTGCTGTTCCTTGTATCAAATGCTACTGTCAGGGAATGCAGCTCCTCACGAATCAGGCAGGTGCGTGATAAGGGCTCCCAGTGGCTCTCTGCGCTGCCTCCTTCCCTTGCGGACGGTTCGATACCCGGACTTGGTAACCGCATCCGCCCGCTCGGAGCGCACCGAGGACCCCGCCTTTCCACCCTCTCCTTCGTCGCCACCAGGGATTTGAACGTGCAGATACGCGCAGAGGCTCCCGATTGCGCGGCAAGAGGAGCTCCGCTTCGGCCGGTCCAGCTGGGGGGATCCCCGCGGATCCCTTCCGGAGCTCTCCCAACTTGGGGGCTCCCACTCCCACCATTCCTCGCCCAGCCACGCCTGAAAAGCTGCCAAGTCGGGAGAGCCCGGAGGGGTTCCAAGACGCTCAGATGAAGCCCCGCGACCCTCCACCGGGTCTGCCGGGCCGCCGAGCTTCTGCGCCGCGTCTCTTCCCAGCTGCCTTCCGATCGCTGCTCCACGCCCGGAGCCCCCGACCCCCCTCCCCTCCCCCGGGTCCCCCGAGCGCCTCCATCCGCGCCGCCGGCAAAGAAGCGGCCCGGCAGGCTCGCCGCCCCCCCCCCCCGAAAGCTCTGCCAAAGATGCCCACGGTGGGGGGGCGGGGGGCGGGGCCTGGCTCTTGTCATCCACTTGGAATGCGCCGCCGGCGGCGACGGACCAATCAGCGCCCAGCCGGGGCTGATATATGGCCTCTGCCGCGCCTGCAGCGGCAGGCAGCCATCCGATAGGTGCGGCACCGGCGGCGTCTGGACGCTCCTCGGACCGCCGCAGCTTCCCGTTGCGACCGTCGCGGAGCCTCCCTCTCGGACTGGTGAGTGCCGGGCTTTCCGCTTCGGAGCGGCCGCGGGAGGGCTGGCTGCGCCCTCGCCCCTCCGCCGCTTGCCCGGCGGGAGCCCCACCGAGCGGGATGCCGGGCAGCCCCAGAGCCCCCTCCCCGGCCTTTGGGCCGCCAGAGACCGGCTCCCAGGAGCGAGGGGGCTCCGCGGGCTCCGCCTGCTGCCTGGGTCCCGCCGAGGGGGCTTCGCCTGTTTGCGCAGCCCGGGGTGGGGGTGTTGGGGCGCCCTGCGCTGGAAAGCGGCGGCGGGGAGGCGTCCCGTGGCAGAGCCGTTTGCATCGCGCGCCCCCCGCCGCCCCTTTCGAACTCGGGACTCTGCGCGGGGAGAGGCGGAGGCAAGCCAGCACGTCAGAATCCCTTCGGAGCCGGGGGAAGCTGCCGCGCCATTTTCTTAAATGTCAGCCAAATTCACGCACAGACATACCCCTGCGCTCTTGCGTGCCGGCTCCTCTCCCGGCAGGCGACCCCCGCCGTTTGCCCCCCTCGTGCTTTGCCCATCGCGCGCGGCCGCCTCTGCATCCCCGCCCGGTCTTGGGTGTTGATCTGTGCAGGGAAGCCGCGCGCTTTTCGCTTCTCATCCAAGGAGCTTCTTCAGCTCTGGGTGGTGTTGCCAGCTAGAGGAGCTAATAAGGTGGTTAGAGGTTTTGCAATGGTGTAGGTGACCGAATTGCTGCTGCTAACTCTGTGGTCTGAGTGGTGTCCCCTCATGTGGGTTTTGGGGCGTCCATAGATGCACGGCGTGGCTTCCCCAAGGAAGAGGCGGTAGTATTGTGCCTTGTCGATGAGAGCCGAAGAGGCTTCTTGGATGAGAAGCGAAACGTCTTCAAAGAAAACCAAAGTCCAGCTGCCTCCTGAAAAAGCATCTTTGGGACTTCGCCTTGACCGGACCGGCGCAGCCCTTCAGCCGCCTCTTTGGGGCTGGAGAGACGCCTGATAGCCTTTTGTCCCCCCCCCCCCCCCCCCCCCCCCCAGACGTTCCCATCCGCTGCTGGGAAAGCAGGGACCCGCCCCTGGGGAGACCCCGTCGTCGCAGAGAAGGCCAGCCTGCCCGGGAGGGCGGAGACGGGCTTCCCCAAAGTTGCTGCTGCAGGGCAAACCGCCTCCCAAGCGGTTTGAAAAGAGAGGGCGGCCCGGGACTCGGGGACTTGCTAAAACAGGCCTTGCCTGGGCCGGCTGAGCTGCTTGCCTGAAGCAGCCGGACCGGCTTTTAATCTGCATATAATTTAATCTGCTTGCATATACAAAGGGACAATATGCCAAGTGGTTGAGCTGTGGGGCAACTGTTCCTTTTGGCAAAGGGCAAGTCCTGGTTTGAGGAACGGGGTGTGCCGTGCGGCAGATCAGCCGTGAGAAGCCGCAATGAAGAGGGAGGTCACACAAGGTCTCTCGAAAGAGAGGGAACTCTTTAGGGCAGGGGTGTCAAACTCAATTTCATTGAGGGCCGCATCAGCATTGCAGTTGCCCTCAGGGGGCCGGGTGGGCGTGGCCTACTGGGTGGGCGTGGCTAGAGTGCATATGGTCTACTGGGTGGGCATGGCCAGCTCTACATCGTTTGCATCAAGGGTGCCCATGGGGGCCTGGGCAGGAGTGGGACAGATCTGGGGGTCTCTGGCAGAAGGAGGGTCTCTGGGCCAGGGCCAAGGCAGTGGGGGCCGTTCCCTCACTGTTTCCAGGATGGCTTCGCGGGCCGCATGAAACCACTTCGCGGGCCGGATCCGGCCCCCGGGCCTTGTGTTTGACATGTCTGCTTTAGGGATTGCACTAACTAGTTCTGTCAATTGAGAGTTGACTAGAGAAGGTGAAAAGGTGTTATCTTTCCTTAGAAAGACTGGAGTATTTGAAGCTTGCGGGTGTATGGATGAGTCCCATCAATGGGGGATGGGTTAATCTCAGGCTTGCAGACTAGATCCCCAACAGAGCCGGGAGAGGAACAGGTAGCAGCGCTCCAGAGGCTGGAATATTACTTCGACTGGGAGAGGTTGGGAGCTGCAGATGGTGATAGGATGGTGATAGGTAGACGGGGGTCCTTGCAATAGTGGCAGGTGAAAGCAGTAATTTAGGCACAGGTACACACCTTCTAAGGGTGAAGATCGAGGTACTTTGCAGCCCAAGCCCTGCCGAACTCTCCTGGCATCATCTTTCAGCAATTTAAAAAGGAAAAGCTTGAAGGTATTACTAATTATAACTACTAATCAGAGGTTGAAACCTCTCATTAACCTCTTGTAAGTCATTCAGAGATCTACTAACAGATTATATTCTTCCTGGTAACCCCCGAGTCAGAATGGATCAATTAAATAGGCGCATCTATTCTTGCCAAAATAGCACAATTTGATCCGATGTGTCTGATTTCTCTCTTTTCTAAAACTCACTGCTGCATTTTTCAGTAAGGCTTGTAGATTGCTGTGTAATCGGTTCTGCATTTGCTTACTCAGAAATAAAATTCTGTGGGCTTTACCTTCAAGCAAATACACAGAAAATTGGAGCCTTAAACTACAGCTCTATATAACTTACTGAGGTTTACTTCTGAGTAAATAGGCTCAGGATTCTATCTAAGGGATTTCTTAAACATCTGCGTGGTTAAAACCCTCTGTGAGAGTGAAACAGCAGAGGCTCCATTGACACAATATGGGAATAAGCTAGCAAAACCACAAACAGGCTTAGGAGAGTCAGCAGTTTCATCCCATACAGTTTGTTCTCTATTTTCCTGCAAATTTATGAAACAACCTGAAGTGAGTGGTTTGAAATGGTATTTAAATTCAACAGTTTTTTTTTATCCTGCTCCTTTTCACAATTTCCACAAAAGAGCTTCCTGAATCAGGAAAGTGGTCCTTTCTCCTCTAATTCAGTCTCCAAGGGGCGATATGCTTGCTGGTTTCTTAACATGTAACTGAACTGGTACTTTGGTCTCTACAGGCTGGGAGAGAAACGGCCACCAGAGTTGTAAAGATGAGATCATCACTTGGGGGAATTAAGGTCTTAGTGTCAATGGAGCAGGAATCTGCACTTCAGTTCATGCACACTCATTTTTATTTTAAAACTTTTGCATTGCGAAAGCTTTAGAAAGATACTATCCAATTTCTAAAATCCCCAGTCTTTAATATACAGGAAAGATGGATTTCAAGATTTATGGGAGGAAAAAAATATTGCCCCTCAAACTCATTATTTTTCTTACTTGGAAATATCCAGTTAAGACATTGTAGTATTTTTTGATTACCGATATTGTTGACTTTGGTAATATGCAGATCTTTCCTCCTCTCAGTATAAACGGATTTTGCAGATTTTTAAAAACCTTCAGAAATTTGCAAACAAATGTGCATCAGCAGCATCTAGTGAATTGATTACAAGGAGGTGTATTTACTATGACTGCACAATGATTTTGTCACATTTTGTGCTACAGAGAGATTAAAATCTGAAAAAAAATTAAATGATGCAAAGGTTGCTCAGTGTTCTTCCATGGATGATATTGATGAAGCAAGAGAAAGATTTATATGTTATGAATATCCCTAGAAAAAAGAACACATGCACAGTAGGATTGTTTCATTGTTTCTAGTTCCTCCTGAACAAACAGGTTTCTTATATAGGTCTTAGAATTTCTTCCCTAGGGTATAATAACACTAAAATATATCTAGCCCAAACTTTTCCCTAACTTTAGGAATGTAAGTAGGGATAGCTGGCAATAGAACAGAACAGAACAGAATAGAATAGAATCAGAGTTGGAAGAGACCTTGGAGGTCTTCTAGTCCAACCCCCTGCTCAGGCAGGAAACCCTAAATCATTTCAGACAAATGGTTCTCCAGTCTCCAGTGTTGGAACATTCACAACTTCTGGAGGCAAGTTGTTCCACTGGCTAATTTTTCTCATTTTCAGGAAATTTCTCCTTAGTTCCAGGTTGCTTCTCTCTTTGGTTAGTTTCCATCCATTGCTTCTTGTCCTGCCTTCAGGGGCATTGGAGAATAGCTTGACTCCCTCTTCTTTGTGGCAGCCCCTGAGATATTGGAAGACTGCTGTCATGTCTCTTCTTAAAACCCTCCAGTGTTGGAGCATTCACAACTTCTGGAGGCAAACTGTTCAATCACACAGCAAGGGCCATATCAACTCTGTTCAGAGCCCACATATCATGAGTTTTTGTACTATGCCCTTCTTTCACCTTGGTGGGAAATCGTCAGCCATTATTAACTGGAAGTAGATCTGAGGGACAAAACCGAAGCTTCAGTCAGTAGTTTGGCAACTGCTTCCTTGTCTTGACCTAGAGAGCGGTCAAGGTATGTTCAAGGTGGATGGTCACAACGGGGTGATTGAGGCTCAAAGTGGACCATCGTCTGGACTTTTTAGCCACATCTCCTCCCATTTCTAGGTATCGCTGATTCTATGTTTAGGAGGCCATCAGCTGCCCCTCTGGGTGGAGCAGGGGATGTGTGATGGGAGCCATCTGTCCCCAGTACAGAGACCCACTGGACTGCCGTACAGTATCTGGGGCAAGCTTGGGAAAGTTTTAAAGGAGCCGATGCCAACGGGCATAAGGTCTTCCATGTAGTAGCTCAGTTTATTTGCTGTTCACCTTGATGTTAGGCAATATTTTGTTTTATTTTGCTCTTTTTAGCAGGATTTATTTTTTCTTTCAGGCCTTTGGTTATATAGTTTGTTTGGGTGGCTGTAAGGTATGTTTGGCTGTTACACTTTGCTTTTTGTTCTGGAGTCCAGTGAGAGAGAAGTGAAAACACAAGATTCGGTTGGTATCAATCAGGAAATTCATAAAGAACGATGTATTGATGTGCCTCTCTTAATAACACTAATTCCTATCCACACACTAATTCATGCTGAAGTTCAAAATGGGTAAAGAGAAAAGCTGTACTGGGTCAGCTACTCCATCCTCCCCCAAAACTGGGAATGGAGGCAAAACTCTTTAGCTAAGTGTTGCCCCAAATGACAAGTTTGTTCTTTTCTTTTCAGAGTCCAGCAAAAAGAAGAAGCAAAGTCACTGAAAGTAGGAACCGGTTGCCTAACGGGATGAATCCACCAGCCATCCTCTTTGTCATGCTGAGCGCATTCATCGCAGAGATGGCAGCTTCGGTACGTTGCGCAACCCTCCAGCGAGACAACTGAGAACAGCTGGGACTTGCTTCCATTTTTGAGCATAAATATGAAGCTTCCGCTCTTCCCCATGACCCAAACTTATTTATAGCCCTTTTTTCTTCCCTCCCTTGTGGTTTTTCACTTATAAACGTAGAAAACCTTTTGTTTGGTGATGTGTGAGTGAGTTGGCACTTGTACTGAGCTAACCGTGTGACTTCACCATTTTGGTCATTGCCCCTCCTGGTCCTGCGTTACTCCTTTTTTATATATCTTGCATTTCCTTCCCCCCCACAAATGCTGGACTGTTTTCTAGGCTTTTGTTTCTTCTGGCCTTCCTGTCTTAGGGCTTTGCAGAGCAGCTTAGAGAAGGCCTGGCTGCTGACCTCAGGACGGGGTGGAAAGAAAGTCCAAGTCATTTGCTGTGATGCTTTGATTGAAGCTCTTCCCGTTCATCAAAACAAGTGGAGCTTTAATTGTATCTTTACAGCTACCATATTGCCTTTTATTTTTAATGATATCATTGGGACACCCGAAGGCAGCTCATCTAATCAATGTAAGAATGTAGGAGAAAGCTTGGGTGGGGGGGGGCATTGATTTTCCCAAGGGCCTTCATGAGAAACTGGGACTGCTGTGAAGGGTTGAACCAACGGGGCTGGGGAGGTGCAAGCATGGAGATACATAAATGGGAAAAAATAATAATTGCCTTCCTTCAAACTAAAAGCAGTTTTCTACTGTGTCTTTTTATTTTTTAAAATCATCTAGATGTTTTAGAACTTGTAGCTTTCTTTTTGAGTGGAGAACTGTACCAAGCTTTTGTAAGGAGCTACATTTAATGTAGCTTTTGTAAGGAGATACATTTAATAAATTTTAATATATTACATGTCTTAAATACAGTTTAATTTGATTTCTCCATCAGTAGGCAGTAATTTTTTCCTTTGACATTAATAATGCAGTTGGGGATCAATGTTTGGAGGGGCAAATATGCTACCAGCTACCAGCAACTCTTCCTGAATTATTCTCAGAGTTTTCACGAGGAAAAGCAAAGTCCTGTTTTGGAGCTGGTCCTACAGGGACGGATCAAATAAGAAAAGAGTTAACGTGCTAATCCATGCCTGTGCATTTATAGATGTTGTTCTGTTTTAGACTTACCTTTGGCAGAGACAACAGAAGCTGCCTAGCAAAACCAAATATGACTACAAAGGTAAATAAACTTTTCTCCTTTTTGTCGCCCTTTAAAGATTGCTACGGTTTGATCAAGTACTAAATTACAAATTGCCACGACGTGTTTAACCTCAAGTAGCAGCAACTTTCACGGGGGGGGGGGGGGGGGGAAAAATTGTAGAGGGTGTTTGGGTTCACTAAGTCCCTAGTGTGTGCCCAACACACATTGCATATTTATGTTTTAATAAAATGTATGTTTTTTAAAATATCTGGTTACAGGTTGTGGCTGTTTGAATGGAGGGACTTGCTTGACTTACGGACTGTTTTCTCGAATTAAGTCCTGCTTGTGTCCTGAAGGCTACGAAGGAGATCACTGTGAGATAGGTACTTCACAACGACTTTTTCATTCCTTCCGCTGGGGCACTGGTGGGATGGGATAACCTGGCACATACTGGGGCATCTTGCTACTCTTACGCAGCCCTGCCGCAGCCCCCTTCGCGCATGCAGGAGCCTCTTGCAGGAGGAGGTTGCCGCAATGATCCCAAAGGGGGGAGACTGAGGCTTCCTCGTGCAGGTTCTGAAACCAGCACTCCTCTCCCAGCCAGGACTCAGCCTTGGCTCTTTTCTTTCCCCCAGATGTTGAAGCCAGATGTTACACTGGAGATGGCACTGACTACAGAGGGACTGAGTCAGAGAATGAGAATGGGGAAAGGTGTCTGTCTTGGAACTCTGACTTACTCAAGAGGTGGCCCTACAATGCACACATGGAAGACGCGCTGGAGCGTGGCTTAGGCAAACACAACTATTGCAGGTAATAACATCAGTGTGTATAACCCATTGCGCTTTGCAGCCGGAGTTGTATTTCCTGCCTTCCACATTCACTTCTGTACACTTCTGATATTTTCCAAGAATAAAAGCAATGATGGCAGATTCTGCCACTGCAGTGCCAGGCGACATATTCTCCTCAAAGGCTTGAAGACCTCATTTTTTTCCTTCTTTGACATAGTCTCCTAAGGTGGCCAGGTACAAGGCTGACTTTTGGCTGCTGTCAAGACCCACCTCAATCCACATCTTAGGAAATAAGAACTCTTGGATGCCAGTTTAGTCCAAAAGGAAAATGTTTACTAGGATGAGATCGATTGTGGCAATACAAGATAGAATCTAACAAAGTTACATTTCAATCCAATATAAAGCATTCCCATTTCAGCCCCCTCCCCTCATCCATGTGGTCAGCCTCCCATCATTTACTTAGGTGTCAGGCCCTTCCGTGGGAAAGGGAACTCTCCTTGGTTTTATTGTTATTGCTTCTTCCTTTTCAGTTGTCTGAAGATCCCTTATTTCAATCTAAGTAACCTTCCTCTCCACCCCCCTCGGAGAGATGGCAGAATCCCCAGAATAAGCACAATGTTCTACCTATACATTTATGAAATGTGATATAAATGGATTCTGACAGCTGCGGCCATCCATCAAAAGTTCTTTTTCAGAACACTCAGGAATCCTGTTCTTCTATCAAATACTTATAGGAAGCTTTTGCAGGGTTAACACTGCAAGGAACCTTAATCTTAAAGGTAATTTTTGATCTGTCTGACTGTTAATCCTTATGAAGATGTTTTGTGGTTTTCCAGGAATCCGGATGGCCGTTCTAAGCCATGGTGTTATGTTCGGAAAGGATTTCGCACTTCTGTGACATCTTGTGACATACCCACATGCCAAACCCGTAAGTTGCTATATAGGTATGATGAGGCCCAATAGGTGCTCCCAGGTGCTATCATCAGTGAAGGAGTCTGGAACTGCCCCCCAGGAAGGGCAACCTTACTGCTTCCAGGTGGTTTCAAGTTCAAACATCTTTGCTCTCTGCTGTGTCTTCTCAATGTCTGAGAAGCCCTTGCAGAAGGTGCAAAGATATTTGTAAAAATGCACTCCTATTTCCTCCTTATCCAACCTGCTAGCTTCCTTCCCTAATATGCAAGCGTTGTTTTTTTTTTTTTTTTTTTTGGTGGAGGCAGAATGGAAGTCCCTTCTCATTTTGTAATCCAAAATTATACAGGGAAGGGTTTTTTCTAAAGTTTGGTTGGCTGAGAATCTGCTTTAGTAAAATAAGCCATTTCAGAGGAGATTTCCCACGACAGGGAACCTAGTGTTTTATGTGTAATGTGAGGAGGGCAGGGGGCTGGCCTGTTTGTCATTGGAGCAAACCTTTGAGGAGGAACATTGTTGCTTCCTTTTCTTTCACAGGCAGGGCGTGTGGCCAGAGGAACCTAATCAGGAGCTTCAAGATCGTGGGTGGGCAGATGGCCACCATTGAGTCCCAGCCTTGGATAGCCACCATCTTCCACACCAGAGGGAACCAGTTTTTTTGTGGTGGCAGTCTCATTGACCCCTGCTGGGTCCTCACAGCAGCACACTGCTTCTCGGGCGTGTAGGTACCCTCCCCCAAATTTCCCCCCTTCACCTCGCCTTCTTTGCTACGTGAATTGTCTGGGCAGGGCCAGCTTCTGCAGCAGTGAAAGGAGGGTAGTCATCCTTACGGAAGGCACTTCTATCAAATAGTCTCCCAGGCTTATGCAGAAGTGACTGCCTTAATAAAATTAGGAAAGATCCATTTTCCTAGAAATAGATTTGCACCTGCAGCTTATGTTGTTGGTTCTATATTCACTTGAAAGTGAAGACTCCTTCAAGTTGACTGCAGTTTCAGACAACCTCTTAGCAACCGCAGAAGTGATTTGTTATTATCTTCTTCTGGGAGGTTTTTCAACTCCCCAGTTAGATCTTCGTCCTGCTTTCTTGTGATCTCCTTCCCATAAACTAATCTGGCTGGACTGCTCAGTTTCAGAGCCCAGATGAGGTCAGACGGTCTCTACCCATCCTTGAGTTGGCAGCCCTGGGCCCGCTCTCTGTCCTCGTTCCATCCCTCTGTTCCCAATTAACGTGGGTTCTTCAGGGTGAACAACAACAACAACCAAGAAAACCAAACAGATTTTGTGCCCCTTGAAGTTGACTTTGGATGGGCATGGAAAAATTGGGCAAAGACCACTTTAAATGGCTCAGCTCTTTCCCTTCAAGCTAAATTTTATGAAGCGCTTTGTGTGTCGGTGCAAGGAATACAATGAGTCAAATAATTGTAAAAGTTCGACAAACAATGACAGGTGAAATTGCTTGGTGGAAACATCTCTGAAATTCACACTATTTGCCTTTTTTTTAGTGGCTCCGATACATCCAGGCTCATAATTAGGCTGGGGAGGTCCGCAACGAACGCCACCAATGCAAATGATCAAGAATTTAGAGTCGAGAGGCTTATTATTCACGAGGCTTTTTCACAACAAAACAGAGATTATAACAATGATATCGGTAAATGACCTTTTGCATTCTCTTCCTGCCCAGCACAAAACTTTCTGATTTGATTCTCATGCTGAAAAACAATATGGGGGTGGTGACCACAGATAACAGTTTAGAAAAAATCTCTTCTCCTTTTCTCCAAACTAGTGATATGTTTGTTCACTAGCAAGGTTTTTGAGAATATTAATGTTAATATTGTTACAGTCAAACATTTTGAGAATCAGAAATGCCATCTTTCCTTTTTCTAGAAAGAGTGCATATGTAGAAGGTTTAGAGATCAGTTTAATATTTGAGGAGACTAGAGTTAGACAGACTAACCATTCAGGGTTAATTTGACTGCTATCTTAGCTCTGGTTGATAATCTGTGTGCAGGAACTATGATTTTACAGTTAGGTTAGATATAAATTAGGGAGGAATGTTGTTGCATGTGTATTTAGTTCTAAATTTGCCTATACTTAGGAAAGGGCTACTTAAGTAAGAGAAATCCCGTTGATTTTGTTGTATTTTTTTCTTAAGTACATATCCAGCTAATATGAGTCCAGGGTGACTTTGTGTGACCCAGGAGGATAATATTGATTAATATTTATTTCTTGGACTAAGTAAAGAAAACAGAGCTATTTTCTAGCTGAGATATTACAGTCTAAATGATTGTTTGGAGACTGGGGAAGACCAACGATTTGTATTTTGTATTTTAACTTTGGAAATACACTAATCAACGGATGATGTGAGCTAACACACAGGCAGACTAAAACATATTAAATTAGTTGGAAAAGCGATTGGAATGAGTAGCCTTAAATACAGATTAGGTGATTTTTCCCCCCCATCAGAATGAATAATTGAAGGAAACTTCAATTATTATAGCAGTTTCGCTATACTCATTTTTTTCTTCTTCTCTCTCCTTTTAGCTTTAATCAAGATCAGGTCCCCTTCTGGCCAATGTGCGAAAGAGTCGAGCATTGTCAGAACCATCTGTTTGCCCTCGGAGGATTTAAGGCTGAGAGACCATTCCCACTGTGAAGTTTCTGGCTATGGAAAACAAAACAAAAGTAAGTGGGTGGTTCTTCCCTCCCTTCAGACATCTCAGAGTTTGGGGGGGAAAACCAGACAAGATTATGGGTTGAAGCTCCGCCTATTTTTATACATGGTGCATGAGATATGGGCGGAGCTGTCTTGACTGTCTTGGCCACACCCGTAGCCCCACCCTTGGAAAGCCTCAAATTTGTGAAGAACAGACTCTGCAAATGTGACTGGAACGTGGGCTGCAAGCAGGGTTCACGTCCATTTTGTCCCACACCGGTTTTATCTGTTTTGTCCACAGCAGCCATTTACTACTCACGAGTACTGAAATCAGCCAATGTACAATTAATACCCCAGTCCACATGTAAAAGATACTATGAGGCTCACAAGGTGAATGAGAACATGCTCTGCGCTTCAGACTCGGCATGGAAGTCGGACTCATGCAGCGTAAGTTTGTTTAGGGGACATTCACACATTTTGGTAACTACAGAATACTCTGGTGTGAAGAGGGCTACGCAAAGGGGGGCTATGAGTCTGTGTAATATGCTATGCTTGTCCAGTCTGGGATGGATGGAGCACGCTGTTGCAATATATCACCAGAACTGAACTGTTGCTTAGCACACTGGGTGGACCAAGTCAACACACTAAGCCACAATACGGGTTTCTTCATCTGGATGGGGCACTTACAGGTAGTCCTCCACTTACCACTGTTCGTTAGTGACCATGACCGTTTTTTCACACGACTGTTGCAGCATCTCCACGGTCACGTGATCAAAATTTGGGTGCTTTGCAACTTGCATGTATTTATGATGGCCGCCGTGTCCCCGGGGGTCATGCGGTCCCCTTTTGCGACCTTCTGACAAGCAAAGTCAACGGGGAAGCCAGATTCACCTAACAACCGTGTCACTAACTTAGGAACTGCAATGATTCACTTAAAAACTGTGGCAAGGAAGGTCGTAAAATGGGGCAAAATTTACTTAATAACTGTTGCTTAGCAGTGGAAATTTTGGGCCCAAATTGTGGTCGTATGTTGAGGACTCCTGTACTTACTTGTACACAACGGCTGAGTTTTGATCAGCAACACTGAGTGTGTTGGGCGAAGATCATCTGTGGGCATAAAAGTGCATTTAGGAACTTTTTGTCAGGGAATATGTTCTTCCTTCTTTAAACACGAGACAAATTCTGCCTGCGGCAAAACGGAGCCACGTCCTTGAGCATAAGTTGCTGTTCCCATGGTGTTGCTCACTGGCGTAAGCCTGCTTGCAAAAGAGAAATGGTGTGTGTGTGTGTGTGTGTGTGTGTGTGTGTGTGTGTGTGTGTGTGTCGGCTTTGTTAGAAATGCCGAAATGCCCAGGAAGAGGCGAGGGGGCAACCGGGGGATCAGAATCACCTGGCCAGCTGGCTTCCCGTACTCTGTTTTGGGACTGGGAATCGGAGCTGGGCAGCTGCTCCTTGCAGGCCTCGAGTCCCCTCTGCTGTGGTTTCTGCTGGGCTGGTCTTTCCCTTGGGACTCAGGGGTCCAGTCAAGAGGGGAGGAGCCTTGGCATCAGGGCTGGAGCTGCCGGTGCTCCTTCCTGTCCCTGGAGAAGACTCCTGCCACTGCCTTGAGCACAAGGGAGCACCGCTGAAATTGTGCTTCCAGACGATGCTGCCGTCCCTTGCCGATAACCTCCCGCCTTGCTTGATCTTTCCAGGGAGATTCAGGAGGTCCCCTCACTTGCATGTACGGCGGCAGGATGGTCCTCTACGGGATCGTCAGCTGGGGAGACGGCTGTGCAAAGGAAGGGAAGCCCGGCGTGTACACGAGAGTCAGCAGATACATCCCTTGGATTGAATCCACCATGAACAGAATCCATTTCAGAAGCCTCTACCCTCCGAAATGAAAGGGGGGGGGTTGTTTGTGTGTGTTTCCTTTGCTTGGCGTTAGCCATGATGATGTCAGACAGGTGGAATTTGAGCCAAGTCTTAGCTCAAATGCCCAGCCCTGTGTTGGAGTTGGTGGTTGTTTTTAGGGTTTTGTGGGTTTCCTTTGTCAAAGTTCAGGCAATTTCTCTCTGGAGAAATTGGAGAAACGCTCGAGCCACTGCTGAGAACGGCATAAAAACCATCCCACGCCAAGCCTCACTCGTAAATAAGACACGGAAGTCAGATTTAAATCACGCCCCACAGAAGGGCTGGTGTTATACAATCCTGATGATTTTTTAAAAAAGATTTTAGTAAGGTTTTAAAATCGATAATTAACTTACTAACAGCTAGCGCTACCCAGGAATGTACAATTTGATATTATTTTAAAATATTGCAGAATTAAGACGGTGAGGTTGCACTGTCAAGTTGATATTTGCTTTATTATTTAGCTGCCTTTTTAACTGCCTTTTTAAAAAATTGAAAATGCAATCTGACATAATATTGAGGTAAAAATACATCATTACTCAGAACTTATTGACATTCCAGTTTCTATGAAAATATTAGTGTAGATACAAAGATACATTAAAAATTACTGATAGATTTTACTCCAGTTGTGTTTTACTTATGAACTGGTCTTGGTACTTGTTCATTAACATCTTGCCAACTATGTTGGAGATAAAATAAGGTTTTAAGCAAGTGATCCATTTTAGCTCCCTCCTCCCCAATAATATTTTTTCATCCTCACATTTTTGTGCCATATAGAATAAAAGTTGGGAATACCTGCGTGTTACTGATGCCATTATTATAACTCCAACATTAGAGTCCGCATTGTTTCTCTAGGCAAGCGGCCCCTTCTTTTCTAAAATAGAAAGTTTTTGGTCCATAGAGAAATATGGCTAGGGTATTCTTGCTCAGTAAGATAGGAAGCAGAATGTCTCAAGAATAAAAAAAAATGGAGGCAGAAACTATTTCTGCTATTACTTTTGTTTTAAAAGGTCAGAAATGCATTAGACATTTTGTTTAAAAGTCTTAGGAAGTTAAGTGTTAGAATATTTTTTGAAATATTAATGTTCGGAGTTACAGTTCCATGCTATAAATTCACGAGATACGAGTGTTAAATCATTACTGTACTTCAGCATCCTCTCAAGACCTAACCTCCATTTTGGTCTTCTAGAAACTTCTGTGGACCCTTGGTCCCTTTCTTAACGACAGAATCTGACTGTAATTGTTTAGCAGTAATCACATTTTACTACATGTCAAATTCCACCAGTGTTCAACAGCACAAGGCACAAGATAAAACATTAACACAGCTGAGCTAAAGAGTGAAGCAGTCCTTGGAGAGAGGACTTGAGGTGGAATGTTGGAAATTTAATGGGATGCTCCGAACCCTTTGATCAAATTATGGGCAACAGCAAAATGATGTAAGTCAAATGTATTCTCAGGGATAATTCCATAAATGTCCCAATTTCCGAAGATGTCTACCATCCCTTCTGAGTCTGAATTATAACCTGAACAAGCTGGAATTTGATCAGCATGAGTATTGTTTAATGTATAGTTTGGAAATTTACTTGTTTTCTGTGACTCATACATAGTATTAGCTTTTTATAATATTATTTTATTCAATGAACAGATAATTTGTATGGGGGCTGGCACCCTCTTTTGTTATTTAATATTTTTACTTTATTTAACTTATTGTTTATGTGCATTACAAGGTTTAAACAACCAATTAAATTCCCTGTTAATAAGACAGATGTTTGTGTCTTCTTTGGGATGCTCTATTTCTGGTAGGATCAGGCTATTCTGCCACCAGAGGGGGGGACAACCATTCCTCCACTGAAGTACCTGAAAGGGGTGGGTGGGAACCCCATTTCTCCATCCCAGGCAGTCTTCTGCACTCTGTGCGCTAGAAAGCAATTCCCACGTGCTCCGTCACAATACAGTCTGATATCTGCATCTGGAATTATTTAGAACCTCTGATCAAAGCAGCTTAGTGGTGTCTGTGTAGCACAGTTCAGTTCTGTTCCCTTTTGGATTGATAAATGCTCCCACTTTATTGTCTGCAGGTGAAGATCTAATCAAACTGATTTATTGCTAAAAAGCTTGTGCACAGGAACCTTCTCAACTAATGGTTGAATGGAATTCAAGGGGGTGGATTCTGTAGGGATTCTAGGCTGGTCCCTCTTTTAACTCTGTCCCCTGTACTACTCCTACACTTACATTTGTAATCCATGTCCATTCAATTAGACTATCACTGCAGACATTCAGATGTGTAGCTAGGACTCTTATTACGCTAACTGGCTGGCTGCACTAACCGGTTTTATCTGTTCAGACAGCCAAGAAGTCAGGAAGCATTTCTAGCTAAGGTCTCTGATAGCAGGAAGAAGGGCCAGAAAGAGAAAGGGCAAGCAACATTGTTTATTCTTGCAGAATAAGCGAAACAAGGCTTTATACTTTTCTAATCAAACTTCGGTGTGAGAAAATTCAGGAGCTACATTTAAACCAAGATTCTCAGCCAGGTCCATCTTTTCAGTAGAAGAGTGTCTATATCATCCTGAGAGTATTTCCTAAATCCCTCGTTGCCACATTAAAGCAGTTGTGGTGAGTAAGCAGCTAAACACCCAAGAGATAGATGACCAGCCTATAAATCCCACCTGTCCAGGTGTCACCAGCATGCGGCTGGTTAAAACAAGTCATTGGGAGCAGGAACCCCATCATGGCTCTCCTCTTTTACTCACAGTCTTTGGTGAGCTGAGAACATCCCAAGGAACCAGGTGAGGTAGCAAGAAGTCCCCTTCCCACCTACCTTTTGGACACGTATAAAGCTCATCCCTACAGAAGACAGCCTGCTGCTGCTGGATCTGGCTTGTTTTTCTAGGGCACAGAAAACCAAGAAAGGAGATGAGAAACTAAATGTCAACTGTCCAGTTGGCATTTCCAGGAAAAAGAAACTCCTGGGAGGGAGATGATTTTACCAAGAATATAATACTGTACTGAAAATTTACACTGGCACAGAAGAAAGCAAAACCAGCTTTGATTTTCCCACTTGAAGGCTTGCTTAGTTAAACAATAGACTCCCTCCCCTCACCCACCGGGTGTTCACATTGTCCAATTGTAATATTTCTTCTTGTTATGGAAACAGTCCACTTCTCCTTCCAGTGGTCTTGGCTCTCAGTTGCCTAGACATCACCCCTCCCACCTTTGCATTCGTTGTCAAGATATGAGCCAAAGAGAAAAGCTAGGTGAAAAGGCAAATCAGTCTTGACATGCTGACTCCCCTGGAAAGAAAGGCAGACCTGGAGCAACAATAAACATATACACACAGTGTTGTGTACAACCCAGTTACTGCTACATTTCTTAATGGGGCCGCTGAGGATACCCAATGTGAAATTTCTTAACTAACTCGCTGCCCCTAACATCAGGGCAGCGTCTGCTAACGGGTAGCCTTCCCACAGTTCTAGATACTGCAATTTCCCCTTTGGTATCTGGAATTGAGAATCTTTTTAATCTCGGAGTTTGCAATGTGAAAGGAAAGACATTCCTACTAACTCTCTACTAATATTAGGATGTTACACATTAGCAGCAAATAATGCTGAAGACAGGATCCTTTTCTATTATTCATATTAATCACATTTGATGGTGTTACTAGGTCATACAACTCTACAACAGGATTAACCATCTCCATATTTCTTAAGCTTCAGGTATTACCCATGGTTTTAGGACAATGTTTCTTTTTCTGTCAGAAGCGGCATTTTGGCCATTGTCCATCTGGGGGAGCCAAACTATAATTTGCAGTAATAACTTGGGTTATTCACTTTGTGCAGGATGGGAGTTTAGGGACAGTTTTCAAACATGGTTTTGGTTAGCCACATTTATTCAAAAATACTAGCAGGAATCTTAAACACAGCCACTTTAGACAAATTCCATACACATCCAGGATTTTTTTACACACAGTAATGCTGCAGTATAAGATACACACGCCCTGGTTTGTTAGGCTTACAGAGGAATACCCTGAAAACGTCTCCTGCAGGGGCATCGTCAGGAGAGGCACCCGTGACAAGGGTGAGGCTATGATTGGACACTTCCTGAATGTCATGACAAAAAAAAAAGTACCCCTACAATCTACATAAACCACCCAAACTCTAAAGATATGACCTTTAGGACATAATAGGATTAACCCACCAATACCAAAAAGGGCACACTCGGACTCAGATCAAAGTACATGACACAGGAAATACACGGCCTCAAACAGGAACAACTCCAAACACAAAAGCCCAAGAAGATATAAAAACCCATCTGTCAGAATCCATTTATATCACAGTCAGAAATGTATGTTTAAAACATTACCCCCCCCCCATATGGATTCTGCCATCTCCCGAGGAAGGAGGAGCATATGTGAATTCAGCCTGCCTTAGGTTATTTCAAAGACCAAGGAAACCTTTTGAACTGGGGTGATCAAAAGGGAAGGCTAGGGAAGAAGGCATCTGGCTTGTGTTTTCTTTTAATTCTGGAGAGGAAGAAGGCAATAACCATAAAGATTCGAAGTTCCTTTTTTTTCCCATGAAAGGGATGACACGAAGTAGAAGGATGGGGGCTGACCAAATGGGGTTGAGGGAAGGGGGGGTTGAACTGGATACCCTTTATAAAATTTCAATTTTAAAATAATATTAAGTCCTGTCTTGTATTCCCACAACCAAGCATGTCCTAGTAAAGATTCCTTTTGGACTAGAACTGACTCCAAGAGTTTTTGTCTTCCTAAGACGTGGTTTGGGGTGGGTCCTGGCCGTCTGCCCTGCCTGACTGTTTTGATTCTCTCCGGGGCTTTACGATCAGCCAAGGGATCTTCGAAACGCCGCCTCAAGGATGCCATGAACCGGTTAAAATCGTTGAGTTCTGGGGTGCTGGAGTCATGTAGGTTCATCACCCAGTCTGCAGCCGGTCCGTCCAGGGCGGATTGCACAATTCGGGTGCGGGTTTTGTCACTGGGGATGTCCCGTCCGTAATCTTCCATATAGCTAAGGACTTGGGTTAAGAAAAACCCCAATCGTGATGGCTCCCCCTTGAATTTTGTTTCCAGGGGCGGGAGTCTTTGGAGCATTGTTTGCGCCGCGGACGGTCTCTCTCCTCATCCTGCTCCCCATCTGTGGTTCTGGGGGGGTTACTGCTGAGGCAGTGACTCCCATTCCATTGGATGGTCCCGGGGTTTCAGGTATTGGATCCCCTCCGTTACCTCTCCAGTTGCGGCCCCAGGCGCTGCCTTGGTTGCGTTTTTCAGCTCTCTCCTCCCTTAGTGAGCTCAAAGCTGCTTTCATCAGATCAATGGCTTTTTCCAGGATCTGCTCCTCCTCACTGGCGTGCAGGGAGCTCTCCATCTCTTGCCTCCATTCCGGTTGGTGGTCACTCCATCTCAGGGTCACTTCTCCCGATGCCTTTTCCCACTCACTTTTCCTTCCATCGACCACCGGGGTTTTCAGTCGTGCTGCTCCACCGCTTCTTCCCCGGGGAAATATGCTGCTTCAGCTTCCCATCGTCTCTGGGATTCTGTTCGGGGGGAAGACTCCCTCTCCATGGGGCTTCCTTCCTCTCTTGCTTCGTCGCGAGACATTGTATTTGTTGCAAAGTCCCCCGGTAAGATTTCTCCCTTCCAGGTTGACTTTCAGTGCAAGTCCTGTCTACTGTCAGGACCCACCCCAATCCACGTCTTAGGAAGACAAAAACTCTTTTTTTTTTTTTTTATTGAAAAGTTTTTCAGTACATTTTAATTATTACATCCCATCCCCCAACCCTTCCCAACCCTATCCCACCCTCTCACCCTCCCCTTCCCCCCTCCCCCCCCCCGGACTTCCCAGAGCTAGATGCAAGGTATAAAAATAAAGTAACCAATCATAAACTCCCATATACTAACAACAATAAACTATTAAATCTCTCGCACTTTAGCTCTTATAAATTGACTACAAGCAATATACTTATTCAAATGCTAGATGAAACTTTTTAGTCCCGTATTTATTCTGGATGTAATCAATCCATTTCTTCCACTCCACAATATATCGTTGTTGCGAATGGTCTTTCAAATACGCTGAAATCTTCGCCATTTCCGCCAGGTTGGAAACTTTTAAAGTCCATTCCTCTATGGTCGGCAGTTCTTCCTTCTTCCAGTATTGCCCTATTAAAAGTCTCGCTGCCGTAATTAAATTCAACATCAAATTAATGTCCAACACAATAGTATCAGTAATAATGCCCAGTAAGAACAACTGCGGACAAAACTTTATCCTTTTCTTGAATATCTTCTGCATATTCCACCAAATTTTAATCCAAAATGCTTTGATCTTTTTACAAGTCCACCATATATGAAAGTACGTTGCATCTTGATCACCACATCTCCAACATTTAGGCTGATAATTCGGATACATACTTGCTAACTTTCTAGGATCTAAATGCCACCTATAAAACATTTTATAAAAGTTCTCTCTTAAATTTTGAGCTTGCGTAAATTTCACATTTCTCACCCAGATCTTTTCCCAAGTGTCCATTGTGATAACTTCCTGAATATTCTGTGCCCATTTTATCATACAGTCCTTAACAATTTCTGTTTCTGAGTCAATCTCTATCAATGCAAGATATATCCGTTTGATATGCGCTGGTCCCTGATTTCTAATTTGTTTTACCAAATTTTCATCATCCATTAAAAAACCAATCTTCTGGTCCTCTTTCCACCTGGCTTGTAATTGTCCATATTGAAACCAAGTTTGTACAATCTTTTTTTCTCGTAGAAGATTATATGACTTCAAACACCACACATTCCTCTCCAAACTCAAAATTTCCTTATATGTAGTCACATCATGTTTAAATCCAACATTTATATTCTCTATTGCGTGTTTGGGTATTGCCCATAACGGTATCTTATAATTTAACTTTTGTCTGTGCTTTTTCCAAACTCGCAACAAAGCATACCTCAAAATATGCATTTTAAACACATTGTCTACCTTTTTGTCATACAATAAGTATGCATGCCAACCAAATAACAAATCATGCCCTTCGAGGTTTAATAGTCTCCCCTGTGTCAAATTAATCCAATCACTTATAGCTGATAATGCAGCAGCTTCATAATATAATTTAAAATTGGGCATTCTTAGACCACCTCTTTCACGCGTATCCTGCATAATTTTAAATTTGACCCGTGGCCTTTTCCCTGCCCGGACAAATTTATTAATACCCTTCTGCCATTCCTCCAAATTTGAATCCTTTTTGAGAATGGGTATCATTTGAAACAAAAATAAAAATTTTGGCAGAACATTCATTTTTACTGCTGCAATTCTTCCCAATAATGACAATTGTAATTTTTTCCAACTATCCAATTCTTTTTGCACTTTATTCCATAACTTTTCATAATTATTTTTATATAATTTAACATTTGAGGGTGTTAAATATACCCCCAAATATTTAACCCTTTCAACAATTTCAAATCCAGTTAAGCTTTCTAAAGCTACCTTTTGTAATGCTGTCATATTTTTAGATAAGATTTTAGTTTTTTGTATGTTAATCTTAAATCCAGAAACTTTCCCATATTGCGATATTAACTCCATCAATTCTATAACAGAATTTTCTGGATGTGTCAACGTAATAACCAGATCATCCGCAAACGCCCTCAATTTATAATCCTGATCTCTTATTTGAATTCCCTTAATTGTTTCCGAATTCCGTATTTTAATCAGTAATATCTCCAACGTTAAAACAAATAATAAAGGTGATAATGGGCAACCCTGCCTCGTGCCCTTTTCAATATTACACATTTCAGTCAAACTATTATTAACAATTATTCGAGCTGTTTGCTTCTGATATATTGCCCTAATTGGTTGTAAAAATTCATCCCCAAAATTCATTTTATCTAATACTTTTAGCAAAAATTTCCAATCCAATTGATCAAAGGCTTTTTCAGCATCCAAAAAGATCAATGCTGCAGAGATCTGGTTATTCCTTTCCAAAAATTCCAACAAATCAACTATATGTCTCACATTATTTTTCATTTGTCTACCACTTATAAACCCAGTTTGATCACCATGAATTACCTGTTGCAATACCCTCATCAGTCTACTAGCTAAAACCTTAGCAAATATCTTGTAGTCCGTATTCAAAAGTGATATTGGCCTATAATTTCTTGCTTGAGTAACGTCCTGATCTTCTTTCGGAATTAAAGAAATAAAAGCAGTTTTCCAAGACGGAGGCACTCCTCCCCCTTTTTGAATTGTCTGAAACAGTTCCTTTAATGGCTTTATCATCTCAAACTGTAGATTTTTATAATACGCAGCGGTCAAACCGTCGGTGCCTGGTGCTTTACCTACTTTTAACTGTTTGATTGCCAAATATATTTCTTCTTCTGTTATCAACTGATTCATTTCTTCTTTTTGCTCTTGCGTAAGAACCGGGATGCTAAAGTCTTTTAAATATAAATCAATGTCCATTTCATTAATCTTGTCACTAGCATATAATTTAGAAAAAAAATCAACAAAGGTTTCCTTAATAAGATTCTGTTGATACACAATCTTTCCCTTATGTTCTATTTTGTCTATATTAGAAACCCTTTGCTTCTTTCTTAGCATATAAGCTAACCATCTGCCTGGTTTATTGGCATTGCAAAAAGTATTATGCCTTGCAAACCGTAGATTAGTTGCCACCTGATCGGCCATTAACTTATCAGAAAAAAAAGTATAGTCCCTTTCTTGTAAATTCCTTTCCCTCCAAACATCACGTAAATCCATATCATCCATCATCTCAAAAAAAGATTTAGGCAATTTAGCATGACTTGGGGTACTTCTGTAAGATCCACTCTTATCCATTTGTACGTTCAAGACACCATTCCAGTCTCCCATAAAAATAAAAGATTTGTAATCCAATTGAGTAATCCTGCTGTGTAATAAGCTATAAAAATCAGCTTGCTGTTGATTGGGCGCATATAATCCAACCAAAAGAGTTTTTTTACCTTCTAGTAACAAGTCCACAATAACATATCTTCCTTGTTGGTCTGCTTCAATTAACTCTGCTGTAATTGTATTCCTAACATAAATAACCACTCCATTTTTCTTGTTAACTGCAGAAGCAATAAATTGTGTACCTAATCTTGAATTTGATAAATACTTTTGGTCCATAGCTCTAATATGTGTTTCTTGTAAGCAAATAACATCAGTCTTAAATTGCTTTAAATATTGAAAAATTTTCTTTCTCTTTTGTGGTGAGTTTAATCCATTGACATTCCAAGTTAAGAACTTAGTCACCATTTCTGGCAACCCGAAGCTTTTGAAGCGCATCTTCCAGAATCCCTTTTACATTTTTAGGCCGCGCTCCTCCCACAGCTTGGCTATAGGTACACTTTGGAGGTTCCACAACATTCCGCTGGTCCTGCTCTTGCTCACGTCTAACTCGTCTCGAAGCAGCACGCGTAATCCTCTGGTCTTTTACTTCTTCTGATACTGTTGAAATTTGTGTCACTCCTGCTGCATTCTCATCTATCTGTGTTCCTTCGGCATCATAAGACTTTCCCTCCTTTGTTGGTTCCAGAAGTGGTATGGGGATTGCTTTTAAAACATTGCTATAAAAATCACGTGCCTGCAGCACTGTAGCAAGACGGTATCTTGTATCTTCAAACATTACCACCATACCCACTGGGATCTCCCATCTAAACCTGATATCACGTCGCTTAAGCTCCTGTGCCAGAAATGCAAATTCCTTTCGTTTCCTTAGAATTTTTGGAGGGATCTCTTTTAAAACCAAAACTTCTTGATCTGCAATCACAAGCTTAGTATTGTAAGAGACTTGAATAACTTCATTCCTGGTTGCTCTCTTTGTAAAATAAACAACCACATCTCTAGGTAATTTCCTTTGTCTCGCAATCCAGGAGTTAACACGGAAAATTTTGTCTATATCTTCTGCAATTCCTTCAGCTGGCCTTCCCAGCACGTCTTCGAGAGCAACAGAGACTAATTTCTTCAAATCTTCCTTGAGGTTCTCCTTAAGACCCCTAATCCTCACAGCAAACTCCATTTCATGATATTGTACCAATGTCAGGTCATAATCAATTTTATCCACCACATTCTCAGTCTCTAGTATCTTTGCATCCAATTTAGTATTATTTTGAGTGAGATCCTCCACTCTTTCGTCAAGGCGTTCAATACATATCGCCATGCCTTGAAATGCAAGCAAGATGTCCTCCCTTATTACTGTAAACTTTTCTGTCAACTTCTCATCCATCTTTTCATCTATCATCTCAGCCAAATGCTGTGAATGCTTTTCCAAAGCATCTTGCAAAACTTTAACTGTTAAAACAGGCGAAGGTAGAGGTGCAGGAGGTACTAACACTTGCGCTGAAGGTTGCGGCTGGGGGGAAGCCCCCGCAGTTTTAGTAAGTTTAGAAGATTTAGCCGCCATTTTCCCCCTCTTTTGCAACTACGCACTTTCACTTTCAAAGTCTTCAATGTGGATTGAGCCAAAGATCAAAAGTTCACTTACTCCTTGTTCTCTTGCATCGCTCTGCCTGCTTCCATTATCTTCCAAAGTCCATTCTTGTAGGCAGGGATGGTTGCGTTCGCCTGCTCCAAGAAAAACGGAGCAGACACGCTGCGCAGCCCAGAGAAATCCAAGCTTCGGGGGGGCTCAATCTTTCAGCCGCCAGAACTTTAAGCCCTGGCGGCCCCAGAGAGCCCTTCCCCTATTTGGATACTCACCCCCTCCTCTTCTCCCGAGGAGGGGGCTTCCGAACCGCCGAAACAGCTGATCGGCGCTGTTTTCGGCGGTTCTACAGAGCCGCGAAGCTGACAAGCTAAAAGCAGCTGTTGGCGGCGGCGCCTTGCCACCCGGAAGTCCGGAAGACAAAAACTCTTGAAGTCAGTTCTAGTCCAAAAGGAATCTTTACTAGGACATGCTTGGTTGTGGGAATACAAGAAAGGACTTAGTATTGTTTTAAAATTGAAATTTTATAAAGGGTATCCAGTTCAACCCCCCTTCCCTCAACCCCATTTGGTCAGCCCCCATCCTTCTACTTCGTGTCATCCCTTTCGTGGAGAAAAAAAGGAACTTCGAATCTTTATGGTTATTGCCTTCTTCCTCTCCAGAATTAAAAGAAAACACAAACCAGATCCTTTTTCCCTAGCCCTCCCTTTTGATCCCCCCAGTTCAAAAGGTTTCCTTGGTCTTTGAAATAACCTAAGGCAGGCTGAATTCACATATGCTCCTCCTTCCTCCGGAGATGGCAGAATCCATATGGGGGGGGATAATGTTTTAAACATACATTTATGAATGTGATATAAATAGATTCTGACACCATCACTCCCAACACCATGTGGCCAGATGCTCCAGAGCCTCATGTCTTGTCGTTCTGCTCTTCAATAAACTACAACCTTCTTTCTAAAGTAGTCTCCATTTTGTTTATTCTGGGCTTGGACTGGACCCTGAAGAAGATTTTTCTTTCAACAATAGATTAACTCAAGGGTGTCTGCAGGGGGTGGTTGAAAAAGTCAAGATGTTGACTGTAACAATGCAGTTAAAACTGTTTATTTTTCAGCTGTGGCTGCTATCTTGACTTTTTTGACCATCCCCTGCAGACGCCACTGATTTAATTGAAGGGCCGATGGCTCTTTTCTCACATCAGACTGCTGATCATCTGCCAGTCAGTTAACCTGTTTCCCAACATCACTTTTTCTCTCCTTCCCATCTTCTCCTTCATTAGCCATGAGTGCTTCACTGCAATCTTTTAAGTCCAACCATCTGCACAAACAAGTCAGTTTTCCCACCGGGACAACAGAGAATTAAAATGGTTGCTTGGAGCTTTTGAACAGTTTCTGCCATAATTCTGTCTCTTCTGCCACCCCCTGACTGTACAAAAACTTTGCAACCACAAGGGCTTCATTTCGGAAGAAGGAGTTTGGCAGAAGAGTTCCTACAAGAACCACGAAAAGTCTACACAGGGCCAAAGATTTGTTTTATTTTCAAAAGCACCAGGCAAGAAATAGGCAGGCTGTCAGAATGTCATTTTGTATTTTTGTATGTGATTACCAGGAAAAAGGAAGCTTGCGTTCCCCTTTGTGGTCTAATTTGCAGCAACATTCTTGTTACTATAGCAACCTACTCCAGGCTGATTTATTTCTTTTTATGAAGGAATCCACTTCCACAAGCACGTGCTCCCTGCAGATCCCTCGGGAGGATCGCATTTCCTCTTTCTGACCAGCTTCAATAGCCCCAGGAGAAGATGGGAATGCCGCAGCCAGCTTAAGCAAATGCGTGGAGTATCTGGAAATGCCGCCACTTTTACAAGCTCCCCCCTCCTTGTAAACGGGTTGTAAAGTCTCTGTTCTAACGTGGGGGGGGGGGGAGCTGTTGCCGTGAGCCTGTGCCTCATTAAAAGGAAGAAGGGATCTTCCTTTTAGCCTTTATTTTTCCGAATAGTCCACTGCTTACAAAAGCACCAAGGCTTCTGGCACCGCTGCAGCAGGGTGCCAATTACAGCGGGTGGCCCAACCAGGGTGAGGTGTTCATGGTTCTCCCTGTTGCACCAGGGAAATTTCACCTCTCTTGAATCTCACCCTGTTTTAAAAACTGCAGAAGATGCTTGCAAGTGGGCACCTCTTTTGTAGGCATGGCGGGGGGGATGTTCCTAACACAAACAGAGACTCACGGTGGGTGGAAACAGTCTGAAAAGCTGGTCACAATGTTCACTCATACACACACACACACACACACACACACACACACAACCCCCCCCCCCCACAACATTTTAATTAGGACTGGAAATCAAGGCCATGTTGCTGTTACAACCCCTTGCATGAACTCCGCCTGGCCGCTTTTCGTCTTTGCTATTTTCTCGGCACTCTTTTTTAGGAGTGACTTTCTGTACTTGCTAATCTTCTTCCTAAGGCAGAGAAAAATTGACCGGCACAAAGTCACCCAGCTGGGCACTGGGTGTCTAAGGCAGGACTAGAACTGCCCATTTCCTAGCTTCTCCTTCAGCCCCACCATCACTAGACCAAACTGACTATTATGGTCTTCAACACACCCACCCACCCCTACTTCTTTTCTGGAGAAGAAGGACTGAGCTAATTCATGTGATTTATACCCGCCAAAGGTCGTGGCTCCTGAATCCACTGTTTTGTTTAGTCTAAAGCTACTTATTAACATCTGGAGGAAGGATCAAAGAGTTATGACCTCCTCTTGTGGGTGGTTGAAGGCAACGAATGGGCAGATGGCCAGCACGGCTGAGGAGAGAGGCCACCTAGCAGCCAGCTGACCTGGTTAGGCGGAGGCACATGGGGGGGGGGAATCGTGGTCTGTGAAACCAGCATGAGGCCCTGCTTGAGAAGGGTGGAGGGGATGGGGACGGCTGTGCTGCCCTGATGCCTCTGACCTAAGCAGGGCTGTGGGGTTGCTCAACCTAGTCCTTCCCCTTTTCATAGCATTCAGTTTCTCAAGCATCCAGTGGTCGTTGCTGTGAGCGGTCCTTCACGGTCTGTGGATTTCATTGGTTAGGAGATCTAATTTGGGGGTGAGGATAGCCCCAGAGGCTCAGGCCCAGGTTTCAGGACAAGCCATCGGCTAATTTCAATGAAGCACTGAAGGCCGAGTGGAAAACCCAACAGGCTGCAGCTATCTGGCAATTGCATTTTTCCATGTGATGCCAGAGGTAAACAGGCACATCTGGCAGCTTCTCTTCCAAGGCCAGCCTAAACAGCAGCTGGCTTTAAGCTGCTCCTGTTGACAGCAGGCAGGCCCTAATTCAATGCACCTCATGCCCTGGATTGGCCTGTTAACCTTGCCTCCAAAATGCTTCCTCAGCTTCACTGGGAAATGCATTTGGCAAACTAAGTGCCCCTTGTAGGAATCACCTCCCCACACTTCAGCTGGAGCCTTAACAGGGCCCTCACCAGAAAGGTGGAAAATGATCTGGATTTGGAAACAAGGAAAATTTCAAGAGATGGAAGGCTGGTGGCAACAAAACCAATGCCCACCTCAATATACATGCCTTAAGTTCAGACAACCGCCTCTTGAAGAACAGTCAAATGTTAGAATCACTGATTGAAAAATTCTCCTAATTCATTGTGTTTGGAAACTGTACTTGGACTTTTCTTTGACTGGGCTGGGGCAATGAATTCTCTGTACAAACCACAGAAATTCTGTTATTTCAACACTTGGATTTGCTGTAACAACAGGGCAAGAGGGAGAGCTTTTGCTCACTTAGGGAAAGTCCTCTCTCTCTCTCTCTCTCTCTCTCTCTCTCTCTCCCTCTCTCTCTTTCTCTCTCTCTCTCTCTCTCTCTCTATCTATCTATCATATCTTGGATCTCCTACCAATCTGGGAGCTTGAGGGTTGTGCCCAGCATCTCAGTTGCTCCTAGCGCTGCACTCTGAGGTCGTTCCTGGGTTCTTTTCGATCTCCTCTCCCAGTTTAGGTCTGACAGCCCCGAGTGCTCCCATCACCGCTGGCACCAGTTTGGCCTTGGCTTTCCAGTTCCGTCCTTCTCCTCTTCCACCTTCCTGATGTTGCTGTCCCTTGACACAGCTGCATCTCTCACCACCGCTGTCTTCTGGTCTTCGTCTACTACCACAGTGTGGACTATACTTGAACAAGACATACATACACACACACACACACACACACACACATGCATACAGTATACTTGTGTGTACGTTTAATAGAATAAAGTATCATTTAATGTAGCTAACTATTGTGTAGTGGTTTCTCGACTGCATGGCAATACGATGGACAAAGGGTTCAGCATAATAGCTCTTTATTAGTGGAAGTACTGAACAGAACAATAGGGGTTACCTGTGCCCCTTATATACCTGGCCAGGTACGCTCACAGCCAATCCCTTTATCTGGTTTTCCCGCCAAGCACTAGCCAGCCAATCCTGTCACAGTACAGCACCACCTGGTGGTGTCAAGAGCCACTGCTTGTGTTCATTCATCCCCGTACATAACACTAACTGTTGTTTGGTTTTTCTGTAAAAGAAAAATGAAGATTTGAGAAGGTGAGAAACTTCTAGATGGCAGCTGTGATCAGGTCACTTAATCCAAAGGCGGCAGGGACAACCCCCACCTCCCCGACACACTTTGGCAGAGCCAAGTTATCCTATTACGGCCTTTGGGTTGAAACCCAGCCAGGGGTCCCACCTCTGCTTTCCTGCGTCTGGTGGCCCCTTAGAGGGCCTGCCAAAGTGGAAGAACAAGGCAGAAGACTTCCTGGCTTCTTCAGAGGTCTCCTGGCCAGGTCTGCAGCGGCTGCTTGCTTCCTGCTGCAGCTCCCATTGTTTCCCTGCCACACCAGGGAGATGAGGCTCAGCGGTGGTGTCACGATTAGGACTTGACGTGAAATGCGGCCGAGGCCAAACGGCCTGACTCCCTCTTTTCACTCGCCAGGCAAGGCCAACTTTGTGGAGGGATCTCCCATTGACAGATGCAATCAGAACAGGACTCCTGTGTAAAATTTGAAATATCCTGAGAGGCTGATAAAGTCTATATGTGAAGCTACTGTTAAAAACAAAAAACAAAAAACAAAAAAAGGGTAGCAGAGGTGATCTGGCTCTGAAAAATGATTCCAGAATTCCCCTAGGAACAACATGCGGAAAGGAGGGTTTGAGAAATGAGGTGTGCTTTTCAGCACATGCGACATTGACAACTGCCCTCAATTTCAAGCGGACCTCCCAAGGATTCTCTTATTTTTCCTTCTTTAATTTAAAAGCATTTCAGAAACATTAATGGGCTTGCTCATTTTTCAGCTTTGAAATAAATATTAATAAAAGATGGGTTGTTGTTTTTTTAGTGTAAAAGTATTTGTGGGGGAAGGTGAAGGTGAAGTGTTTGACCCTGGAGAGTTGTTTCCCAGCAGGCATTTGCTGTATGTTTTATATGTTCTGGCTACTAATAAGGCTTAAGATCCTGCATACAAGGCCCTTGTGCTTCATGTATCTCGTCTCATTCACAGAATATTGTGGAGAATACACACAGTCTAGTTAATTTATCTGTATACATACATGTGAATTCATGCAATGCATTCAGTTAAAATGAGGACTGTGAAATATGCTGGACTGGGTTCCGAAAAAGAACGCAGCGGAGACACGGTGAGTGTGCAACTGCCTGCGACTCTTTAAAACAGATGTACCCACTCTGAAGCCCCTTTCAGGAAGCGGACCCCAGGCATCGCACCTCACCAGGTGCAAAAACAGGTCAATGAAGGTGAACCTTTTGGGCTCGATGTGAAAAAAATTGGAAACTGCCTAACTTGATTCTGTCCCTTACACATTCATTTATTTTAAAAAATATACAGTCCAGTCATGTGTTATCTATGTATTATTATAAAGAAACATCAAACAGTTATAGAAATGAATATGAGTAAAGCAAACGCATTTTCAAGAGGTCTGAGGGTTGCATGAGAGCACCCTCGCTTGTTGCACAGCCTCTGCAGCCTCTGACAATCATGCAAGATTAGGAGGTGCTTTGAAGAATAGCTGGTGTCAGGAAGAACAACTCGCTATTGCCCAAGGAAATTGCTTCAGCCCAGAAAAAACACACAGCTGATTTAAACTTTAAAAAAAGATATTTCAGACAAACTGCTGCAAAATATATCTATTGGAGGAATAGCAGAGTTTTCAAAATCAATTAGTAATGTGGTGCCAATATAGACTACTCTAAGCTCGCTAAGCAGAACTGAGGTACCTCCAAATGAAAAAATAATAATAATAAAGGTACTTCTTTTAAAAAATCATCAAAGTTTCATGAACCCGCATTTAAGAATTCATGAAGTTTGCCTTGTCTTACAAAGACTTTGTGGCCAATTTCCCATTTTTCCACACAGAACTCGGCAACTTCTCCAACACAGAGAGGATAACATTGAAGGAAGACAAAGGACTAGTCAGACTGCTTTCCGTTGCTATGAAAGGACGTATTTGAAAGGCTGACTTCATCCTTAGATTGAGTGCATAGTTCATTCTCAAGTCACGTGGGAATTGAAAACAGAGGCATCACTCTTTGGTTTAAACATCCTTCCCTACGGCTTTTCCATTCGCAAAATACTCTGGTGAGTCCCAGGTCTCCTCTCGACTGAAGGATGAAGAGTCTTATTATCAGCTGAAGCAGGAGCGTGAACTGAGCAACTTTCAAAACCTACCCAAGAGCTGCAGAGGAGGGATAGGAATATGGCAGGAAAACCACGTCATCCTCCTAAGTGACACCGCAAAATAAACGTTGGGGGCGGAAAGTGATGAGAAGAGCAACAAAACGGAGCCTCTTGGCTATTGAGCAAAGCGGCTGAAGAAATCTGCAAGCATTAAGAGCTGACACAACCCAGTTTTCCTGGGACCAAACGTTGTCTCTTCAGTGGGGTTTACTTCAGAGGAGACATTTACACGCACACTGCTGTATCAGGTTGCAAATAATCCCTCACTGATTTCAGTAGAGCTCATTTCTGAGAAATAGGGCTGAACTGAAAATGGAGATGCCTCTATAGCTTGTTTCCTATGTCTGTCCGCTCTAAAGCCCCATCTCGGGTGAAGATGGGGCATTCAACCATGAAAGGGTTTTTTTCAAGGTGATGCCTTGATCTGGGTTTGATCCAATGGCACTAAACTCTTTAGCACTCACGAACTGTTCAGCACAAGAGGGCAGCAGGGTGTAGATCGAGAGTTACAGATTTATTCAAGCACTCTTTAATCAAGCATCAAATCAGCAAACACCTAGAGGCAAACTAAGTCATAACCAAAAGCCAACATGGGTTTGTTAAAAAGAGACCATACCAGACAAATCTTAATGCATTTCTTTCACAGGGTGACAAAATTATTGGACCAGAGAAATGCTGTGAATATATTTTACTTGGATTTCAGTAAGGCATTTGATAAAATAGACCACAACCTACTACTTGATAAGATAGACAAATGTGGGTTAGACAGCATCACCAGCAGATGGATTCGTAGCTGGCTGACCGGCCGTACTCAGCTTGTGATCCTTAGTGCAACTGCATCTACATGGAGAGAAGTGTGCAGTGGGGTGCTCCAGGGCTCTATTTTAGGCCACGTACTCTTCAACATCTTCATAAACAATTTGGATGAGGGAGACAGACAGACAGACAGACATCATATTTGCAGATGATACCAACAGGAATAGCCAACACTCCAGAAGATAGACTTAAGATACAGAAGGATCTTGACAGACTTGAACATTGGGCCCTATCTAACAAAATGAAGTTCAATGGTGAAAAGAAATAACAGTTTAAATTTAGGCAAGAAAAACCAAATGCACAGATATACCGGTTTATTAAATCCCTTTAATATTAAGAGCACTATCTTTGTAAGTTTACTCTATCTTAAGACAATTATCTATTTCTTGCAAAAAAAACAACAACAACAAAAAATCATTGAAGGCTTGAAGTTACTGCCTCAGCCTGTAGTAACCCGGGAAATTTACTCCATCTTAGAATCAATCCCTATCTGATCACAGTTAGTTGGAGAACAGGACCACTAAGTCCCTGGGACGGAAGAGATTCACCTGTTATGCGGTTCCCAAGACCACTTGGGTGACAGGCACAAAAGCGGGACTTTCCCCCAATTCAGAGAGCTGATCTTGTATCTGTGCAACTGTGCATTCCCAATTTGAAGTGATTCAGACGCACAGGCATAGGAGAGAAGGCACCTGAGAGAGGGAGATAGCTCTCCTAGTGGACCAGCACTGAAGGGTGAGCCAGCGGTCTGCTGCAGCTGAGGAAAAGAGCTAACGCAGTCCCAGGGCTGCATCAACAGAAAGCTAGTTCCAAGATCACACGAAGTGATTTTTATACCGGTAAGACTGCACTTGGAATACTGTATCCAATTTTGGTCACCGTGATACAAAAAGGATGTTGGGAAGCTTAGAAAGAGTGCAAAGAAGAACAACAAAGACGCTAAACTGTATGATGAACGGGGGAATTAGGTATGTAGTCTAACAAAGACAAGGACTAGGGGTGACATTACGGCCGTCTTCCAATACTTGAAGAGGGGATTGATTTATTCTCCAGAGCACCAGAGGGCAGGACGAGAAGCAAAGGGTGGAAGATCTTTAAAGATTCAACCTGAAAATGAGGAGAAACTTCCCGACAGTGAGAACAACTAGTCAACAGGACAGCTTGCCTCCAGGAGTTGTGGATGCTCCATCACTGGAGGCTTTCAAGAAGAGACTGGGCAGCCTTTTGTTCAGCATGGTGTAAGGTCTCCTGCCTTGGGAAGGGGGTAGACTAAAAGACCTCCAAGGTCCCTTCCAGCCCTATGATTCTATCTCTGGCAATACACTTGCTGGGCTACACTTTTGAGGCTGGACTTGTCCTGCCGCAGATGCTTAGATAACATGGAAGGGGACAAACTTGGCAAAGTGAGTCACATTCAGCTAACTCTTTCCTTAAACATCTCCCTGTAATTTCTGGTCCATGTTGTGGCCTGGAGCATGACTGGGCTATGCTCCATGTAAATGCTTGGATTTCCCTCTGCAAAGTAATTTTGGTTTTGAACGAGAAATGAGAAGACTTTCTCCTAGGATAACCTGGAGCCTCAGCAAATGACTTCTGCTCTGGTTTTTCTCTCCAGAGATGAGTTGATGCTTCTGTGACAAGGGCAAAATGGCTATTCCCCAGTCCAATTTAGAGAAGGCAAATTCATTTAAATCCTGCATTTCACATGAAATTCACATGCTTTTCTATTTTAAACTGAGCCTGAGGTAAGCTGATGCTTACAACAGCTACTAGTGATGCATTGTGACGGTGTGAGGCCATGTTACAAATGCAATATCGTAAATGTTTGGCTTAATTTGGCATTCAACAGAGCAGATTTCCAGAAAAAAAAGAAAAAGAAAACGTGGATTAGATGTTTTCTTCACAGTTCTGCAGTCCATAAAAAGTGACAAAATGTGAACGGTCTCTGCGAACTATGGAGCAAAAATACAGCCTCCCCTTTAGATCAGGGGTCCCAACACCCGGTCCGAATGGGCCAGGTTGTCGGCTGACATGTCCCATCTCTAATCCGTGACTTTGGAAGCCAGCACGTTTCACAGCTGAGTTAGTGGTCTTACTTGACTCTGTGATGCTTTGTAACTTTATTTTCCCTCTTACATGGCCTAAGCTGAGACTTATTGTGAGTTGAATACAATTCATTAAAAACGTGAAAGTGGATTAAGCACATAGGGGGTTTTGCCTGCCGTTGGTTCCCCCCCCCCCCTTCAACTAAGACCGAAGCTGTAGAGCCTCTTTCTGAAGGAGGCCCTGCGGTTGGGAAGCTTGGCGGGAGCCCAGGCCTTCTCTGCCGTAGGATGCCGCTTCAAGCGCTGCTGCTGCTGCTGCTGCTTATTTGCTCCCATATTTGGAAATGGGCCGGTGGCTTGGAAATCCCTCTTTTAAATTCCTGTTTAAATTCCAGAGCGACTGCTTCATTCAAGTGAAGTAAATCAAGCCCCACACGGACGGGGAGGCCAGGACGGAGAAGCCGCCGGTCCTGCCTGATGCAGCCCACCACTTGGGACACCCCTTCTGCCCGTTTTCTGCCTGCTTCTTAACAGCTGCAATCTCTCCATTCCCAGCTGTGATGCAGCGAATCTCTTTTGCCGAAACCTGGAAACGTCACCCCTCCTCTGAGTACAGTTCTGCTCTGTACAACCTGATCGGTCGGTAAAGTGCTGTGGGGTTTGGTCCGGTTCAGCATCCCAGCGAGCATCGTAGCGTCCATTAGCTGCCCTGCAGGCAAAGTAAGAGAAGGACGCCAACATGCCAGGAAGGAAACCTCTGGCTCAGCGCCCTCCGTGTTGGGCCAGCTCAGCCTCCTATTTGCCAGCATTATCTTATTTTGAGAGAGCAGGGCGACGCTGCCCTTTCGCCTTTGGGCAGCCTCGTCCAGCTGGATAAAAACCCCAGAGCCTTTTCAGACCAGGCTGTTCGTGATGCCTTGGCCTGCTAGGGCTCAGTTCTGCGCGAAGGGTGTTTGCCCGGCTCAGCCTTTGCTGCGACAACACAGCACCGATAAAGGCAGCTGCGGCTGGGGGGACTCCCTCCGCTCTTCTGGGGACAGCTGACCGTTTCGTTTCTAGCAGGTGGTGCATCTCTCTTTTTTCACACTCTTCCGCCCCCCCTCTCCTCCTCCTCCTTTGCCCAAAACGCATTCAGAAGGAAAAGACAAAAATGCAGTGCAACCCTTTGTGAAAAGTGAATTTAAAAAATGTGGGATTTGACACGGCCTGAACTGTCAGACTGAGGCAATATTTGAGGAATGCTTTTCCTTCTCTTGTTAGCAAGTCATTCCGAAGGGAAGATCTTTCCGAGCCTTTTGACTCCTCTGTGCTTTTCTGTCCTTAAGTCTCCTTGTGCAGGGGAACACAGAGGCTCGGAAGGAGCCTCCCCCGCCTTGCTCCCAGCATGCCTGGACAATTCGCAGCCTGGAAATAACTTCTCTTCTGGAAGAGAGCAATTGCCTGCTGTGATCAGCAGCCCAATTCGAATACTCTACTCGGAAGGAGCCATTTGGGTCTCCAAGTCCCACCTTGGATCCGGATCAAAGCCTCTCTGGCAGACGGTCCTGCTCACCAGCCCTGGTTCCATCCTCAGAGCCACCCTGATTTTTTTTTCTTTTTTAACGGGAATCTCATGGGCCACATTTCTTTTCTTTTTAGAAAAGGGACCTGCTGTTTTGACCTACCAGAATAGAACATTTTAAAAATATCATTTTTATTATAAGTTTTAACAATAATCTTTTTGCCAACTGGTACATCAGTTGTCAAACCAAGTATTGTCTGAAACAAGAGTGTCACTCCCTTATTTGTTCACACCCTGGCATTTTAATAGCACCCAAAAAAGATAATGATAAAGATCAAAGGTTGACCAAGGAGACGTATGTTTCCTTCTAGTAATGAGAGGGATCTCACAATGAGGGACAACAAGTCACTTGTACATCTCAGCGGCTGCTTCTCCTCCAGCCATCTGGTCAGCTTCAGAGTGTGTGTGTGTGTGTGTGTGTGTGCTAAACCCACATCCCCCAATGCCCAAGCGCTCTACACAAAACACTTGTATGAAGTTTGGACAGATGGTTGACCTGGCCCTGTGTCAAAAGTCATCTCCTCTCCCGGACTGCAGCCCATGTTGTAGAGCAGGGATCTTCAAACTTGGCCCTTTTATGACTTGTGGACTTCAGCTCCCAGAATTCCTCAGCCGGCGTGGCTGGCTGAGGAATTCTGGGAGTTGAAGTCCACAAGTCATAAAAGGGCCAGGTTTGAAGACCCCTGTTGTAGGGAATGACTGGTGGATGTTTGGCTGTTGCAGATAAGGTTGGTGGAAGGGATGGACAAACGAGCTGGGAGAACACAAGCACTGCTCATCCTAAATGAAGACATCATTTTTAGCGTTGTGCATCTGTCAGGTTGAAGGTCACCAAAGAAGACAAGACACTTTCTGCCGCCTGAACTGCTGGCTGGCCTCTTGCTTTGGCCAGGAAGAAAAGCTTTGCCCATCCCTCATCTGACTCTCCAAGGCTGAGATAGTTTAGCCTTGCCAGGTCAGGTTTGCTTTACGTGCAATGGTTTGTGGCTGTACAAATCATTTGTACAACAGTGACTTGACTTCTCTCACGGAGTGAAAAATGTGTCTTTGTGGGGTGTGTGTGTGGTCCAGCTCATGCAGCAAAACGTCTTGGGACAGCCAGGAATGGCCATTCTCTTCTTTCCTGAACCTGAGGCAACGTGTCAGGTTGCATCTCTTTCTGGAATATGTGTGTTTGTGTGCATGGGTGTGGGCTTGTGCACACATGCATAGCCAGAAGAGAAAGAAAGAAAGAGAGGAGGGGGCTTCCGTAACTGGGCCGGGCAGGTTTCCTGTGCCTATAAAAAGAGATGATAAATTCAAGTTCCTCTTTCTATTTTAATTTTCAACCACAGACCAAATATTTGTAGTTTTACTTCCATGAAAGCATGGGAGATTCTTCCCAGTTAAATATGTATTATATTAATAGTTTTTCATTGCACTGTGCATAAAAATCAGGATTACGAGTCAGTGCATAGAGGAAAGAAAGCCAGTCGCTCCCCACCCCCTGCACAGAGCTTACTGTTGGAAGTCCGGAGACAGGTTATTCCCCACCGGCCCTGCAGGGGAGGCTTAGCTTGGGCAGAATAGCTGGGAGGCCTGATACGGCCTTAACGGTGATCCCCGAGGACCGATTCTCCCTGGGGTGGGAAGAGGGAAAAGGGGCCGGCCACGAGGGGCAAGGGGAGCTCGGACGCTCACCCTGTCACCACACCTGAAGGAGGACCTGTGTGGAGAGAGCTGCCCTGCCTCAAGATTTTCTTTGCGGTATATTTTCCCCTGGCTTAATGGCAAAGACACACACACACAAACACACACACCCAGGACTTTGGGGTACGAATCAGGAGTGACCCTTTTTCAGAAGCTTAGGAAACTGCCAACCTGCAAGATGTCAAGTCATCACAGAAATGCTGCAACTTACACATTTGCACCCGATGTGATGACGCACCTGTATTCACTGCATTTGCAGGCTAATGCAATCACCTCTGTCAGTTTTGTGTTTCTTGCTATGGTATTTGTTATGCACAACTGGAGTTAAGTTGGACTCACTGGGGCTGAATTGACGCCCTTTTGATATTCCCACAACACAGAAGCCCTTTGATCTTGCTCTGTATGTTGAGAGAACAGAACCACAGATCCACAACCGAATTGGCACTTTGTCGAAAGCAGTAAAGTGCACGTAGAGGGACATCTGAGTGCACAGAAACATAGGGACTCAGGGAAATGTTTGAATATAGGCAAGACAAATTAATTTTACAAAAAGGTTTGCCCTATTTTTAAAAGGTTTTTTGAATTCCAGAAGGCAATACAACTAAAGAATTTGAAAAAATGTAGGGATTATATCAGCTCAGACTGAAATAAGCAGATAAGAAATAAGCAGCCCTACAAACCTGTTTATAAATTGCATATTTTACCCTCACAGTTAACAACCCAAGCCTTACATCACATAGAATGACAGTTTTTCTGCCCAAGAGAATCTGTGTTTTGTCAGGCAGACTTTTATGAGCTGTGTGAATAACACTGCTTCATGTAATAAACTAAGAAGGTGGTTTTTAAATTATTTTTGTTTACATTTCAGCTAAAAAAAATTCTGCTTCAAAAGCATTGAAGTGAAAACCTCACAATGAGGTTGGCACATTTCTCCTGTGGAATTGAAGAAGTTTGGTAAAGTCACAACTGTTTCCCTCTGCGTTTCAAAATAGTACTTATAAATTATGAGGATTTGTTCTGAATGTATGCTAGCAAAGTAGATTTGTACTTGACTATGCCCATGAAGCTCCAGGATAAGCCTGTATTTCCATGTTCCAAATAAATCCTGGTTGGGGGGGGGGATCCTGGTGTCTTTGAAGTGTGTGGCAAATGTCATGATACCTCCCCCCCAAGGCATTTCTCCTCGAAAAGGGCGCATATCCATTATGAACTCTGTCAGATGCTTGAGACAAAAAAGTAAATATGTAGAAAACCTGACATTCTGAAATTGTTAGCTTGTCTCCTGTTGGGGTATAGGAGGTATTTGGAGGAGGGTATAATTTATCATAGCCAGACAAGTGTTTGGTTATGCTCAAGATTTGGTGAAGGCAGAATGAGGAATGGATTTATACTTTTGAAGTGTGTGCACAGCCTTTCCCTCCAGCTATTCTCTTTCCTCACAACTGCTTGCACATGTGGCTGCAAGGATCCCTTTCCACAATTTCCCTTTCCACATAATGACCCCTGATTGAGGTTTGGAGAATAAAAAGTTGCAGTAGATTCATACCCAAAGATGGCGACTGTGGTGAGAATTCTACATGTGCAAAAGTGGGAAGACACATCAGTCCCCACAATGGAAGGACGGATGGAAAAAGTGATGGAGTCGGCAGAGACAGCAAAGTAACTACTTTAATTAAAGACAAGAATATATCCAGTTTTGTTTCCACTTAAAAACCATATCTGGACTTTTTGCTTGGAACTGAAAAAAATGAAACTTTGATTGTAGGTTTTGACAATTAGATTAATTTTGTTATTATAGAAATGGCTAACGCTCACCAAATATTCAAAGCAAAGAGATGCAATTGTTAACTGTATTTTGTCTTTTAGTGCACCAAAAACAGTTGGAAGTCACTGCTTCTCATTCCTTTTCATTCATCCTGCACCGCGTCCTCTTCCTTATCTTTCTCTATTTCCTTATTATCTATTTGTATTTTATGCTATAATAAACTTCAAAAAAAAAGTTTGCTTGCACTCTGCAGTCTGACTCACATATAGGAAGGACTCCTTGGTCACCGTGGACAAAGACAGTGAGATGATGGTATCATGAACTGGTTGTGCAAGTGACACAAACGGCAAAGGTGACAGGAGATCACTCGGGCCTGCAGACTCCTTTGGGCCGGCAAAGTCCTGGAGCCTGTCTGGAGCAGGGCAGTTACCAGCCCTGGTGAGGGACCATCAGGCCCATCTTGCCTTTCTTACCGCACACAGGACACGCGCACAAGACGGGCTGATGGAGAGCAAGGAGATCGCCACAACAGGGAACAACCAGTAGGTGCTGCTTGGTTTCTGTAGTAGAGTATAAGGCAGGGTCTTACGTTCTAGGGATAATTTTTCTTTCCATACTAAAATCTCAGCAGTCAGTGGGAGATCGTATCACTCGCTCTGCTCGGGAGCCAGCAGCGAGGGCGAGGCCAGATTTCCCTGCAGTGGACGGAGTAGAAGATTGCTCTGAGCTCTGCAAAGCACGACGGTTACAAACAGCAAAAATGGCTCTTTTTTTGCAACTCGAGTGACACACAGCTGAGCGGGAAGTAAATTGGCTCATTTGCTGAGCCCAGTCAGGATTGTGGAACCGTAAAGAGTGCCAGAGGCGCTTCTGGACCGGCGCAGAGTCCTTGGGTGGAGTCTGTGAGCAGAGGTGCCTCCTTTGTGTCGTCTCCGTGTTCCCGCTCAGGAACAGCCAGCAGTCAGAACAGGCAGAGCGGAGTGTCCGAAGTAGCCGACCAGGAGGAATGGGTAGATCCAGAGGACCTGGACCGTCTGGGTAGAGATCCAAGCCATCTGCAGGGCACAAGGATAGAGCAAGCACCAACAGGCTAGCTGGACAATTTGAACCGGTGGCCACCGGTCTGGAAATGAGGATTTAAAACATCTTTCCCCTCCCCCACCCTTTCCCCTTCCAATGGAGTGGGCGCAGGGATGACCCGAGCGTCTTCCCAGGTGGGGTGGGTGGGCTAAGGAAGAGGCACAGGGGGACCGTCTCTGGTGGGGGAGGGGGGCCAAAGAGATCTCCCACATCGCAGCCGATACCGCTTAGCGCAGCATTTTGATCAAGAGGGGCTGAGGAGTCCAACTGGAAGCGCAGTACAACTGTTGACCCCAAAGCCCAGTGCTGCGTCCGGGGGCAAGGAAAGGCCCGGGCAGCGGGACAGACTCTCCCTCGGCTAACCGGAGCCCCTTTTCTCTTAATTGCAAGCAGAGACCAGCAAAAGGGGCCAACCGGGGGGGGCAATGGGTGCCGCAGGCGGGGAAGCCCCCTCCCCGCGGAGCACCTCCCAGCGCCCACCCCCCTCCCTCCCTCCGGAGCTCAAGGGAGGCGCGGCCGAGGCCGGGGGGGGGACTGGGGGAAGAGCCCGCGGCTCCCGTCCCCAGCACCCGCTCAGCCAGCGGGACCCCGGAGCCGCCCGAGGAAGTTCCAGGGAAGGGGCGGCGCCCCGCCCGGCCCGGCCTCGCTCTTCCCGGCCCTCCCCCTCCCCCGGCATCCTCTCCCGCCCGCGGCTCCCGTCCGCGCCTTATAAGGGCTGCAGAGCGCCTGACGTCACGCGGAGCCCGGGACGGCCGGCGGGGGGGCAGCGGCCAAGGGAGTAGGGGCGGGAGGGGGGAGGGGTCGGAATCAGCGCTCCTCCAATCAGGGCGGGGCTGGCGCTCCGTCATTGGCGGAGGCGCGGCGAGGGGGCGCGCGGCTGCGGGAGCTTTGCGGAACGGGGCGCGGAGCGTCGGCGGCGCTGCGGGGCGGTTCTCGCGGGGTCCCGGCGTGGCGGCAGCAGCTCCCGAGCTCCCTTCGCGGTCGCCCCGAGTCCGCCGGTCTTCCCCCGAGCGCCGCTGCCGGGTCGGCGGGCCAGCCGTCGAAGTTGCTCCGGGCGGAGGCGCGGGTCGCTGCAGCCATGCCGGTCTTCCACACGCGCACGATCGAGAGCATCCTGGAGCCGGTGGCCCAGCAGATCTCCCACCTGGTCATCATGCACGAGGAGGGCGAGGTGGACGGCAAGGCCATCCCGGACCTCACCGCCCCGGTGGCCGCCGTGCAAGCCGCCGTCAGCAACCTGGTCCGGGTGAGCGGAGGGGCGCGCGGGGCGGGACTCCCCCCCAAGTGGCGGCCGGGGCTGCTCCGAGCGGCCGGCGGGAGCGGGAGGCGAAGCTGCCCCCCCCCTCGGCTGTGGGCCGCTGCTTTGGCCAGGGTCGGGGGCGTTGGCGGAAAAGGCGAGGGCCGGAACGGGGCTGTGCAACCGCCAGCGAAGAAGTCCCGTTAAACTTCTTGCTTCGCCCCCGGCCCGGAGCAGGCCGTTCTCCCCGCCCCCCGCCCAGCCCAGCAAAGAAGCCGCTCCTTCGGGAACTTCCTGGCTGGTTTCCTTGCTTGCTTTCCCCCTTATCGGACGCCTTCCGGTGACTGGCCGAGCTCTTGTCCCGGGATCCCTGCCTCCTGCCCGGGAAGGGGGCTGCCTTCCCTTTAAAAAAATAATAAAAATGCCAGGATGAGTAGAACGATTCATTTCTTTTCCCCTGCTTGTTAAGACCTTCCTGATCCGGTATGGGTGGGTTTTACCTCCAAGGAAGAGCATCCAAGGCTGGCCTGAGGATAGAACAGAATAGAATCACAGAGTTGGAAGGGACCTTGGAGGTCATCTAGTCCAGCCCCTTGCTCAGGCAGGAAACCGTATACCATTTCAGGCAAATGGCTGTCCAGTCTCTTCTTAAAAACTTCCAGTGTTGGAGCATTCAGCACTTCTGGAGGCAGGTTGTTCCCCTGGTTAATTGTTCTGTCAGGAAACTTCTTCTTACTTGTAAGTTGCTTCTCTCCCGAATTGGTTTTCATCCGTTGCTTCTTGGATATGCTGCTTCCAGGGCCTTGACTCCTGGAAGGGAGGACCCAGCCTGGGATGAGCCCTTGCTTTCCAAACTGTCCAGGTTGCCTTTTCATTCTCCCAGAAGCTCCTCCCGCCTGTCTCTTGGCCCTCCCCAGCCCTGCTGGCTGCTCTGTTGCAGCCGGAGGGTTTCCTGAGTGCCTGGGCTGGGCCTTTTGGCAGCTTTGCAGATAGCCAAGGCCCTCTCCCTTCTTGGCCTCTCGGAGACTCCGCCTGGGATGCAGGCGCAGTGGTGGAGCTGTGCAAGGAAAGCAAAGAGGAGGAGTTGGAGAAAGTCAAGCCTGCCTTCTTGGAATTAACTCGGCTCCTGCTGATCCCAGTTACCTACTGGAGCATTTTTTCCCCCCATGGCTTGCGACTGTCTGTATGCCCAAAGGGTAGAGCAGCCCTGGCTGGCTGGGGAATTCTGGGAGCGGAGGTGCAGACAAAGTTGCCAAGGTTGGGAACTGCTGGTGTAGAGAATAAGGAAGATGGCCTTGATGGAGATTCCGCAGGCAAGAAGGCTGAAGCATTTTTAAAGGCCAGAATGTTCAGGCAACATTCAGAAGCGGCTCCGGCAGAGACCTCCTGGCTTCCAAGGAGTGTCAGAAGGGGGGTGGATTCACTACAGTCAGAGAAGCAAAGTTCTGTTGTTATAGCCAGTTTCAATAAAAGTGATCCTAACCTTCCTGGGGAGTGGATTTCCTGGTGTAGTCTGCCTGCTGGGGCTGACACTTCACCTGTCTCAGAGTTGCCTGAGGATTCCTCTCGATCCAAATACTCAGTCCGATCCTGTGTTAGCCTTCCCCAACCTCCTTTTTTCCTTCATCGTTCCATTCTTTCCCCAAACTTTCTGCAAACCCATTTGTGTTACTACCTGCTAATTAAAACAACTTCTAGGTTATTTTCTCTCTAGGAATTTTTTTTCACCTCACCTATATTGAGTCCTGCATTATACATTCATCTGCTTTCCTAATTTCCATTTCAACCGTTTCTTCAAAGGGTTTTCTCCCTCCCCAATTTGTTGTCACTCCTTTAAAAAAGAAAGAAGTTCAGATGAAAAACTCTTTCTCCCCAGCTTCTGAATTGCTCTCTTGCCTGCTGAAAAGGTCCGGAAACAGCCCTGGGAGGGCCCAGAGGGTGTAATTCATGTCACAGCAGGCAGCACGGGCGGGCGACAGAATGAAAGTTGCTCTGCAACCTTCTTCCCTGGGCTGAGCCCATTTCCCTCTGCAGGGGAGAGGGCAAAGGCACCTCTTTTTTCCTGCCTGCTCCCCATTATCCCCTCTCCCGGCACCCCACTTCTTGGCTGCTGCTTGCAAGGGGAAACAAGCTGCCCGGTGGAGTTGCTGCTCTTGGTGAAGCCTGATACTCCCAGCCTGCTCCTCTTGAGTTTCCACTCTTAGCTCCAGCCCTCCCCCGCCCCAGCAGGCAGGTGGTGGCTGGAGAGCCAGACAAAAAGTAGGGGTGCACCTTGACTTACACGGCCACAATTCAGCCGGATATTCCCCTTGTGGAACAAGATAGCTGCTAGGTGAATTTTGCCCCATTTTATGGCTTTCCTTGCCCCTGCTGAGTGAATCTCTGCAGTTAAGCTAGTAACACGGTTGTTAAGTGAACCTGCCCCCCCCATTGATTTGCCTCGTCAGGGGGTTTCCCCAAAAGAGGATCACATGTCCCCCGGGATTTGGCAACCATCATAGATTCATGCCGGTTGCCAAACATCCAAATTTTGACCACGTGACATTGAGGATGCTGCTACAGTCATAAGTGTGAAAACCCACCATAAGTTGCTTTTTTCATTTCAAATGGTCACTAAATGAATCATTGTAAGTCGAGGACTACCTATATCTCCAAATATGTCTTCCCTTCTTCTCCTTTGCTATCAGACGCTAAACCAGAGATGGACCATGATTTGTTGTCCAGTGTTTTCCATTCAGATGTTTTGAGAGCCAAAGCCTGACCAGGCACTTCCTCGTGACCAATCAAAGGGGACCTTTTTTGGGGGGGGGAGGGGAGGCTGTTTCTGAAAGGCACCTGTGGCCTTCTAACCCTTCTCTATATAGCCAGTTTTATCTGGAAAGGGTTTTGTGTTCTCCACAGGAATTTGATGTAAGATGTTCCTCAAAACTTTTCCACTTTATGAAAACCCAACAACCTCCAGCCCAGTCCAGCCAGCAGATATTTTTAACCAATGTCCATTTTAGGATAGCTCTTGTAGAGGGAGTGAACTGGCAATATCTGGAGGTTAAAAATAATTATAAGGGAGTTTCCCAGTCTTTTTTGTTCGGAAAGTCAAAGATTTTAATTGACCCAAGGCTGTGAATTTGAATGCTGTTGACAAAATTCTAATAATTTCCTTGTCTGCATGCTTGTGTTGCCTTAATCTTCTTTTATATCTGTTGCCTCTCGATGCTACAGGAGTTAACGATTTCTGCCCTGGTACTGGGGTAGTTTTGTCAACTATGCTAATCTCTGTCATTCACGTTTTCTCTAGCTTTGTGAAATAAGTGGTCTTCGATCTGCTCAAGGGCCACAGCTGGGAGCTTATTATGGAAACTCTCACAAAATGGCCCCCACGGTTGATGTGGCTGATTCCCACAGACCTGCCAGAAGACAGATGAAGCTCTGGGTTTCAGCCAATCGTTTTTCTAAATTTTAATTTTTCTAAGTTTTATTTGGTTCTGTTTCTTTCTTCCTAATATTGCTCCTATGGCCAGAGGCTTTGTTGCAAACGTGCTTGACATTTGGTAGATCTGTTGAAACTGTAAAACATGTTTTGTTACATTATTCCTTTTATGTTGACACATATTCAGAGTTGACCTCACATTTAAATACATTTTCCAGTCATTTTGACCAGTTTTAATTTACTATTTTTTATTTTCAGATTTGTAAAACCTTGTTTCCTTCTTTCTTGCTACATGTGAAGTTGATAGATGATAGTGCAGTTAATTTTACGATTTGCACATCTATATTGATGTAAACAGTCTTATATTACTGAGTTTTGTATCTACTAGTCTTCAACCACAATACAGAGAGTTCTTTTTCATGAAGCTGATATTTTACTCTTCAGCATGTTTTCTTTTTTGTTTAAATTAAACCATATGAAAATAGAACTTGATAGGCACCAAAGATTTGAGATTTTCTCCTTGCCCATTGTTGTCACTTTTGATTACGCTGTTGATGGCTGCTGCTATGGATGTTAATTTCTAGTTGGATGTTGATTTTTCGCCATGGAATTTTGGGAGTGTCTGCATTTGAGTCTTGATTGACTCCTGGTGACTGCCTAGACCAGCCTCTGTGGTTTTCTTGCCAAGATTTTGGTAGTGGATTGCCATTGCCTCTTTCCAAGAGCTGAGAGAGGGTGACTGGCCCAATGTGACCCAGCCAGTTTTGAGACTAAGGCAGGACTAGAACTCAGGATATCCTGATTTCTAGCTTGGTGCCTTAGCCACTGTATCAAACTGGCTTTCACCATGGAATTATTGGGAAAACAAAAATCAGTGCTAGCCTCTCAAATATTCTGGAGAGAGGTTTCCTCCCCCATAGTCTGTAATTTTGAACTGCAAAAATGATCAGGATAGCAGTCTTTGATTTAGGAGGAATTAACAAGATACGGAGTTTTTAATCTAGCACCGTGGTGATGGACCTATGCCACGTGTGCCACAGGGGCAGAGCCACTTCTGTGGGCACGTGCACAGCTGCTGCTGCTCCCAGTTCGCACAGATCCATTAGGGCCTAATGAACTTGCGCAAACTGCTGGCGGCTTTGTGATGAACAGGTGTGTCTTTCTTGTATCAGGATTCTGATAGTCTGGTATGTGCAAACCAAAAATGTTGGCCCTTTCGGAGTTTGGATGTCATGACAAACGTAGAACCTTAATTAAAATGTCTGGATGTGTAAAATGGAGGTGCATGCTCATTGACTATTTGGCTTCACCTTCTAGTCAGTCATTATATTTGCTGTTTAATTTCAGGTAGTGGCTCAGCTTAACCACTGCCGCAAAAAGGTCGTAAAATTGGGCGTGGTCACACATGGTCACCCATGTAACACCTGGCATGATTTTAAACCCTGATTCTGGGCTCAGGGATGGTCATTCAATTTCTCCTTTGTTGCCTCAAACTTGCTAGTGTGGTAGAAAACATTATTTATATACTTCTCCCCCCGCCTCACATTATTTATGTACTTATGTACGTGTGTGTGTATGTGTATGTAAGTGATGTGCATTACGCATTTATATATTGCTCCCCCCCAATTCATGATGTGGTGAGGACATGACTTCAAGTCAGGAAATAAGATAGAAATGATTTCAGTGATTTGAAATTAGCCCACTGAGGGAACCTGGCAGCCTACTGATTGAAAAAGCAGTTGCGGTGTTTGTGGTTGATAACTTTTTCCCCCTGCAGAAGCAGTTGCGGCCAGGAGTCGGCTGAGCAGTTGCTTTCAGAGTTGCTTCTAGAGATGGTTTGTCTTCTGGGGGAAAGTTCTTCCACTGACACGACTTTTTGAGATGCCTGGAAAGTGTGCGGATCGACCAAGTGGCCAGATCCAGGAGGACGAGCCTCTGCCGATGCCTCCTGTGGGGTTCCTAGGCATGCTACACAATTTTATGGGAAGAATCCTGTGTGTCACCACAGTTGCCAAATGGGCAACGCCTTGGATGGGATTACGTTTTCTAGGTAGCCTTCCTAGGTGGTCATTTCTAAGAGCCAACTTTAAACCGGCTCCATCTTTTCTAGGCCTTTGTACAGCAGCTCTTCAAATCGGATTGAAATGATCAATAACTTGGCTTTGGCTTTCCTGAAATATCCGGCTCTTTCATTGAGTTTATCTTTATTATCCTTATACAGATAATTTTATTGAAGGCGCACCTATTAGTTTGAAAAACTGAAAAACTCTGGAGTGCTTAATGGAGGAACTGGCCCTGGGGGGTGGGGCATGCCGAATTAAGCCGGTCAGAAGTGAAGGCAGCTCCCGTCTCAGAGGGAGCTGAAATACCTGGCTGTCCTTTTAGCTCGGTCTCACTTTAAACGGTTTGGGGATCATGAGATCTTCAACATATTGCAGAATTAGCATCCCAGGAGCTACGTGGAGCATAGGAGATTCCTTCTTCCTGGGTTAGAGCTTACCCCTCAAATGGAAACTTTCAAGTTTTATGCACATATGTTATAAAGAAATGAAAATTGCTATTGACAATGAGGGGGCAGGAAAGTCTGCTGTATAATGGCCCTTTATTCAGGGAAGGCAGGCTTTGCTTCCTCGCTGCATGTTTTATGAATGAAACAATAGTCTGCAGCAATAGACTCTTTTTTTCATTCAGTGAGACTTCCTTCTGAGAAAATAAAGGCAGAATCTCTCTGAAAACTATGATACTTTGCTTCGTGAAGGCTCTTCCACCTCCTATAAAATGCTCTTTATTTTTTTAATAATGCAAACCTCTTTTAAAAAAACAAGTATTGTTCCAATAAGCTCTTTTAATAATTCATGTCTCGTTTACGGAAGTAGGGATAGGGCTGTCTGGCAGCTTTCATTGCTTCAACTTGAAGTAGGACACATTCCCGGAGGAGGAGGAGGAGGAGGAGGAGGCCGCGCCTGGTTGAGGACCTGCTCTTGCTCTAGAAGCAAAGAGCAGCGTTCACAATATCTCAGCCCGGGTCTTTCCCACTTGGCCCGTTTTCAGATCTTCTCAACTTCATCTGAAGTGTCTGGAGATGTTGCAGCTGCTCTTCGTGTTTGCTGCTCCGTTTCTTCTTGGGACCAGATCCTGATGAATGGGCTGCAGTCAGTCTCGAGTGCGACTCTGGCATCTCTTCCTCCTCCACAGAGCCAGCCCTTTTAGCTCAGCCGAGGGCGCCAAGGGAGCTCTGTTCTGCCACACAGTGTGGGCCTTTGTCCTCGCGGATGGGCACCTTGGCAGCGAGCAGGGGAGGCTGGAAAAGCCCAGCCTTTAGAGATCTGCATGGGAATATTTTTGGTCAGGGTTAACAGATGTGCTGACCCTTTAAAAATCTTTCTTTCTTTCTTTCTTTCTTTCTTTCTTTCTTTCTTTCTTTCTTTCTTTCTTTCTTTCTTTCTTTCTCTCTCTCTCTCTCTCTCTCTCTCTCTCTCTCTCTCTCTCTCTCT